>CM033319.1:67013059-67437436 GCA_019359835.1 Pharus latifolius | reverse complement strand
TGTTGGAAATTGAAGTATAAGAGTAAGGCAAGAATGAGGAGGACATCAAATTTGAGCACGTTCAAAATGAGAAAAAATTCATCAAAATGGCATTGTAGCATTCTCCTCGACGTCATGAAATTATCAATTCAGACAAATCGCAAATTGGAGCTACGGATTGAAAGTTATGAGTTTTTGAAGTTGGAGTACATGGGTGATTCCATCTAGATTAGTTTTTGGAGTCCTAATCATATTAGGATTTTCCTAATTTAAGTTAGAGTTCTAATTCTAGTTTGTTTTAGAGTACTAGTTTTATTAAGAGTTAGTATTCTACTTTATTTCTTTATTTTAGGACCATAAATATGTACCTTAAGCCCACTTTTGAGGCATGACCAAGAATTTGACATTTGATATTAGACACTTTGCAATGAGTTGCTTATTTCTTTTGTTCTTGTAAGTTCTTGGATTGGAATTGAGAGAAAGAAACTACGGTTTCCCCCAATCTGTGCTTTACGTCTATACAGTGTTGTTCAGTGGATTAATTTTATCAGCGCGTGGAAGGGCGATTGACTTGGTAGCAGGTGGCTTGTTGTTTGTGTAAACTTTCTTGCTGTTGGCTACCTCCTTGTTCGGTCACTAACCACCCAGTTATCAAGTTATTGAGTTCCTACGGCGTGAAGATCGGACCATCCTTGTGCTTGTGCATGTTCACGCATGCTCGAGCAAATCATCTTGTATCAGAGCAAAGAGCTGTGGCTTAGTTTTGCAAACCGTTTAAACTCTTTTTGTTGCTTGTCTTAGTTGCAAATTTCAATCTATAAACCCAATCTTTCATGAATAGCAACTTAGGCTTGATTTCCATTGGACTATTATTTGATTTTTGCAATTACTAAATTTCAAATTGCTTTTCTCGTTTTACCTAACCGAGCTCCACAAATTGACCCAAGTTTTAGATTACCTCTCCTTTACAATCGCTTTTCCACGTTCTGATTGCCTCCACAACTTGAACCGTCATCACAATCCATTTAAGAAGGCATAAGAACATTGGTAAATAAGAGGTGAGGTTACGAATGATTCCACAAATTTCAGCTTGAGTTTATTTTATTATACTAGCATGCCAGGTTTGGAGACCAATCCAAGGTTGAAGGTGCTCACCGTTGATGTTTTGACATCGCTAGCCGGCGAGTTTGCCTTGGAGAACCACTTGTGTGCTTTCTGTAGGATCGAGTATGCCGACTAGAGGGGGGTGAATAGGAGGCTTTAAAACTTTTTGACTAAAAATAATTTAATAATATTTTGCACGGAGAAAGAGTAAAAAAGACAAACACAGTGATTTATCCCGAGGTCTCGGAGACTTGCCCGGTCTCCCCTACTTCTTGTTGAAGCACTCAAATGAATGAGTCTTGCCTCAATATCCACGAAGGATATTTTTTACTAAGGTTAGTCCTTCTCCACTCCGGATAGGCAAGCATCTATGCATTTCACAAAATATGCCGAGCCTCTCCAACAACCTCCGTTAATGGAGAGGTCAATGGCCACGCCTCCAAACCGTCTAGGTGAGGGCGTTCACCAAAAGTAACAAGTTGCAAGATCTTCTCTTGACCCCCAAAAAATACCGAGAAACTTCTAAGGATGCAAATGAATGCTCTCGGAGGATCTCTCTCAATCACAAAGAATGATACTTGATCAAAAGATCAAGATTTTAGCACTTGGAAACTTTGGCTCAAGTGTATACTCAGAGATATGTAGGAAAAACTGCTCAAGGATGTTCAGAAAAACTATTCAAAAATTGCTCGAAAATGTTTAGAAAAGCAGCTCAAAAGATGTATAAAAATCTGCTCAAATGGTGTATAGAAATCTGCTCAAAACTGTTTTTAAAAACTACTCAAAACTGTTTATAAAAACTGGTCAAAACAGCGGAGAAATATGCTCAAAAGTGTTTATGAAAAATTGATCAAAACAGTAGCGAAAATCTGCTCAACAGTACTTTTAAAAACTGCTCAAAAACAATAGTGAAAATCTGCTCAAAAGTATTTTTAAAACTGCTCAAAATGTATAGAAAAGATGCTCAAAGGTGTGTACAGAGGCTGCTCAAAGATGTGTATGAGAATGTAGCTTGAGATGTGTGAAAATACTGCTCAAAATACTTATATTTGTAGCTCAACATCTCAGATAGCCGTTAGGTCGAATAAGGAAAGAAATCAGGCCAGCTAATAGCCAGGTTCAACCTCTAAATGCTAGTAAATAGTCGTTGGAACCTCTGGTCGAATGAACAGTGTTACTGGTCGTATGAACAGTAACTGATCAAATGAACAGTGCATGAATAGTGTTTGGTCAAATGAACAGTACTCGTGTGACCACTGGTCGAATGAACAGTACTTGGTCAAATAAACAGCACTCGGATGACCAGTTTCGGTTCCTCTTTGAGATTCTTGACCAAGATTGTGAATGAATGCGAATGCAACATATGACCTAAGAGTTTCTCAGTTTTGCCAGAACTAAAAGCGATTTTGCAACCCCTCTTAATAGTATGATTTAAACTAAAAATGAATTTCTTACAAAACCAGTCAAACTCCAAACTCCAAGACCGGTACAATAAACAAGCACTTACCTCAGGTCTTTGCAACTTTCTTCTTGGCGACATTGCACTTGCGACTTTGGCTCACGTCCTCGGACGACACTGCATACAAATAGCTCAAAGACACGATTAGTCAAAGACACTTAATGTCATCAATAATCAAAATCAACCCAAAAAGGGCCTAGATGCAACAATCTCCCCCTTTTTGATGATTGATGACAACAAGTGTTGAAAACAAATAAAAATTAATGACCCCCCAAGTGTATGCATGGGCATTAGATATACAAGAACTCCCCCTGAATGCATGCATATATAAATACATATATGAGTCATTTTAGAGTCCACAATGAATAAACAATGAGCATATAAACTATCAATAATGTCATACAAGAATCTCTTCCCAATCTCTCCCTAATCTCTCCCTAAGCTCTCCCTCTTTGACATCAAGCACAAAAAGACGGGAGGACAGCAAAGCAGACATTTAAATTTCATTTGATATATCAATAATATTCAATTCACTTCTAAGAAAGAAAAATATGGTCTCATCTAAAAGTTTGGGGAAGATGTCTGCTAGTTGCAAGTCGTTCTTACATATTTCACATCTATGTCCCCTTTTGCAACATTCTAGAATGTTGAACCGGATTGTTTGCAATCTTTATGGAACTTTCATTATCACACAAGAGTGGCACTTTGTTAAAAGAAATTCCATAATCCAAAAGGGTTTGCTTCATCCATAAAATTTGAGCACAACAACTACCCGCTCAAACATATTCTACTTCGGCAGTGGAGAGAGCTACAGAATTTCATTTCTTAGATGACCAAGAGACTAGTGATCTCCCCAAAAGTTGACAACTACCAAATGTGCTTTTTCTATCAATTTTGCACCCCACATAATCTGAATATGAGTAACCAATTAATTCAAAGTTTGCATATTTATGGTACCAAAGTCCTATATTGGGATAGCATTTCAAGCACCTAAGGATTCTTTTAAGAGCAATCAAATGACATTCCTTAGGAGATGATTGAAATCTAGCACAAAAGCAAACACTGAACATGTTGTCAGGCCTAGATGCAGTAAGATAGAGTAAGCTACCAATGATAGATTGATAAAGTTTAGAATCAACCGCTTTTCTGTCGTTGTCCATATCGAGATGTCCATTAATTAGTGGCCATGAGAGTTTTGATGGCTTTAGCATCTTCCATCCCAAAGCACTTGAGCAAGTCCTTCACATACTTGATTTGACTCACGAACGTTCCGTTCTTGAGTTGCTTGATTTGAAGTCCAAGGAAGAATCTTAGCTCTCCAATCATTGACATCTCAAATTCCCTAGACATCATTTCTCCAAACTCATGACAAAAAGATTCATTAGTAGACCCAAATATGATATCATCAATGTATATTTGACATACAAAAAGATCTTTCTAAACCAATTTTGTAAATAGGGTTGTGTCTACCTTCCGAATTTTAAAACCTTTTGATATGAGAAAATCTCTAAGGAGTTCATACCAAGCTCGAGGAGCTTGTTTAAGTCGATAAAGAGCTTTAGAGAGCTTGTATCCTTGATTTGGAAAGTTTGAATCTTCAACACCAGGAGGTTGTTCCTCAAACACTAATTCGGATATTTCTCCATTTAAAAATGCACTTTTCACATCCATTTGAAATAATTTGATGTTGAAATTTGATGCAAATGCGAGAAGTATGCGAATAGCTTCTAATCTTGCTACGGGTGCAAAAGTTTCACCAAAATACAATCCTTCAACTTGAGAATATCCTTGTGCAACAAGACGAGCTTTGTTTCGTACTACTACTCCATTCTCATCTTGTTTATTTCTAAAAACCCATTTTGTTCCAATCACATTATGATCCTTAGGTCTTTCTACTAGTGTCCAAACTTTGTTTCTAGTGAAATTATTTAGTTCTTTATGCATGGCATTTACCCAATCTGGAACACTAAGTGCTTCATCTACAAGTTTAGGTTCTAAGGAAGAAACAAAAGAATAGTGTTCACAAAAAGAAGCAATACGAGATCGAGTTTGAACACCCTTACTAACATCACCCAAGATTTGATTCAGGCGGTGATCTTTGGCGAACGTTTGATGAAGTCATGGGTTCTGTGATGCTTGATCATCATTCTCTTCAGTCTCTAATTCAAGGTCTTCTCGACCAGCATTGTTGTGGGTGATCACAGGTTGAGAAGCATCAGTATTTGTGGTCATAGGTCCATGTTCGACATCAGCCAGAGTGGTCGCGAGTGATTTATCCTTTCGACCAGGTGACTTTTGTTCTTCATTTCTGGGTTTGATATCACCAATGGTCATCTCCTTCATAGCTTCCCTCAAGCCACTGTTGCCCACATCATCAAAATCCTCATGCTCTCCTTGAGAGCCGTTAGATTCATCAAATTCTACATTGCATGATTCTTCAATGCATTTTGTTGTAGTGTTGAAAACCCGATAAACTTTACAAGTGGATGAATAGCCAACTAGAAAACCCTCGTCAACACGTCTTTGAAATATTTCAAGATGCATGCGCTTTTTAAGAATATAACATTTGCAACCAAAGACTCAAAAATATGAAATGTTTGGTTTTCTCCCTATAATCAGTTCATAAGGAGTTTTGTTCAAAAGCGGATAGGTATAAAGATGATTGATAGCATAACATGCTATGTAAACTGCCTCTGCCCAAAACTGGGTAGGCCTCTTGTACTCATCGAGCATTGTTCTAGCCATTTCAATCAATGTCCGATTCTTTCATTCTACAACTCCATTTTGTTGAGGTGTGTAGGGCACAGAGAATTCATGTTTGATTCCGGACTCATCACAAAAATCAATAAAATTAGAATTTTGAAATTCTCTACCATGATCACTATGGATTTTCTTGATGGAGAGTTCAAATTCCTTTTCAGCTCTTTTTGCAAATCTTTTAAAACAAGATGGGGTTTCAAATTTGTGGGCCAAGAAAAACACCTAAGTGAATATGGAGAAATCATCAACAATAACATAGAAAACACTATTTCCTCCAATACTTTGATGTTCAGCAGGGCCGAACAAATCCATATGCAAAAGTTCCAACAGTTTGCAAGTTGAAAGAATGCGCTTGGTTGGATGTGAAGTAGCTACTTGCTTACCTACTTGACAAGTGCTACAAGGTTTGTCCTTTTCAAAATTCACATCCTTCAAGCCAACTACCAAATCACATTTTAAAAGCTTTTTAAGTTGATGCATTCCAACATGTGCAAGTCTCCTATGCCAAAGCCAACCCTTCAAACTTTGAAAAACAAGACATGTTGAAAGAGATGCATCTTTTGAGTTCAAATCAACAAGATAGAGATTTCTAAAACGAAAACCTTTGAAGATCAAAGAGTTGTCCTTTTAACTTTCAACTAAAACATTTTTAGGAGAAAATATGCAATGAAATCCAAAATCACAAATTTGTGCAACGGATAACAAATTAAAATTCAATGATTCAACATGTAAAACATTTGAAATTGAAAGATCATGAGATATAGCAATTTTACCCAAGCCTACCACATTTCCTTGATGATTGTCCCCAAAGGTGATCTTTTGATTTTCACTTGAGTTATCTTTCAATGATGTGAAAACTTTTTGTTACCGGTCATGTGTTCGGAGCATCTACTATCTAGTACCCAATATTTTCCACCGGTCTTGTAGTTCACCTACAAAAACAAAAGAATCAAGCCTTTTTGGTACCCAAACCCTTTTGGGTTCTTCGATGTTAGCAATCAAAGCTTTCGGCACCCAAATAGATTTCTTATTTTTACTTAGCACGGGTGCTCCAACAAACTTTGCTATCACATATCCTTTCTTTGACCTCTTAAGCATGTAGCATGCATCAAAATGAGTTGAAGTCATTAAAGGACAAGCATCATATGAATGACTAATTTCAAGACATCTATAAAAAATTTTGTTGCATGCTTTTACAAAAAATAGTTTTTGTGTTTGGTTTATTTTCTTTCTTTGGAAAGTATCCAAGTCCTTCTTTTCAAAATGAGCATTTTTACTCACTAAGAAGAAGATCAAAGGATGCTTTCTGATACGGGGTGCCCGATCTTCACGACATATGATCGTTGATAACTCGTTGATTCATGTAACCTAATGAACCGATTGCGCCAACAACTGTCAATACAGCAACCTGCAACAAAAGAATTCGCCCAACCACACGTTTTGATCATTGTCTACTTGACCATGCAAAAGTAGACACACTATTCCTGCAATCAACAAAGAAATTACTAGAACAATAGTAAAGGGAATAACTCCCAATTCTAGGCGGCGGCTTCTGAACACAAACCTTAAAACAAGAGCAAAAACTTCTCTGAAAATATTTGTGTATTCAATTCGTGGTTGTCTCAAAACTATGACCATGCCTCTCTTTTATAGAGGGTGGTATTTACAAAATATAGAAGGTTTAAACTAGAATTTCAATCTGAATCTAATTCTAAACGGAATAAAAATCCTAACATACTATAAAGATAAAAGAAGTCCGGAATCAATCTTCTCAGATTCAGACTGGACTTTTTTCCTTCTGTGCAGTCGTTACTCTTTTGGGTCTCCTAGTTGTACACGACGTCGGAATTTAATGATTATTGATTTCTTGGAAAGCTCTTTTCAATACCTTTCCAACAAGTACTCATGAAATCAAATTGGACATCTGTGATGAGAATGGTGCTCGGTCGAAGTGGCTGGTCGAACATTGGTTGGCAGTCTGCAGGCCGAGCAGAATTCTTCTGGTTGTAGCAGTTGCAATCCTTGACAGAATCGAGTGATCTTGAGCTTGTTGGAAAGCTTAGGAAATTCTATTTCCACTCAATAGGTGTACAACCAGATTTGATGAACTTCTCTGGCCCATACATGGCTATGCCCTTCCTGTTATGCTCTCCCTCTTTATATATAATCAATATTAAACAAGAACTATTAGGTAGCAGCATATTCTCATCATAATTTAATTCTTTAAAGAAAAAAGTCACCTGTTGATGTAGTTGTTTGGCTCTCATTCGAGTGATTGATCCTGTATGTTCCTTTAGTCGAGCACTAGTGCTACTAGTGCTAGGGATGTCCTCATCATCCTCCCCCTCTGGAAAAGGAGTCGATCTCGACTCTGTTTCTTCTGGTCCAAAGAAAGGCGACAAATCAGCAACATTGAATGTAGTGCTTACCGCATAGTCATCACCTAGAAGTGCTATCTTGTATGCATTATCATTAATCTTTTGAAGCACTCTGAATGGACCGTCACCATGAGGCATCAACTTAGACTTTCTTTTCTCTGGAAAGTGATCTTTTCATAGATAAACCAAGTCACCCGGTTCAAAGAGCATCTTCTTTCTTGTCTTGTTTGCCTTCTCAGCATAATAGCGAGCCTTCTTCTCAATCTCTTCTTTAGTTTTGACATGAATTTTCTTCACATATTCAGCACACTTGAACGCTTCCATATTGGCACACTCTTGTAATGGAAGTGGTAGCAAATCAAGTGGTGTGATGGGTTTAAAACCATACACCACCTCGAACGGGCACATTTGAGTAGTAGAGTGTACCACCCTATTATAAGCAAACTCCACATGTGGTAGACAATCTTCCCACTCTTCAGATTCTTCTTGATCATTGCTCACAGCAGCATTGAAAGTGTACGATTCACCACCTCCGTTTGTCCATCAGTTTGTGGGTGACAAGTTATCGAGAATAACAACTTCGTCCCAAGCTTGGCCCACAAGGTCTTCCAAAAGTAGCTCATGAACTTGACGTCACAATCTGAAACAACGGTTCTTGGCATTCCATGCAATCTCATGATCTCCCTGAAAAATAGGTCAGCGACAAGCGACGCATCATCGCTTTTGTGACAAGGTATAAAATGTGCCATTTTAGAGAACCTATCCACAACTACAAAAACTGAATCCCTTCCTCTCTTAGTTGTCGGTAATCCTAACACAAACTCCATGCTAATATCCTCCCAAGGTGCATTAGGAACAGGAAGTGGAGTGTATAATCCATGAGGGTTCAATTTAGATTTAGCTTTGTGACATGTCGCACATCGCTGAACAAACCTTTCGACGTCACGTCTCATCTTAGGCCAATAAAAGTGATCGTTCAACATCATGAAAGTCTTTTCTCTCCCAAAATGTCCCATCAATCCACCTGCATGAGATTCCTGCAACAATAACAAATGCACGGACGATGCTGGAACACAAAGTTTTTTAGCACGAAATAAGAACCCATCATGCACATGGAACTTGTCCCATCCTTTGCCATCATAGCATTTAGAATATGGTGCTGAAAATTCATGATCAGAAGTGTACAATTATTTCAAACTCTCTAAACCAGGTACTGTCACTGATCCATTTGAGACCTAGCCTTGGTTTTCGCACTAGGCTCGCCTAAATGCTAATATGAGGAATGACGGGATCTTACTCGAAAATACCGAAATCCAAAAGGTCGATAAAAAACACAGCTCAAAGTAATTGTACAACTCTTTATTTCAAAGAGGACTTTACACGTCGAACGTTAGGACGCACTCGCCTACGTCGAGGAACTATGTGTCTAAGACTTCAATCTAGACTCGATGATCTAAACTTGAACTATTACAAAGTATTTATAGTCCAATCGTATGAATACGTATCAGACTTGATAACCTAAACGTATTAGACTCATATAACTAACTAACCCTAAACAGATAAGCTTAGTTATATCTATTCAGATCGGATTACAATTCCAAACAGAGAACGAATTCCTTTTTCAAGGTCGTGAACCAATCCATGGTCGCGAAACCTTTCCGAACATGCTTATGATTGTGAAGCCTTATGCGATTGTAACATCCTGAGTTTTGGGGTGAAATGTTTCTTTCTTAAAAGTCATGCATGCATATGTCTCTTCTAGATCAACCAAATCAGCCTCAGCTTTATTCTGTTCTAGCCCTAAAATCTCCAAAATCTATCCTGTGACCCCAAGTCAAGATCTGACTTTCCAGATTTGATCTATCAGTTATCCTAAATCTAAAAGCCTCTAGAACCCAGATTCAATTCCATCTCTAACTTCCAGATTTTTCAACTCCTTTCTGTTTTAGAAAACAGAATATCTTTTATTACCTAAATACCCTAAGTTTCAAAAATTCAAATTTAATCAAAATTTTAACCAAGTTCAGACCAGATTATTCCTGGAATATGATCAAGGGTATGCCAATACCTTAATCCAAAAAGTTGGCAGCCAGATTTTACAATCTAGACTCTTTTCACAAATCAGTCCAAGAGTTATCGCAAATTAGTCCTTATCTGATATCTGAAAACCCAAAAAGGCTAAAATCTCTAGATTAACTCCAAATTCAGAATTTCTTCGGCAAATCTTCTCAAAATGCTATTTGCCACAAGTCTCTCTTCTGTGCAGATATCAAAATCAAACCCTAAATCCCAGAATTCGAGATCAATAAGTTTCAGACTTATTTTACCCTAATCTACTCTGTTTTCAGTTCATATCAAAACTCATCCAAATGTCTCAAACTTTATCTTCTAGCTGTGCCAAATCATCTATTGAATTAAGTATACCAAAACAGCAGAATCAATTCCAGATCAAATCATCCAAATCTTCATATTTACATTTCAGTCCAAATCAAGAAATCAAATATTGCAAATCAGCCCAATTTCGACCAGGGCAGTAACCAGTGCACGACCAGAACTTCGCCGTGCATTTGCGCCGTGCTCGCTCGCCGCCGGCCACGCCTCGCCTCGCCTGAGCTCGTGCTCACTTGAATCTGCATGTGCACACGCGTCCACGCCCCAGCCATCGCCGTGGCAACGCCGTTGAACAGCTTGCTCCCGTGCGCGACCGTTGTCAGCATTTTCTTGCCACGTTGCTTTGTTTTGCCAGCTCCAGTTGCCACTGCTTGCACCGCCCGACAATGTGGAGTTCCAAAGAGCCGACAAGCTGAGCAGTAGTCACCTCGCCTGAGCACCGTCGCTTCACCGCTCGCCGTTGTTGCATCTGCGCCCGGCAAATCTTGTCAACTGAAGCCAAATTCATTGCTGTTTACACCTTGCAAGCATCGCCCACTGGTCTATATAAACGGCCATACCTTGTGTCACTCCCTCATCACCAAAACTTAGCCAGATTTACAAATCTCCTCGCCGTCATCTTCTTCTTCGGCGAGTCCAGCAGGAGGCTTCACGGTGCCAGCACGCCCCGCTGCATCTCTCACCAAATTAACAGCACCAGCAGGTATAACTCATCTTCCTCATCGTGCTGTACCATCTAATTGAGTTATCTTGCATCCAGTCGCCGGTGATCGCCGGAAATGGCTGAAATTCGAAGAATGCCCTGTTCCGGCAATGCAGGCCAAATTACTTCGAATTAGCTTTCGATTCTGTGGAAGAAAATGATCAATGAGCCATTTCCAGCAAGCCTGTGCATCAAGATCTCCAGATTGAGCTTCAATCGAAGCTTTCGCCAATTTTGAGCTTCTCCAGAAACCGGCGATCGTCGCCAGGCTTCTCCAGCCATCCTCTAACAAAATTGACCATCCTAGTAGCTTCCTTATACTCCACAGATACTCCCTGAGCTTGGAATTAAGTTCAAACCCCCTACAGCAAAAACCCCCAAATCCTATGTCTTCTTCTCTGGCACAGTTCACCGGAAAAGTTTTCCTGGCCATTTCAGCTTCATCCACTTTGTCATTCAGGTGTGCCTTAACCCCCTGAGTATTTTTGTCTTCTAGCCCAACACCTAAATCAGCCTAGATCAAAAGATATAGCCATGCCAAGATCTTGTCCAGAACTGCTCCAGTGCAACCAGTTCACCTCAGTTCATCACTGAATTTCATCACTTTCCAGCCATTTCTTGCCCTAGATTCTGTTGACTTAATTGTTCCTGTTATTCTTGCCTACCTCCTAGACAAAGTGGTGCATCATTTGGAGCTCTAGATCAAAAGTTATGCCAAGCCCTAGTTTCTGGCCATGTCAAGATCAATGCCAGACTATGTCAGTCAGTGGCATTAGCCCTTTTCACTTCCTTCCAGATGTGCATTTTGGGCATAACTTTGTCCCTTAGATTCCTGAGGTTGTGATCAACATTTTCTTCTTCTATCACAACTTGATTTGAGCCCTTGAATTATATTTGCCGCTAAACCCTAAATTTTGACGCTGTCTCAGTGCATGCTAGCCAATGGCATTGGCCTTGTTTACCCATTTCTGATTGTGCAATTTGAAAACCACTTTGTCCACTAAATTTGTAGAGTTATGATCTACACTTTCTTCTACTGTCATAACTTGAGATAAGCTCTCTAGTTTTCCTTGAAGTTATGTCAGAACCTTGATCCGAATGTCAATCTGCTGACATTCGTTGTTTTTGATCCAACCAACCACAAAACTGATGTTCTTATTGTAACCTTGAGATCCTAAGAGCATCTAACATCCATTCTTAGCCAATTCCTTGAAACCCTAGATCTCAACTCAGTTCAGCTTGTAATCTCAATCATCTCCAGTATTGTTCAGTCACTCTTGTAAAGCATATCTGCATATAGATCATAAATCATTTTAATATATATAAGTAATATTTGTGTGTATTGTTTGGTTTGTCGTCGAGCAGATTCAGAAGCTGAATTTGAGGACTTCACTGTTGACCCGTCATCAACTGCTGTTTCTTACGACGTGGAAGGCAAGTCATATCCTTGGACATCTTGAACCTATATTTTAAATGTTGCTAAAACATAACCTTGAATATAGATAATATTGCATGTGAATGATTGAGAATGGTTAATTTATGAATTGGCAGTACTAGACTGGTTATCTGTGAAATGTGAAATAAACAAGTTTTGAGCCATGAACTCTTATATGTATTTATATACTTATATTCATGAAATAAAACCACTAGCCGTGACCAGAAAAATGGTATGGAATGGCTGTAGCACTGGAGGTGCTAGACTACAAAGGATATGCAGGCACTGAAGGTGCAGGGTTGTGGATGGTCTGGTCACTGGCATATAAGGACTAGAACCTTGTGTTGTGCGTCTAGTGGCATGAACAACGTGCTAACCGCAAGCCTGGTATGGGACAGGCCTGAACAAGTACTTATGTGGATCGCACATGAAACCCCTGCATGAGATGTGTTGTGATGATTGATATGGAGGCTAACTCCCACTATCACTGAAGGTGATCTGACATTAGACCCAGCAATGGGGAAATGAGTAAGGGTGGGGGTATAGCCCGCCACAACTGTGTTTCGCGAGAGATCCACAGGGTCAGGGGTGAATTGTGAGTAAAACATAACAAAAGTTCTTGTTATTTCCACCTTGCCGCTCACAATATGAATTGAGTCAGGGGTCCAATCATTTTGTTATGATAGGAAAGGTTTGAAAGTGGAATATCTTGCGGGTAAATTGGTACCTCTCTGCAGAGTTAAAAACGTATTCGAATACTCCGAGCTCCCGGGTTTTATAGGAGTCTGCTGCGGTGGATTAAATCCACGGGGTGTGACACAAGTACTATTTTCTAAATAAAATATGTTTAATCAAGATTACCCAAGTGACATGTGTTGTCATGATAAGGAGTGCTACCGTGGGCTGTCGTGTGTCGACGTGTCGCAGTAGTGCTATAATCTAGTGAACATGAATGATGATGTTATATTATGAAAGGTGCTGCCATGAGATGAGGTATGAAAGAAAAATATTATTTTATAAACATCCATAATTCTTGACTAGTCTAGGTTCATACCATCACTACTATATGTATCTACTCTTACCTATGACTTGCTGAGTACGTAAGTGCTCACCCTTGCAACCTACAAATCAATAGATGGAGCGTTCTACGACCAAGACGAAGGCATGGAGAACTTCGTGGATCCAGAAGGAGGAGCGTCAGTCCCGTCATTGCCCTGATGTTTGTTGTTCTGCCGTCCACTTCTCTTTGTGGGTGGGTCACCTATCTTCTGCTGTGTAGATGTTATTTTGCTAAACCATGTATGCCGTGAAGGCATTGTAATCTCTTTATGTAATATTAAGGCCAGCAGGCCACACTGCTTAACTATTTTGTAAGTTACTCTGTTGCAATGTGATATACTCCTGTGCTTGACTCATCCTGGGAAGTCAAGGGTATGTGTATGCTATGCATATATGGGACTAGCTGTAGTGAGCTAGGTCTCTACAGGAGTAGTCGTAGTCCCAGTTTCGGGGCGCGACAGCGATCAAGACCTGAAGATCCTCCTGGATCATGACTCCCTTGTTGAGAAGGAGCCAACCCCTGTTGCGACCTCTCAATCAAACTGGAGATGTGGAAATTTGTCTTGTCCATCTTCTTTGGTGTACCACTTTGCTGCACGTGCTCGTTGATCTTTCCGACCGATTCAAAAAGTCTCCTTTGTGCCACTGCGGGTGGTCGTCACCTTTTTCTCCAGGATCACATCTTCACATAGAGGTTCGTCTCATTGATAGACCAAGTCTTCAACAGATGGTACTATGGTATCTGGCTCATCATCCAACATTGAAGGCTCGAAGAGTTTGAGGTGCTCAATATTGACAACCGAGTAAATATCCATGCATGGAGGTAACTCGAGCTGATAAGCATTATTACCCACTTTCCTCAAAATCCGAAAAGGACCATAACAAATGGGTTTGAGTTTCTTACCTCCACCTTTAAGTCTCTCCTTACTCAGATGTAACCATACCATATCACCTTCTTGGAACTTAGCATCAACTCGGTGCCGATCATGTCGCTCCTTATACTTGAGTTGAGCTCGCAACAATTCTGTTCAACTTCTTGATGCAGCCGTTGAATACCTTCTGAGAACTTTTGTGCTCGATCCTGATCAGATGCTTCCTTGCTGTTCTGTGCTGAGGTAGGGATCACAAACTCCATGTCAAATGGACTCTATGGTATAAATCCTAAACAGACCTCAAACGGCGACTTTCCAGTCGAACCATGCACTGCTCGATTAAAAGTAAACTACAGGTACGGTATGCTTTCATCCCAGGTCTTCGGGTGCTTCCAGTTATATCCTCTCAAGAGATGAATGACTGTGTGATTTACCACCTCAGTTTGACCATCAGTTTGCGGATGAAAGGCAGTACTCTTTTTAGCTTGGTGTCCATCATCGCCCAGAGTGATTGCCAAAACTGACTAAGGAACCGGGTATCGCGATCAGACACAATAGAAGTCGGCAATCCGAAGTGTGTCCAAACGTGTTGAAAGAATACCCGAGCTGCTTCTTCTCCCGTGATACTCTTTCGACAAGGTATAAGAATAATCATTTTGGAGAACCGATCAACGACTACAAAGAGATAGTCGTTGCCACGTCGGGTTTTAGGCAATCCTCCCAAGGAATCCATGGATATGCTCTCCCATGGTCGCGATGGAACTGTCAAAAGAGTGTACAAACCTAATTTTTGGTTTGCTGGTTTCGAGATGCTACAGAGACCACAGCCTCAAACAAAACTAGCCACATCCTACTGCGTACGCGGCCAAAACACATGTCGATGAAGATTTTGCAATGTCCCCCAAAGTGACCAGCTACCTTTGATGTATGCGCTTCTCGAAACCATTGAATTCGAGGTGCTGCACAAGGTATGCAAAGTAAATTGCCTTTGTACAAGAGTCCTTCTCGATGAACAAACTTCGTAGGTTTTCCTGTTTGGAGCTCAATCAATGCTGTTTGAAAATCAGGGTCTTCACTGTACATAGTGGCATAGTCATCATGACATGAGGGCTCAATCTGCATGAATGCTGATAAGCAGAGAGTCGTAACCAGTGGTCGCGATAACATGTCCGCCAATTTATTGTGTACGCCCTTCTTGTACTTAATCACCAGATTAAACTGTGCAGACACAACATCCACTTCATGTGCCGAGCTTTCTGTAGCTTGTACTGAGTTTGCAAATATTGCAATGGTTGATGGTCGGTGTGGACAACAGTCTCTTTACCCAAGAGATAACACCGCCAATGCTTTACAGCCTGATGCAGTGCACACAACTCTTTGTCATAAGTTGGATAGTTCTTCTGAGCTCCCTGGAACAACTCAGAGTGATATGCCACTGGTCGACCTTCTTGCATGAGCACAGCACCCATGGCATAACCTGAGGCATCAGTTTCTAGCTCGAATGGTTTCTGGAGATTCGGCAAAGCTAACACAGGCGCCTCGCTGATCTTCCTTTTCAGCAAGAGAAACGTGTCCTCATGTTTCCCTGTCCACTCGAACTTCTGATCGATCCTGGTTAATCCATGAAGTGGAAAAGCCACAATCGAGAAGTGTCGTATGAACTTCTGAAGGTATCGGCATGCTCCCACAAAACTGCGCGCGTCCGTAACTGTTCGCGATTGCGGCCACTCACGAATCACTTTTACCTTATCCGGGTCGATTTGCAACGTACCTTTGCCGACCATGAATCCTAGGTAAAGTAGAGTTTGCTGGCCGAACTCACACTTCTTACAGTTGAGGAGAAGTCGATGTTACCGAAGCTGTTCGAACACCTTTTCGACATGAATGAGGTGCTCATCCCACGAACGAGTATAAACCAGTATGTCGTCGAGGTAAACGATCACAAAGTGGTCGATGAACTGTCTCAATACATCGTTCATAAGACGCATGAAAGTTGCCGGGGCGTTGCAGAGACGAAACGGCATGACCAGCCATTCGAACAGACCTTGTCGTGTTTTGAACGTGGTCTTCCACGTATCCTCCTCCCGGATGCTGACTTGATGATATCCTGACTTAAGATCCAATTTGGAGAAGACAACAGCATGCTTCAATTGGTCTAGCAGGTCGTCAATACGAGGAAGAGGGTACCGGTTCTTGATGGTGATCTTGTTCGGTGCTCAGTAGTCGATGCACATATGCCAAGTCCCATCTTTCTTTGGCACTAACACTACAGGAGATCCACAAGGTGAACTACTTGGTTGAATGACACCATCATTCAACAATTTACCAAGTTGTCTCTTGATCTCTTCATTCTCCAATACTGAGTTTTGATACATACTCAGATTGGGCAGTGTCGCCTCGAACACAAGCTGAATTTCGTGCTCGACTGGACGTTTTGGTGGACGACCCTAGGTAATCTCGAACAGATCACTGTATTTCCCCAGCAGTCCCGACAAACAACCAGAATCCTCTCAGCATGCCAACGACAACACTGGTCGAGTACCCTCACCTTGACCAATGGGTCGAATCATGACAAGCATGTACTTGTGACATGCATTGACAATTCGTTTGGCTTGATTTGTGGTAATCAAGCTCAAAGTGTTGATGTGGATGTCTCTACTAATCACAAACTTAACTCTGTCTTTGGTGAGGTCATACTCTTGAATACGCCGATAGAACTAGGCATCTCGATCATACAGATATGGACTCCCAAAGATCACTTGAAAAATGTCGATAGGGACAACATTGCATTGCACCTCGTCGATATATCGTGCAGAGATCGCAAACTTCAACACACATTGACTTGTAATCTATTGGTTCACGTCAAATGTAAACCAACCCAGCAGATATGGTCGCGGGTGTGGTTGTCTTCAAACCAAGTCATCGCACTAGTCCAGCAGAGACCAAATTCTTCTGACTTCCGGGATCGAATATCGCTGCGACCACTTTGTGCTTCACCTAGATGTTGATGGTGAACAAGTCCTCCGTTGGATGATGCTCGTTCGGTGGATCTGAACCCTTCTCCTTTGGTATTGCCATTAGAGACAAGGTCGTATCCGCCTCATCAACCGAATTCACTCGGAAAACCTCTTCGTCGGGTGAAGTTGCAGTAGCTGTGGCTGTTCTTTTCCCTAGTCTGTTTTCTTTGGTCAAAGTTCAGGATGAAGCTTGTAGCATTTATCTTTGGTGTGTCCCACGACTTGACAATGGTAGCAAAAAATATCCTTGCCCAACTTCGAAGCGTTTTTCTTCGGATTCGGTTTTCTTTTTGTTGAGGTCGCACTGTCCTTCGTGCCTTTGTCGTTGTGGGATTTGTTCTTCTTCTCGATCGCCATAGCGGTTGTGCTTGCAGTCGAGATGTCTTGGACGCCGAATAGACTTAGCTCAATATTGATCGATTTCTGAAGTCCATATGTGTATTTCCGAAATACCTGAGGATCGAATAGCAATATGCCAATGACCATTGCTTGTCTCTGGAACTCCGTAGTATAGTCTTGGATGGTCTGGTCACGCCGCTGGTACAATCTGTGCCAACATTCTCATCTCTCGTCAAGGTAACCCATCGGATAGAATTCTTGTCACAGGAGTCGCTTGAACTGACCCCATGCAAGGTCATCAGCTTCACCGTTGGGGACAAGGGCCTTCCACCAAGTCTTGGCATGGTCCTTCATCTTCAAAGTGCAAATTTGACCTTTTGAGCACTAATGAACCCTTTCAGGTCAAAGTAGGTCTCAAGCTGGTCGATCCAAGAATCCAATTTCTCGGCATCGATCACCCCATCATATATGGGTATATCAATCTTAGCGTCGACCTTAAAAGATCCAACAGCTAAGGAGGTGTTGGTGAGGTCGTCAGCCTTATGGTCGCCTTCGTCTTCATCTTCGTCTGCCTTGTGCAACTCTTCACCAGTCTTCACACCCATAATCTTCCCTACTTCAGGAGGTACAATCATGGCCTGCTACTTAATCCAAGCAAGCACGATTCCATGTCGGTGGAGAGCTTAGCCACCTGTTTGGCTAGGTTAGTTTGAACGGAGGTATCGCCAGACATGGTCGGAGACGTGGCTGTAGGAACCGTCAATTGATCGCCTGGAGTTTCGCCGGAGGTTTTATGTCCCTGGCGAATCTTCACCATCCACAGGATAGGAAAGTTGCTCTGATACCAACTTGATCCGTTTGAGACCTAGCCTTGATAGGCTAGCCCAATTTCTAATATGCGAAATGACAGGATCTTACTCGAAAATACCGAAACCCAAAAGGTCGATCGAAAGCACAACTCAAAGTAATTGCACAACTCTTTATTTCACAGAGGGCTTTACACATCGAACGTTAGGATGCACTCGCCTACGTCGAGGATCTTTGTGTCTAAGACTTCAATCTAGACTCGATGACCTAAACTTGAACTATTACAAAGTATTTATAGTCCAATCATATGAATACATATCAAACTTGATAACCTAACTAACCCTAAACAGATAAGCTTAGTTATATCTATTCAGATTGGATTACAATTCCAAACAGAGAACGAATTCCTTTTTCAAGGTCACGAACCAATCCATGGTCGCGAAACCTTTCCGAACACGGTTATGATCGCGGAGCCTTATGAAATCAAGACCTGAAGATCCTCCCAGATTAGTCACTTCTAACTTAGTCAACAAAATGCTTTGTCGAGATAAAGCATCAGCAACCACATTCTCCTTGCCCTTTTTGTACTTCAAAACATATTAAAAAGTTTCAATGAATTCAACCCACTTAGCATGTCTACGATTCAATTTAGCTTGGCCTTTCAAGTACTTCAAAGCTTCAAGATCAGAATGAATAACAAATTCTTTAGGCCAAAGGTAATGCTGCCAAGTTTCAAGCACACGTACCAAAGCATACAACTCTTTGTCATAAATAGGATAGTTCAATTGAGCACCTCTGATTTTCTCACTAAAGTACGCTATGGGTTTGCCATCTTGCATCAAAACACCACCAATACCCATTCCACTAGCATCACATTCAATCTCAAAAGTTTTAGTGAAATCAGGTAAAACAAGCAATGGTGCTTCAATTAAGCATTTCTTTAATTCTTGAAAAGCATTCTCTTGTGATTCACCCTATGCAAACACAACACCCTTTTTAGTTAATTCATTCAGTGGGGCAGCTATAGTACTGAAATCTTTCACAAATCTACGATAGAAACCAGCTAAACCATGAAAACTTCAGATTTAACTAACATTCACAGGGGTAGGCCAATTTTTTACTGCCTCAATTTTAGATTCATCCACCTCAATTCCTTGTCCAGAAACTACATAGCCAAGAAACACAACCTTATCGGTACAAAAAATGCACTTTTCTATATTAGCATATAACTTCTGTTTTCTAAGCACTTCGAGCACTTGCCTAAGGTGATCAATATGTTCTTCCATGGTTTTGCTATAGATCAGAATGTCATCAAAATATACCACCACAAATTTTCCAATGAATGCTCTTAAAACATGATTCATCAAACGCATGAAAGTAGTAGGTACATTAGTTAAACCAAAAGGCATTACTAACCACTCATACAATCCAAGTTTAGTTTTAAAAGCAGTTTTCCATTCATCACCAAGTTTCATTCTAATCTGATGGTATCCACTTCTTAAATCAATTTTAGAGTATATAACAGAACCACTCAATTCATCAAGCATGTCGTCTAGCCTAGGAATAGGATGACGATATCTAACAGTTATGTTGTTAATGGCTCTACAATCAACACACATTCTCCATGTACCATCTTTCTTAGGCACTAGAATAACATGAACAACACAAGAGCTAAGGCTTTCATGTACATACCCTTTATCTAGTAGCTCTTGCACTTGACGCTGAATTTCTTTTGTCTCCTCCGGATTGGTGCGGTATGGAGGACGGTTGGGAAGTGAGGCTCCAGGGATGAGGTCAATTTGATGCTCAATGCCACGCATGGGAGGTAGACCAGCAGGTATATCCTTTGGAAACACATCCTCGAAGGCCTGCAAAACACTAGAAACAGCACTAGGAAGAGAGGTTAAGTCGTTAGTTGAAAGTAATGCATCTTTGCACAAAAGTACAAAATGCATTAAATCTGGGTTATTCCTCACTCCTCTCAGATCAGATTTGGTGGCTAACATTACTAGCTTCTCTCCCTCACTTTTTGTTTTACCTCTCAAATTTGGCTTGTGGCTCTCACTCACCGATTTTTGGATCTCACTCAGATTTTTTTTCGCTCTATCCTTTCCATCATTCATTCTCTGCATATTATCAGCTAAAATCTGATTTGTAGACATTGGTTGAAATGCAATGTCTTTGCCCTTCCACTTGAGGATATAAGTATTGGCGCGACCATCATGATGCACTGATCGATCAAATTGCCACAGCCTTCCCAACAGCAAGTGACACACTATCATTGGCACCACATCGCATTTCACTGTGTGTACATAATCTCCAATTTGGAATTGCACCTTAACCATGTACTGAATTTTGACATCTCCACAATCATTTAACCATTGCACATGATATGGATGAGGGTGTTTGAGCAATTTTAGGCTAAGTTATGACAACTACCACCATCAATAATGACTTTGCATACCTTGCCATCAACTTTAGCCCTCGTTTGGAACAGATTGCATCGTTGTCCATTGTCTTCCTTGACTTGCACACTTAACACCTTTGTGACCACAAGTGCGGGTCCTTGCTCAAAACCAAAATAGGTCAGCCCCTCATTCTTATCTTCTTCTTCTGGTGCTTCTTCATAGTTTTCTGGATGAGCTAGCTGTTCTAGGTCATCTTCACTTGCGGAATCATACTCTCCTTCATCGGTGATAAGCATAGCACAATTATTTGGGCATTCCTTGGTGATGTGACCACGCCCCAAACATTTAAAGCACTTAATAGCACTACTCTTGGCTGTGGAGCCAATTGAAGAGGTGGTGGATGCCGAAGACTTCTTCTCACTTGTAGTAGATGCCGATTTTGCAACCGAGGAAGAAGGAGCGGTAGTATTGGAACTAGTACTAGTTGAATATGTACCTCGTCCCAAATTGAAGTGTGCTTTGGTTGCATTGGATGATGGAACTCTCAAGTTGAAGGATGGAATCCTTGGGGTTGGTTTAGCATCTTCGAGCAATTTCTTTTCCATCTTTTGAGGTTGGTGCACCAATTCCACAACGGTGTTGTAGGGTAGATATACCACAACGGTTTAATGTTTTGGTTTAGGCCAAACAGAATACGCGCAATGGTTTGCTCTTCATCTTCATGCACTCGGGCCCTAATCATAGCTTGCTCCATCTCCTTGTAGTATTCTTCCACCGAGCGGGCTCCCTGTCTCAAATTCTGCAATCGTTCAAAGAGATCACGTTTATAATGTCCAGGGACAAAACGTGCTCTCATCTCTCGCTTCATCTCAGCCCACGAAGCAATTGGAGGCTCCCCATTCTCGCATCTTTGGTTCAGCACTTGTTCCCACCAAATCAGCGTGTAGCCATCAAACTCAAGTGAGGCCATGTGTATCTTCTTTGCTTCCGAATAGTTACGCATTCGAAATATCTTCTCTACCTTGAGCTCCCATGTGAGATAGGTGTCAGGATCAGAGTTGCCTTCAAATTTTGGGATGTTGAACTTGAGTTTGCCAAACTTCTCTTCAGGATGATCATCATGGCAGCAACCACGGCGTTGATAGTCATCATCGCGGTGCAACATGTAGTTGGTGTCGATGTCATCTCGTCCACGGCCTCTCCCTAGACCATGGGCAGCACCACGGCCTCCTCCTCCATGCCCTGGAGGTGCTGGTCGAATCGTGTTGGCAGCAGCTCAATCTCTCCTCGGTTGGACCTCACGTGCCAAACGAGCAACGATCTCCTCGTCAGTCTCATCGCAGTCTAATCCTCCTCCATGAACACTAGCATCACCTGGTGTTCGTTCTCGACGTAGCTCCTCCAGTTTCTTGTTCAATTCATCGGCCATCTCCGAAGCGATCTCCCTTCGCAAGATGCTCATGTTCTCATTTAATTGCACATTGAAAACATGGGTCATCTTGTCTAGATCAGCCTGGGTCATATAGGGTGTCGGTTCCTCCTCTTCTTGTCCTGCCATGGTGAGTACAAATAGAAACAAGAAGAAATATAGATAATTTTTTTGTGGAATCACTCAACCTCACACTCTCCTTATCAACCGAAGTTCTTATGTTTTCTTCACTAGATTGAGGTGTTGTACACACTATGGTGGCAGCAGACAATCAAAGGTGATGGATCAAGCGAATTCACTGTCCAAGTAATGTAACAACAATGGCTTGTATGTGGAGTTTGGAAGGTTAAGTGTTATCCTAAGAAATCCAAAATTCTTGATATTGTAAAGTTAGGTAATAATCCAAACTAGATCCAATGCCTAGTTGCTGATCTCAAGATATAAGTGAAAGACAAAGCAACTCACACACAAAGATGACGTAACTTGATGCAACCAAAAGAACGAGCTAACAAAAAATGAGTGATATCACAAACAGCTCGTGTTGCACAAGTTATAGAAAGACACTAGCTTGATTGCACAATATGAAATTGGCCTATGGATTTGCACACAACGAAGCCAGAACACAATCTGATTGAACACAAATCTTTTTTTTTAGCTTTCAAAATGATGTTGACCAAAACAAAAACTGATAATTTTTTTTTGATATCTTTTTTTTTTAATTTAGGATCAGCACACAAGCATGGGCACAGGATTATAATACCCTACTGTTAAATCACTTTCAAGATATTAATTCAAGTGTGTAAAGCCCAAATATAATTCTCAACAGCTAGTCTTATGTAGGTTCAAAGTTTTCGCAAATGACAGATTAGCTGTCAAAGGATACACGTGATTTGAATTTTGCTTTTTTTTTTGTTTTGAACTCAACGAAAACAAAAGATACGCAAGAAGTCTGGATCAGCCAACTAAACAAAGACTCTAATGGACTAAGACCTAACAAAACTCACGAAAATTTCAGATTGAATCTAAGGCGAAAGAACAATTTTTTTTTTGGCTTTTTGGTGTATAGGCTGAAAACAGATCTAAACTAAGGGATAAATAATCCTACCGTGTAAACCGAAGCTCTGATACCAAGATGATACGGGGTGTCCGATCTTCACGACGTAGGATCGATGATAACTTGTTGATTCATGTAACCTGACGAACCGATGGCACCAACCACTGTCAATATGGCAACCTGCGACAAAAGAATTCGCCCAACCACATGCACTCTTTGATCATTGTCTACTTGACCCCGCAAAAGTAGACGCACTGTTCCTGCAATCAATGAAGAAATTACAAGAACAATGGTAAAGAGAATAACTCCTAATTCTAGGTGGCGGCTTCTGAGCACAAACCCTAGAACAAGAGCAAAAGCTTCTCTGAAAATATTTGTGTATTCAATTCGTGGTTGTCTCAAAACTATGACCATGCCTCTTTTATAGAGGGTGGTATTTACAAAAGATAGAAGGTTTAAACTAGAATTTCAATCTGAATCTAATTCAAAACACAATAAAAATCCTAACATACTATAAAGATAAAAGAAGTCCGAAATCAATCTTCTCAGATTCTATTTGTTGGAAAGCTCTTTCAATACCTTTCCAACAAGTACTCATGCAATAAAATTGGACATCTGTGCTAAGAATGGTGCTTGGTCGAAGTGGCTGGTCGAACGTTGGTCGGCAGACTGCAGGCCGAGCAGAATTCTTTTGGTTGTAGCTGTTGCAATCCTTGACAGAATCGAGTGATCTGGGGCTTGTTAGAAAGCTTAGGAAATTCTCTTTCCACTCAGTAGGTGTATGACTAGATTTGATGAAGTTTTTTGGCCCATACGTGGCTATGTCCTTCCTGTTATGCTCCCCCTCTTTATATGTAATCAATATTAAACAAGAGCTATTAGGTAGCAGCATAATCTCATCATAATTTAATTCTTTAAAGAACAAAGTCACCTATTGATGTAGTTGTTTGGCTCTCGCTCGAGTGATTGATCCTGTATGTTCCTTTAGTCGAGCACTAGTGCTACTAGTGCTAGGGATGTCCTCATCACTTTCCCTTTGTAACAATTTTCTAAACATTTACTAAGTTTCTTGATTTCAGCCTTTAATTCATTATTTTCATTTAATATTATTTCATGGAATTGCAAATCTTTATTAGTAGAGCTAGATGAGTATGGTATATCGATTAAATCATTGCAACTAGTTGACATATCAATTTTAGAGACTACATTTGGTATATCATCAACTAAGTCACAAGAAACAGCTACATCTACCTTAGTTAGTGAGTTAGTGAGATCCTTGATGAGAAGACCTTCATAAGATTCTTTTAAATCGGAGTAAAGAGCAAGTAAAGAAGAGTGCTCTTCTTTAAGTTCTCTAAACTTCTTTGTGATTCCAAAAGCATCATTTAATTCACTAATCATTTCAACTATATCATCATATGAAGGGTCAAGAGAATGTACCTTCTCATCACCTTTAACCATAAGGCAAAAGGATGAACTTGTCGATGTGTTGTTGTTGCCAAGAGCTAATCCGGCTAGCTTCTTGGAACAACCCTCTTCATCATCGGAGTCAGAATCGGAGCTCTCTTCTCCGGACATCCATTCTCCAAAGCATGCTTCTTGGTTTCCACCATTATTTTTCAAGAATTTCTTCTTCTTAGGATCTTTCTTCTTCTTATCCCAAGGCTTGTTCTTATTTGGGCATCTTGAAGCTATATGTCCCTTTTCATGACATTCATAGAATATGATGTCCTTGAAGTTTGCTTGCTTTGACCCCTTTGGTCTTGTGTCGATGTTGACTCCCGTCTTGTGCAACTTGCGAAGAAGCTTTTTGGTGTTCTTTACAAGAAGGGCTAGGTTCTCATCGGAGGAGCCATCGTTTGAATCACCTTTGGAGTTGGCTTTGAATGCCAAGTTTAGCCGCCTCCTTCTTCTCCTTCCGATGCATGTCATGGGTGATGAGGTTCCCATAGAGATCAGTAGGTGTGGTGGACAATAAGTTCGAGTTGGTGAGGACTGTCACAAGAGTGTCAAAACTCTCTGGAAGAGCCCTAAGCATTTTTCTTACAATCCCAATGTTAGTAAAAACAACTCCGAGTCCTTTGAGCTCATTCACAATGTTGTTCAACCGAGTGAACATGGAATCCACAGACTCGGTTGGTGACATAGTGAATGTCTGATATCTTTGCCTAACTATTAGCAATTTTGCCTCCTTGACCCTAGTGGTGCCCTCATATATCTCCTCGAGGGTGGTCCAAACGTTGTGAGTGGTGGTAAGGTTGTTCACGCGGTTGAACTCATTTAGGGACAAGCCAGCAAAGAGAGCATTTTTGGCACGGGCATTTAAGTGGAGTTTTTTCCTATCATCATCGGAGTGATTTGCCGAATCAACCGGAGGAGTAAACTCAATCTTAACAATGGCCCAAACATCAAGCCCCATGGCCTCTAGAAAACCGTCATGCGCACTTTCCAATAGGGATAGTTAGTCCCATCAAAGATAGGCGCACGCCCGGTGTGACCAAGATGAAAGCCCTCATTTGAAGACATCCTCTCTCTAGGCGGTGAAGCCTACTCAAAAGAGAGACCACGCTCTGATACCACGTGTAGGATCGAGAATGCCGACTAGAGGGGGGTGAATAAGAGGCTTTAAAACTTTTTGACTAAAAACAATTTAATAATATTTTGCACTGAGAAAGAGTAAGAAAGACAAACACAGTGATTTATCCCGAGGTCTCGGAGACTCGCCCAATCTCCCCTACTCTTCGTTGAAGCACTCAAATGAATGAGTGTTGCTTCAATATCCACGACGGATATTTTTCACTAAGGTTGCTCCTTCTCCACTCCGGATAGACGAGCACCGATGCATTTCACAAAATATGTCGAGCCTCTCTGACAACCTCCGTTAATGGAGAGGTCAACGGCCACGCCTCCAAACCGTCTAGGTGAGGGCATTCACCAAAAGTAACAAGTTGCAAGATCTTCTTTTGACCCCCAACAAATACCGAGAAACTCCTAAGGATGCAAATGATGCAAATGAATGCTCTCAGAGGATCTCTCTCAATCACAAAGAATGATACTTGATCAAAGGATCAAGATTTTAGCACTTGGAAAATTTGGCTCAAGTGTATACTCAGAGATATGTAGGAAAAACTACTCAAGGATGTTCAGAAAAACTGTTCAAAAAATACTCGGAAATGTTTAGAAAAGCAACTCAAAAGATGTATAAAAATCTGCTCAAATGGTGTTTAGCAATCTGCTCAAAACTATTTTTAAAAACTGCTCAAAACTGTTTATAAAAACTGGTCAAAACAGCGGAGAAATTTGTTCAAAAGTGTTTATGAAAAACTGATCAAAACAGTAGCGAAAATCTGCTCAAAAGTATTTTTAAAACTGCTCAAAATGTATAGAAAAGATGCTCGAAGATGTGTATAGAGACTGCTCAAAGATCTGTATGAGAATGTAGCTTGAGATGTGTGAAAATACTGCTCAAAACACCTATATTTATAGCTCAACATCTCAGCTAGCCGTTAGGTCAAATAAGGAAAGAAATGAGGCCAACTAACAGCCAACTTTGACCTCTAACGGTTAGTAAATAGCCGTTGGAACCTCTGGTCGAATGAACAGTGTTACTAGTCGTATGAATAGTAACTGATCAAATGAACAGTGCATGAATAGTGTCTAGTCAAATGAACAGTACTCGTGTAACCACTGGTCGAATGAACAGCACTCGGATGACCAGTTTCGGTTCCTCTTTGAGATTCTTGACCAAGATTGTGAATGAATGCGAATGCAACATATGACCTAAGAGTTTCTCAGTTTTGCCAGAACTAAAAGAGATTTTGCAACCCCTCTTAATAGTACAGCTTAAACTAAAAAAGAATTTCTTATAAAACCAGTCAAACTCCAAACTCTAAGACCGGTACAATAACCAAGCACTTACCTTAAGTCTTTGCAGCTTCCTTCTTGGCGACATTGCACTTGCGACTTTGGCTCGCGTCCTCGGATTGCGACCTCGAACGACACTATGTACAAATAGTTCAAAGACACGATTAGTCCAAGACACTTAATGTCATCAATAATCAAAATCAACCCAAAAAGGGCCTAGATGCAACACTTTCGATGCTAAGATGGACAGATTGGAGAGGCTTATCTTGGGCCTCAACAAGATGTGCGTGTGCATGCTGCCACCACGACCCATGGATGAATAGGTGCTCAGGCCGTACCTCCCTTGCAAGTCGGTGCACGATCACACTATGTTGATCACGTGCAGCTTGTGCCACTCACCCATTCGCAACATCCAAAGTATCCACATGATTATGACTACTATGACAACAGCGATCATTATTTTTGGGATGACTACCGTGATCGGTACCCTCGTCATGGCAATTATAAAGGCCGCTATGAAGACAACTGCAACCATTGGGATGGCAACTATTATCGGCCTACCCATCCTAGTGACTACTATAGTCGGTATGACAATGATCACGATTATTGGGACAGCAACCGCAATCATTTGGGTGACCAATACAATGTGTTTGGTCATCTGGACAACTTCAATGATGGTCAAGGTAACTACATGGTCCACGTTGTGATTATCTTGATCGAGATAGCCGCCCTCAATAGGGTACAAGGTTGGGTTCTACTTCATCGCGCACATCCCCGAACCCACCTCTTGCAGTTTCTACTCCAAAAAATCGTCGAAGAGGACCACTACATCGATTAGTAGTACTTCTTCAACACCTGCTACAACAAGGAGTAGTGCAAGAAAAGTGCCAACAGAGAAAGAACTCGAGCATTTATCTACATCCAAAAAAGAAAATATGACCATGGTTGATGGTTCCACTCCAACCATTGCTGGCCCATGGTCCCCAGAAGAGAAGCAAATCCAATGTGAGATTGAGATCCACACAACCCATATTCCACAAATTGAGAGTGAAAAAGAGAGAGTTGTGTGATTCCACCAAACGTGAGGTTGAGTGCTTCAAATTTGATAGAGAAAGAGAGATGTGCGTTCCACTAAAAAGTGAGGGAGAGAGCATTATTTTAACTAACATATCATCCATTTCTTTGTCTTTGTATGATGATATGTAGGTATTAGATGATGGATCAACTCAAAAGGAAGATGTTATTGCACCTGTTGTTTTCCAACAAGAGAAATTTGTGCCACCTATAGTTATGGCCACAATGAAAGAAAAGCCACCAAATTCGATGTGCCAAGTTTGGTACACACCATCCATCATCCAACTATGGCGTGAACAATTAATGGTAGAAGTTTGTGGGATATCTTTTTCTTTGCAAAGTTCTTTGGTACTGTCAGATTCTATTCTTCTTATTCCAAACCAACAAAAGACGAGGATGACTTTTCTCCAAGGGTGGGAGAATAGTGTGTACATGGTTAGGGGTTATCCATCACATACTCTATTTCAGCAAAATTCAACAATTAGTTGGAAAGAAGTACTTAGCCAAACTAAGCAATTCCAAGTGAAAGATAAAACTAAATTTAAATTTGATTTCTATGATTTGCAAAGCATTCAATTTCTTGTCCTTGGATTATTTCAGGTTATAATGAGAGTTATTATAAAACTAATGGGACTATTGAAAGCTATTTGTGCCGAGAAGACAAGAATAGTACACTAGGAGAAGATGTGCAATAAACTTCTTCCCTAATGTTGGACACAATTAACAAGGAAAATTTGAAGCAGACAAATCAAGTGTATCACATGCTATTAGAAATTGAGTGTCCAGAAGGAAAAGGAGCAAACTCACATGAAGATTATCTTCAATAGAGAAGAACAACTGAAACTTTTACCTAACAAAATTGTTTATAATTTCAAATTTGATATACCAATGGGTTTGTTGTTCTTTCAAGGAGAAGATGATCCTTTCCAAGTGATAGGGAGAGCCAATGCAAACCTCCACAAAGTTCATCTAATCGGTGAGTATAACATGAATAAAAGATTATATATGTCGTGGTATTGCGAATACCTCGGCAGGTTTTGAGAACGATCCTAGCGAAGATTACGCGGCGCGGGTTGACCGGAGACCGGTCCTCCCCCGCCGGACAAGCACAAGAAATGACACACGGATTTATACAGGTTCGGGTCCCGGTGGGGCCCTAGTCCTGTCGGTGCGCTCCCGACCGGAGTCGGCTGGGGAGGCTCTCTCCGGGGGAGAGGCTTCCGGAGCACACCTGTTAGTTTTTTAGCTATTCCAACAAATGAATCACCACGTTACAACTGAGGGGTACAAGGGCTATTTATAGCCCCAAAAAGAAGCAAAAAGCCTAAACTACCCCGGAAGCCACCGTCGAATTGAAGGGTAAGAACGTCCTTCTCCCGGTCAAACGTCTTGGATGCTTGACAGGTGGTCACTGATTCCCGAGGCGCTCCTCGCGTGACCTGCACGTGACAAACAACTCAAGACTTTACCTTTAGGAGGGCGATGAGGCCCGGGACGACGCCGAAGACCAGGTCCCGGGGGCCAAAAGGCGGCGCCCGGGATGGCGCCGGAGGCCTAGTCCCGGGAGCCAAAAGGCGGCGCCCGGGGACAGGCCGGAGACCACGTCCCCGGGCAAATAGCGGCGCCCGGGACGGCGCCGGAGGCCTGGTCCCGGGAGCCAAATGGCGGCGCCAGGGGAGAGGCCAGAGACCACCTCCTCGGGCAAATGGCGGCGCCCGGGATGGCGCCGGAGGCCTGGTCCCGGGAGCCAAAAGGCGGCTTCCGGGGAGAGGTCGGAGACCACGTCCCCGAGCAAATGGTGGCACCAGGGGAGAGGCTGGAGACCACCTCCCCGGGCAAATGGCGGCGCCCGGGATGGCGCTGGAGGCCAGGTCCCGGGAGCCAAAAGGCGGCGCCCGGGGAGAAGCCGGAGACCACGTCCCCGGCAAATGACTGCGCCCGGGACGGCGCCGGAGGCCTGGTCCTGGGAGCCAAAAGGCGGCACCCGGGGAGAGGCCGGAGACCATGTCCTCGGGCAAATGGCGGCGCCCGGGATGGCGCCAGAGGCCTGGTCCCGGGAGCCAAAAGGCGGCGCCCGGGGAGAGGCCAGAGACCACGTCCCCGGGCAAATGGCGGCGCCCGGGATGGCGCCGGAGGCCTGGTCCCGGGAGCCAAAAGGCGGCGCCCGGGGAGAGGCCGGAGACCACGTCCCCGGGCAAATGGCGGCCCCCGGGATGGCGCCGGAGGCCTGGTCCTGGGAGCCAAATGGCGGCGCCCGGGGAGGCCCCGGAGGCCACGTCCCCGGGCCAATGTGACGCGACTTACCTAGACTTAGCGCCGTGGAGATTTCCCCCAACAGCAGCCCCCCATGCCCCCCAGGGACGATGCTCGAGTCCCTAGTGGGTATGGTACACGTCATCGGGAAAATCTCCAGACCATGTCACCGGAGCCGTAACGCTTCGGTTTCCGTTCCGGACGCTTATGGCCGCGCCGTTTCGTCATAAATGCGCTCACAGTTCGAACCGGTGCCTCGATTCGCGCGCCCATCCCTTCGTTTCCCGCGCACGGTTTGAACTTCAACGGTCCAGATTGCTCCGCGGGGTGCCACGTGGCTCCCATCTAGACCACGTCTCGTCCCTATAAATAGGGCCTTGGGGGGCCCGGAAGTTCATTCCAAACTTTCACAGCCTTAGCGATTTTTGCTCTCCCAGTAGCTCTCTCCCGGTAGCTCTCCCCGGTAGCGAGCGTCCGGTGCCTTTAGCCATAGCCTCCTGAAAAGTTAACCACCGAAAAAACAAACCTGATGGCACCGAAAGGTCGAACGAAGACTACCGAGGTTCCCCCGGAGGAAGTCGCTCCTGACTTTCTCTGGGCGTCCGAGCTTACGGCCGAGGACGCCGAGTCCATGGTCGAGCGCGGCGTCGTCGCGGACGGGGACATCCGAGTCCCCGTGAAGAAAGACGGGGCCCCCCGCCCCAGGCCCGAAGATGTCGTGGCCTTCGAGGCCTTCCTGGAGGCGGGGCTCCGGCTCCCGGTGCATCCCATGCTCCGGGAGTTTCTGAAGGAGTACGGGCTGGCGCTCAACCACCTCACGCCGAACGCCCTCGTCCGGATGGGCATCTTCATCTGGATTTTCGAGACGGCGATCGGGAGGGAGCCCACCCTACGCGTCTTTTGGTACTTCTACGAACCGGCGGCGCGGAGCTCCCACTTGGTCAAGGGGAGACCCAAGTCCCCTTTCGGCTCGGTGATGGTGCAGATGCTGCCGTCCCGGGTGGTCGACTACCCGGCGGCAGCCTCCCGGGACCATTGGGGCGATTGGGTCCGAAGGTGGTTCTATCTCCGGGTCCGGGACAACGGGGTGACGTACGCCCCAGAGCCCGCCTCTTACAGCCGGTCGTCCACGCCGAAACCCCCGGTGTGGACGGACGAGGAGCTCAAGCTCCTCGGCAAGGTGATCATCTCCCGGAAGACCCGCTCTATGCGGGACGCCGCCGAGGAGATGATGCTCTTGAGGATCTCCCCCTTTGCGCGCGGGAGGAGGGGGACCGGCATGGGCCCGGAGCAGCGGCCTCCGGTCAAGCCGGTGACCCGACGTAAGTCCCAGTAACCTGCTGCATTGCATTTACAAATTTTCAAAAATTTGACTAACTCTTTACCTCTTGTAGTCCGGCCGTATCCGGCGGCGCGGGAGAAGGTGGAGAACCTCCTCGGGAGGTACTTCGCCGACGAGCACGAGCGCGTCGTGCGCCTCGTGGGGGAGGGCCCTCCCCGGAACCTGGTGGCTGAGGCCTACGGGCTGAAGCTCCCGGAGAGGAAGCCCCTCCCCACCCCCGGGTCGCATAAGCGGGGGAAGGACGCTGCCGGGGGCTCTGAGCCTAAGAAGGCCAGAGTCCAGAAGACCCCCGGCCCATCGACGACGCCGGCGGTGACTCCGGCGAAGCCCCGGGACGAGACCCCCGGGACCGAGTTCGCCCGGGCGCCGGCACGGAAGGAGAGAACACCCCCTCCCACGAAGAGCACCGTTGAGGCCCGGGGGAAGAAACCGGCCACGGACGGGGCGGCCTCTGACTCGGCGAACTACGCCCCGTCGCCGCCATCGGTAGTAGCCCCGCCACCACCCCCGGCCCCCTTGGAGCCGGAGAAACTGGAGGTGAGGTTCGCGGAGGCCTCGCCTCCGCGGATGGAATGGCCCGTGGACGAGGGGGGAGCCCCTCGGTCTACGAGGTCCCACCGGAAATGGGGGCCCCGGGGGCCCTGCCGCCCGGAAAGGGGAAGGGTCTGATGGTTCCCCCCCGGTGAGGGACCCCTTCCGGGACTTCCTCGGCCACTTCCTCGGGGGGCACCTCCGCAACGAGGACGACAACGACCGCCACCCCGACCGAGGTCGCGCCGGGCGCCCAAGTCCGGGAGCGCGTTACCGGCCGTACCGAGACAAGCGCCGGGCGGGAGACCCCCCTGCTTTCCGCAGGGGAGGTCGATCGTTATGCGGAAGGCCTGCAGACCCCGAAGGTCCAGGCCTTCGTCGCGGGGGGGATGCTCCACGATCGCTTCACGGAGCTTCGGTCCCTCCAAGCCCAGGTATTCACCCGAGGCGGTTGTCGCTTTCCTTTGGCTCCTACATTCAAAATTTTTCTAACTCTGGAATTTATAGGGGACGGTGATTACCTGGGGCGTTGAGCAGCGCGTCATCCGACTGCTCAAGGACGTGGAGAACAGGGCCGCCTCCTTCCTGGGCCAGCGGGACGAAGCTCTCCAGGAGCTGGCCCGGGTCCGGGCCCAAGTTCACGTCTCGGAGGCGGTGAACGGCCGCCTCCGAGAGGAGGCGAAGGCGAGGAGGGAGGCCTTCCGGGAGCTCGAGGAATCGAGCGTCCGGGCGGTGGCAGACGTGGGCCGCTCCGTCCGTTCGGCCCTCGAGAGCCTTGGCGTAAGCCTAGGCTCCGGGAGCAGCTCGGAGGTGCCCCCGGCGACCCTCGCGGAGGCCGTGCATTTTCTCCATACGCAGGTCTCCGTCATCCCGGAGGCGGTTGACGCCCGGGCTCGGGGCCGGGCGATTCCCGTCGTTGCGGCCGCGGCCAGGCTCGTCGAGCACTGGGGAGTGGGCGCCCGGGAGATCGGGGGCCGCATCCCGCGGAGCTCCCCCGAGTTCTTCGAGCCTTCACGCCGGGAGGTGGAGCAGCTCGCCGGGGGCTTCTACGACCGGATCATCCGGGCGAGATTCCCGGTACCGGCGCCTCCGGCGGTGGACGCTCCGGCCCCGGCCTCGGAGGAAACCCCCCGGCGGGAGGACGCCAATGAACATGTATGAGCCTCCCCCCGGGTCTTAGTTAGGGCCCTTTTATTTTCTTAGGACTTTTGATCCCAGTAGCTTCTTAGAAGAAGCCCCGGACACTTGTACAAAAACATTTTGAATGCAATGGAATTAGAATTTTTTCTAAGTCTTTGAATTGAATGCATTGTTACCAGGGTTCCCGGGAGGTTGCCCCCGGGCGAAGGTCCGGGAGGGGCTCCCTGGGGGACGCCCAAGCGGCTTTAATCTTGCTAAGCCTTGTCTCCATGAAGCGCGGCGGGGATAGCGTCCGGGAGCCGATCCGGTTGAGGTGGCGTCCGGAGTGGCACTTGGACAACTTTGACAATCATCGCGCCGAATTGTCCCCTCCGCGACCGGGGTTCCGGATGATACCTCCCCTCCAGATACTTCCACCGGCAGGATACGAGTTCTGGCCCGAAGATGTGCTCCGGGACGCTCGGCGCCGCGTGCGAGCGTTGTACCGAGACTTGACCCGGGAGCTAGCGGAGAGCCTCCAAGAGTGTTAGGCGTAGGAGCCTTAGGACATAGAGAATCCCCCGGGTTAGAACCCGGGTTGTATCATTTCTGAAGCCCACCAGAGGGGGAAGATGTCCTCCGGGTTTGACAATCAATAAAGCTGTTTGTTTACTTCTCTTGTTGTCTTTTCACTTTTTCTTCTTGGATGGTCCGGACGACTCCTTTTCTCAGAGATAAGCTAAGTTTGTTCGTAGGCGGTGCGGTCGACACCCGGGGGTTCCTTATCCCCCCCCGCCCACAGCGGGCCGGAGGGTAGCTCCGCGCGCTGTGGGGGTAACAAGGCCCCCGTGGTGGAAGTGACCTGTAGCATAGAAATTTCTCTAAGTTAGAAAATTTTAAAACGAGGTTTCCAAGGGGAAGACCTTCCGGGAGACAATCGTCCGGTCGCCGTGAGAACAGGGAGCCGGGAATAAGGCCTCATGTGGAAGAAACATCCAAGAAAACCCGATGAGATTTCCGGAGACGGGCTTCCTAGGAGATGATCATCCGGTCGCCGTGAGAACGAGGAGCGGGGAATAGGGTCTCCGGCCAGGGAAGAAATGTTCGGGAAATCCATAGCTTCTCCGGGAGACAATCGTCCGGTCGCCGTGAAAACGGGGAGCCGGGAATAGGGTCTCCGGGAGGCATTCATCCGGTCGCCGTGAGAACGGGGAGCCGGGAATAAGGTCGCCGGGGACCAAATATCCTAGAATGCCATTAGACGTCCCACTGGGGAGAGCGTCTACTCCCGGAGGAGGAAGTGCCCGAAGACTGGTCTTGAGTGTTTGGGCAGGGGACTAGTCCCCCAAAGTGACTCGTTACCGCGGCCGCTGGGGACCGGGTTGCCGCTTACACCCTCAGTCCACGAGGGTTGATCGTAAGCCGCCCTACAGGAGGGACTTGCTGGGTCTGGCCCACTTCCTCGCGGGGAGGGCATCCTCGTGGGGAGGGCGTCCTCGCGGGGAGGGCATCGCCGCTAGGGGCGGTAATGAGAATAACCTGCAAAGAGGCAGTTGAAAAACAAGACCTATGTATTGCTAACGAAATGAAGTACAGTGCCTCCCCCTGCGAAGTCGCGAAAGGGGAGGAAAAGGTGAGATAGTGTCCCTCCTCCCCCTCCGGCGTGACCGCTCCGGGGGAGGGGACAGGCCCGTAAGGCTAAACATAGAACTTGCGAAGTAAACGCAAGTTCCACGTGTGCTTTAGCTCCTGCTCTTGAAGGTTGGAGAGCTTATAAGCCCCCGAGCCCAGGACCGCGGAGATCCTGTAGGGGCCCTCCCACTTGGGGGAGAGCTTCCCCTGGGCTTGGGGGTCTGTGACGCGCTTGAGGACAAGGTCCCCAAGGCGAAAAGCTCTCTCGCGCACGCGCCGATTGTATGCGCGCGCCATCTCTTGCTCGTAGATGGCGTGGCGGAGGAGCGCTCGGTCGCGTTCCTCCTCCACGAGGTCGATTTCCAGGCGCTGGTTGGCCTCGTTGGCCTGGTACGCTGTGGGCGTGGCTCCCTCCAGGAGCTCGACCCGCAGTGACCGGAGGCCGATCTCCGGGGGGAGGACTGCCTCCACCCCGTAGACCAGGGAGAAGGGAGTACGCCCCGTCGCCCGGGACGGGGTCGTGCGCATGGAGCAGAGGATGCTAGAGAGCTCCTCTACCCATGTACCCCGCTTAGAAGCGGTTTGCTCGAGTCTCCGGCTCAACCCCTGTAGGATCATGCCGTTGACCCTCTCGACAGCCCCATTACTACGGGGATGGGCCACTGAGGCAAAGTGGATGACGAGCCCCAGGCCTTCGCAGAATTCCCGGAAATAAGCCGAGTCAAATTGGGTCCCGTTGTCCATAGTGATTTCCCGGGGGACACCAAAACGACATACGACATTTTTCCAGAAAAACGGCTGAACGGACCGGGACGTGATGCTGGCCAAAGGCTCCGCCTCAACCCACTTTGTAAAATAGTCGACCGCGACTACCGCATACTTGTATCCTCCGGGCGCTGGGGGAAAGGGCCCTAAGAGGTCCATCCCCCAGCGCACGAAGGGCCAAGTGATGGGGATTGTCTGCAGCGCTATAGGGGGGAGGTTCGAGCCCTTGGCCATCTTCTGGCATGCTTCGCACGCGGAGACAAGGTCTCGCGCGTCGCGCATGACCTTGGGCCAGTAGAAACCCTGCCAGAAGGCCCTGGCCGCGATGGCACGCGGGGCTAGGTGAGAACCACAGCTTCCCGCGTGGATGTCTTCGAGAAGTTGAAGTCCTTCCGGCCGGGGGAGGCAGCGCAGGAGGGCGGAAGCCCCCCGCTTGTAGAGCCTCCCCTCCAGCAGGAGATATGCCCGAGCTTTAGCCCGGAGGCGTTTAGCCTCGGTCTCACTAGGAGGGTCCCCCTCCCCCTTGATGAAGGAGATGTGGGGGTCCATCCAAGACGGAGTCCGGGTGATCTCGGTGACCTCCGGGACATGAGGCTCGTCGCCCGTGTCCGGGGAGGCCACCGAGGGCTTCGTGATGATTTCCAGAAAAGCCCCCTTGGGGAGCGATTCCCGGGCGCTTGCCGCCCGGGCCAAGGCGTCGGCCCGGTCATTGTCCCTCCGCGGGATATGCCGGGCCTCGAGGCCGTCGAAATGCCTCTCCATCTTTCGCACTTCCTGCAAATAAAGACTTAAGTTTGCGTCATGGCACAGGTAAGACTTGTCCATTTGGCAAACTACGAGCTGAGAATCTCCCTTGACTAGGAGGCGCCGGATCCCCAGGGAGCGTGCAAGGCGCATCCCGAGGAGCAAATCCTCGTATTCGGCGACGTTGTTGGTTGCGGGGAACTCGAGCCGCGCGGCGTACTCGAGTTCCTTCCCCTCGGGGCTCCGGAGGACTACTCCCGCACCAGCCCCGACGAGACACAGTGACCCATCGAACATGAGGGTCCAATGATCACTGCGTCGAGGCGGCACAGGGGGGTCTTCGTCCCCGGACCCAGAGGCGGGAGTCCACTCTGCGACGAAGTCGGCGAGGACCTGCGACTTGATGGCGGAGCGGCTGGTAAGGGACAAGGAGAAGGGGGCGAGCTCGGCCCCCCACTTCCCGATCTGGCCGGTGGCTTCTTTGTTCCGCAGTACCTCCCCCAGGGGGAGGGACGACGGGATGGTGATGGGGTGCCCCAGGAAGTAATGTCGAAGCTTCCGGGACGCCATGAGGAGGGCGTAGCAGATTTTCTCCATCTCCGTGTACCGAGTTTTGGCCCCTTGGAGGGCCTCACTCACGTAGTACACGGGACGCTGCTGCCCCCCTTGCTCCTTCACCAAGACCGCGCTAACGGCGACGGGGGTCGCGGTGAGGTAGAGGAGCAAGGGCTCTTCTGGAGACGGACTCACGAGCATTGGAGGGCTCGTGAGGTACTTCTTGAGGTCGTTGAAGGCTTCCTGGGCCTCGGGGGTCCAGCGGAACCCCTCGAGCCCTCGGAGGATCTTGAAGAACTGGTGGCCCCGCTCCCCCGACCGGGAGACGAAGCGGCTTAGCGCGGCTAGGCGGCCGGAGAGCCGCTGGACATCCTTGACGGAGCGCGGCGGGGGCATATCTAGGAAAGCCCGGATCTTCTCGGGGTTTGCCTCAATGCCCCGCTGAGACACGAGGAAACCTAGGAGCTTCCCCCCGCGCACCCCAAAGGCGCACTTCTCCGGGTTGAGTTTGAGCCCAAACGCGCGGAGGTTGCGGAAGGTTTTAGCCAGGTCGTCGATGTGGGAGGCTGCACGGGGACTCTTGACGACCGCGTCGTCTACGTAGACTTCGACGTTGCGGCCGACTTGATCTTTGAAAACCAGAGTCATGAGGCGCTGGAAGGTCGCCCCCGCGTTCTTGAGCCCGAAGGGCATATGGACGTAGCAGAAGGTTCCGAGGGGAGTTATGAAACTCGTCTTTTCCACGTCCCCTTCCGCCATCCGGACTTGATGGTAGCACGAGTAGGCGTCTGGGAAGCTCATGAGCTCGCACCCCGTAGTGGAGTCGACGAGCTGATCAATCCGCGGGAGCGGGAAATTGTCTTTGGGGCAGGCGCGGTTAAGGTCGGTGAAGTCCACGCACATCCACCACCTGCCAGTTGATTTCTTGACGAGGACGGGGTTTGCGAGCCACTCGGGGTGCAGGACCTCCCGAATAAACCCCGCCTCTCGGAGTCGAGTGATCTCCACCTTGATTGCTTCTTGGCGCTCGAGGGAGAGTTTGCGCAGCTTCTGTTTAATCGGGGGATGACCGGGGGCCACTGCGAGCTTGTGCTCAATGACATCCCGGGCAACGCCCCGCATGTCCGAAGGCTTCCACGCAAAAACATCGGAGTTTTCGCACAGAAAAGCCACAAGTTGCGCTCCATGCTCCTCGGGGAGCTCCGCCCCGATCCGGACGGTTTTTTCTTTGTCGCCTAGGGACAGCAGGATCTTCCGGAGGCCCCCTTCCGGGCGCGGCTTGAGGAGGGACCTCCCGGGCGGTGGTGCAGCGGCGTCTAGTTCCGGGGGGAAAGCCTCCCCCCCGGGCGTCTTTTTGAGGTTGACGCTTCCGATTGTGGCTGCAGCGCGCTCGTATAGAGCACGGGCCATGTCTTGGTCTCCCCGGACATTGATCACACCATGCGGCCCGGGGATCTTCATGCAGAGGTAGTTTTGATGGGTGGCAGCCCCCAGCCGGTTGATTGTGGTCACCCCATAATCGCGTTGTAAGAGGAGGGGAGGTCCACTACGTCGAAGAGGACCAGCTCGATCCGGTAGTTCTCCGGGGTGCCGAATGTCATAGGAAGATCTACCTTGCCCACGGGGTGGATCGCCTTCCCCGGGAAAAAACCTTGCAGGGGCCCGGCAGCGGGCTGCAGGAGCTTCTCATCCACCTGCATCTCTTTGAAGGCCTTCAGGAATAGGACGTCAGCGGAGCTCCCGCCGTCCACGAGGATGCGGGCCAAGTGGCAGTTGTAGATGGTCGCGGAGACAATGAGCGTGTTGTCGTGGGGGAAGGTCTTCTGCCGTGAAGGTGAGGGGGACGTCCGACCACTTAGGTGGCGGGGACGCGTGTAGCACCCCCACAACCTTGACCTCACGCGCGTACTCCTTACGCTGGCGCTTAGAGTCCCGCCCAGAGGCGGACCCTCCCATGATGACGTTGATATGGCGCTGAGAAGTTTGAAAGGGGAGAGCTTCGGAAGGCTCCCCCTCCTGCGACTGCTGGCCCACCGTGGGAGCGGGAAGGGCCGGAACAAGTGGCCGAGGTAGCAAGGAGGCCAGAGTCCCCCCCCAGCCAGCGCTGGTCGAGGAATGCTGCGAACTACTGCAGCAGCTAGCTGCAGTCTTGGGTAGCGTGGGTACTGGACCCGTGGAAGCTGCACCACGGTCCTTCCCGCCTTCTCCCCGCGGGGCCTTCCCGGCCGCGCGAAGACTGTCCTCCCCCATGGCCCTTTGGTTTGGGGAAGGGGCGGTTGCCCCTCGGGGGGTCGCGCGAGCCGCCTCTGCCCTCAAGGACAAAGGTGTCCCGAGGCCGTGGCTCGTTACGCCCCCCCTGCCTAGGGCGCTTGAGGGGATCCCTGGCCCCCCGGTCGGCGGGGGTGGGAGCCCCCTGGGTCTTCTTCCAGATGTCGTCTTCCTCCGCCTGAGCGTACTTTTCGAGTACGTTGAAGAGCTCGTCAGCAGAAGAGGGGCAGCTCCGGGAGAGCCTTCGGTGGAGCTCCCCCGGGAGGATGCCGCTTTTGCTGGCTTCGATGACCGTAGAGTCGGGGACGTGGGCCACTTTGCTCTTCACCTGAGCAAAGCGCTTGAAGAAGCTTCTGATGGTTTCCCCAGTCCTCTGCCGGACAGTGTACAGCTGCGAGGAGTCCAGGGGGCGCACATAGTTCCCCTGGAAGTTCGCGCAGAACTCCCGCTTGAGCTGCGTAAAAGACTTGATGGAGCTGGCCTTCAGGTTGTAGAACCAGGAGCGGGCAATGCCAGAGAGGTAGAGGGGGAAGACGTTGCACTGTACCATCTCGTCCCCCCCGGCCGCGGAGATGGCTGTGGAGTAGACCTGCACAAATTCGTAAGGATCTGCCTCACCGTTATAGTGCTCGATGTGCGGAGAGCGGTAGGGCCGTGGCCACCGGATGCTGCGAAGTCTTCGACACAGGGGCTGGTTAGCCCCCTGCACCTCCCGGGGAGAGTCCCGGTCGCTGTCTTCTTTCATGGGACCTTCGTTGTCTGAGTCTGGAAGCGGTCCGAGAGGTCCGCCAGAGTGGTGGTGGCGACGCTTCTCCTCCGGACCGGGGCTGAGTTCCCGGACGTCCGGGTTCTCCTCCGGAGAGGTTGGCTCTTCAGCGGGTCTCTTCCCCCAACCGGTGTGAGAGCGAGACTCCCCGCACCCGCGGCCGGGGGGAAGTTCTTCCCCGCGCTCTGGTGAATGCATTCGCTCAACCTCCCCCCGGGCGAAACGGACCTGTACCGCCGAGGGAGGGAGCTTATGAACTGTAGCTACCGGCCCGGAGGCTTCCGGGGCCGGCTGGGGGGGAGCCCCCTGCGAAGACCCCCGGGACCGGAAAGGGGGAAGCCCCTGTATTATCCGGAACCGGGGAGGGGGCGCCCATGGCGACGCTTGGAACCGAGGTGGAGGGAGCCCCTGTGGCAACGACCGGAACCGGAAAGGGGGGAGTCCCCTGTATCATCCGGAACCGGAAAGGGGGGAGCCCCTGTATCATCCGGAACCGGCGAGGGGGGAGCCCCCACGGCGACGTCCGGAACCGGGGAGCCCGTGTGGGGGGAAGTCCGCTGAGGCACGGGAGCTGCTCTGTCGACCGCCCCCGGTGCGGTAAACGCGACGCGGGGGGCGGGACTGGCTCCCGGCGTAGGGAAAACCCCCGGCATGAAGTGGGCTCTCGGCCCCGAGAATAGGCCTGGGACGGGGTAACCCCCTGGTGCCACGAAGGGCCCTAGCATGAAGTAGCCCCCCGGCACCGGGACTGGCCCGAGTGCCGGGAAGGGTCCGGATGTATATCCCACAGGGGGAGGGAACCCCCCGGCAGGATCATACGGGGTGGACAGACCCCCAGAGACCGGAGGGGCCGCCGGGTAACCCATAAACGGCGGCATAGTCCCCGAGTACGGGTGCGACGCAAATGTGGGGGCCGGAGGCTGTGCCAACACGCTGAGCAGCTCATCCGTTGAGCGCTGGGCGCGGAGCTGGCCCTCCACTAGAGCCTCAAGTAGGGCGTCCCGGGGAGCCGCGGGAGCCGTCGGGGGGAGACTGGTCCCGGCCAAGGTCCCCACGGTCACCGGGAACGACCTGGAGGTGGAAGCACCTAAGTTAAGAGGGAAGGAGGGAGGCGGTACCTGGGCCAGGCCGCCTCCGGGCGGAAGCGCCGGGACAGCAGTATCCCAAACGGGCGGCGCCGGGTCTCCGAGACCGGCGTCACCGGGAAGGGTGCGAGCCCTTGTTCCTGGGGGAGTGATGGCGTCTTGTCATGAGTCCCCACGGTCGGCGCCAACTGTCGTGGTATTGCGAATACCCCGGCAGGTTTTGAGAACGATCCTAGCGAAGATTACGTGGCGCGGGTTGACCGGATGACTGGTCCTCCCCCGCCGGACAAGCACAAGAAATGACACACGGATTTATACAGGTTCGGGTCCCGGTAGGGGCCCTAGTCCTGTCGGTGCGCTCCCGACCGGAGTCGGCTGGGGAGGCTCTCTCCGGGGGAGAGGCTTCCGGAGCACACCTGTTAGTTTTTTAGCTATTCCAACAAATGAATCACCACGTTACAACTGAGGGGTACAAGGGCTATTTATAGCCCCAAAAAGAAGCAAAAAGCCTAAACTACCCCGGAAGCCACCGTCGGATTGAAGGGTAAGAACGTCCTTGTCCCGGTCAAACGTCTTGGATGCTTGACAGGTGGTCGCTGATTCCTGAGGCGCTCCTCGCGTGACCTGCACGTGACAAACAACTCAAGACTTTACCTTTAGGAGGGCGATGAGGCCCGGGACGACACCAGAGACCAGGTCCCCGGGGCCAAAAGGCGGCGCCCGGGATGGCGCCGGAGGCCTGGTCCCGGGAGCCAAAAGGCGGCGCCCAGGCAGAGGCCGGAGACCACGTCCCCGGGCAAATAGCGGCGCCCGGGACGGCGCCGGAGGCCTGGTCCCGGGAGCCAAATGGCGGCGCCAGGGGAGAGGCCGGAGACCACCTCCCCGGGCAAATGGTGGCGCCCGGGATGGCGCCGGAGGCCTGGTCCCGGGAGCCAAAAGGTGGCGGCCGGGGAGAGGCCGGAGACCACGTCCCCGGGCAAATGGTGACGCCCAGGACGGCGCCGTAGGCCTGGTCCTGGGAGCCAAAAGGTGGCGCCCGGGGAGAGGCCGGAGACCACGTCCCCGGGCAAATGGCGGCGCCCGGGATGGCACCGGAGGCCTGGTCCTGGGAGCCAAAAGGCGGCACCCGGGGAGAGGCCGGAGACCACGTCCCCGGGCAACTGGCGGTGCCCGGGATGGCGCCGGAGGCCTGGTCCCGGGAGCCAAAAGGCGGCGCCCGGGGAGAGGCCGGAGACCACGTCCCCGGGCAAATGGCGGCGCCAGGGGAGAGGCCGGAGACTACCTCCCCAGGCAAATGGCGGCGCCCGGGATGGCGCCGGAGGCCTGGTCCCGGGAGCCAAAAGGCGGCGCCCGGGGAGAGGCCGGAGACCACGTCCCCGGGCAAATGGCGGCGCCCGGGATGGCGCCGGAGGCCTGGTCCTGGGAGCCAAAAGGCGGCGCCCGGGGAGAGGCCAGAGACCACGTCCCCGGGCAAATGGCGGCGCCCGAGATGGCGCCGGAGGCCTGGTCCCGGGAGCCAAATGGCGGCGCCCGGGGAGGCCCTGGAGGCCACGTCCCCGGGCCAATGTGACGCGACGACTTAGCGCCGCGGAGATTTCCCCCAACAATATATTTCTGAATTTTGTGTTTCTTACATTACAGGCTGTCCAGAGTTGAGAACGGCTCTTTTTCAAGAGGGGGAGAATGATGTGAACCTTACCACCCTCGAACCAAAGCAAGCACAACAACATGTCATAACGAAGTACAAGCTATAAAGGGATATAGAGGTGTAATCAACTAACTAATGTTACTATGGAAGCCGATCAAGATCCTAATTCCTATCCAAATTGAGATTGGGAACAAAATTGGCAAATTTGAACCAAATCCTAATCCGAGTTGGACTACAAGATTTGAACCAAGTTGCTGCTAGAAATTGAAGTATAAGAGTAAGGCAAGAATGAGGAGGACATCAAATTTGAGCACATTCAAAATGAGAAAAAACTCATCAAAATGGCATTTTAACATTCTCCTCAACATCTTGAAATTATCGGTTCAGACAGATCGCAAATCGGAGCTACGGATTGAAAGTTATGAGGTTCTAAAGTTGGAGTACATGGCTGATTCCGTGCAGATTTCCTTCTAGATTAGTTTTTGGAGTCCTAATCATATTAGGATTTTTCTAATTTAAGTCAGAGTTCTAGTTTGTTTTAGAGTACTAGTTTTATTAAGAGTTAGTATTTTACTTAATTTATTTCTTTGTTTTAGGACCATAAATATGTACCAAAAGTGGGCATGACCAAGAATTTGACATTTACTTTGCAATGAGTTGTTTATTTCTTTTGTCCTTTTGAGTTCTTGGTATGGAATTGTGAGAAAGAAACTACGGTTTCTCTCAATCTGTGCTCTACCTCTATACAGTGTAGTTGAGTGGATTGGTGATATTTATCTGATTTGCTTGAATTTTCTATTTATTTTTCCCCATGCTTATGCACAGTTTAGTCATATACCTCATCATATACTTAGACTATTCCAGATTTGTTGCCAAATCAACTGGATTACTTGTTTTGCAATTTTTATTGCAGTTTGGCACAAATTGGATGGATATTTGGCTAACAGATGAGATTCATCGACTTAACCTGACCCTCGGTCAATTTTGGATAGAAGCACGTGTTTCTACAGACGCGTAGGAACCGACCGTGCTGAAATCAGAGTCTCCAGGGGCCCGGAACAGAACCGTAGTTCAGAAGGACCTGGTTGTCATTTCTAATTTTTTCGAGGACCTTTCTGCAAAATTACCAAAATCCTTTTAACCCTAGCCAGCCGCCACTTTTGAGAACTGAGCCTGGTTTTTTTTTCTTCTCCTTCTCTTCTTCCCCCTCACCGTTTCCACACATCTATCCCACCTCACCGCTGGCAGCCGGGCCATACGCCGCGGTGCAGCTTTCTTCTCCTTCCTTGTCCTTCTTTCCCTTTCCTTTCCTCTTCTCTGTTTTTCATACTCCTTTCTCGCTTTCACCGCTGCTCTTCTTCTTCTTCGGCGTTGTTTGCCGCCATAGTGACAGCGGCGGTGACGGCTACCATCTCCTCCTCTTCTCCTCACCTGCAGCTTCTTCTGCCTCCCCGAAAATCTTCCACACCTCCTACCACCCCCAGCTCTAGCCGATTCTTTCTATTTCCTCTCCCCATTCCTTTGCTCCTCCAGCACTGCCTCCGTCCTGCGTCACAAAGCCTCCCGTCACTGATCTCTCTCTCCTAAAACCACCCACAAACCCTAGATTTGCACCAGCGCCGCCACTCCTCCACCTGTCCAGCAACTCCTCTCCTCTCTTCCTCCCGTGCTTGCCGCGAAATCTCACATGCATCTCGCCACCGCCGAGGTCACCGATCTGGCCTCACCTCCGCCCCAGGCCCGTGCTGCGCCTCCGTCCCGCGACGCCACAACCTTCCGTGCTGCGCTGCCACCGACGCGCCACCACTACTCACCGGATCCGCCACCTCCCAACGCCGACGCACCACCACAGCACCGCCTCTCGTGCCTCCTGCGCCCATCACGTTCACCACCACCAGATCTGCGCCCTTTCCCAGATCCACGCGCCGCCTTTTCTCCCTCTCTCCCTTCTCTGCCTCCACGCTGCCTTTGCTCCTTCGCTGCTGCACCCATGCCGCCTGCGAGCTCTCCTTCTCCACTCTTCCTTCTTCTTCGGCCATTGCCGCTCTCTAGATCTCTGCCGCCTACGCACCTCTCCAGCGCCTTCTTCCCTCTCTCTTCTCTAATCCCTAAAAGCCGCCACCGCATAGCCACCATGTCGCCGGATTCTCGTCCCTGTCGCTGATCCGCGCCGCCACTCCGCTTGGCCGCCTGATCCGTGATGATTGCAGCTCCAGCCTGTAGGATCGAGGATGCCGACTAGAGGAGGGGTGAATATTAGGCTGTAAAACTTTTCAATTAAAAACAACTTTTGCAAAGAATAAGAGCAAAAACAATATAGCATAAATAAAAGAAAGAGAGAAGAAGACAAACACAAGAATTTTTCCCGAGGTCTCGGAGACACGCCCGGTCTCCACTACTCCTCGTTGAAGCACTCAAATGAATGAGTCTTGCTTCAATATCCATGAAGCATATTTCTCACTAGTGGTTGCTCCTTGTCCACTCTGGAAAGGCGAGCATCGATGCCTTTTACAATGACGCTGAGCCTCTTCAACAATCTCCGAACAGAAGAGGTCAACGACTACGCCACCAAACCGTCTAAGGGAGGGGCGTTCACCAAGAGTAACAAGCTGCAAGGTCTCTTCTAGACCTCCAACAAATACCGAGAAACTTCTAAGGATGCAAATGAATGCTCTTAGAAGATCTACACTGAATGATACTTGATCAAAAGATCAAGATTTTAGCACTTGGGCTCAAGTGTATATAAAATATATCTCTTGGTTCTTTAAAAAAACTGCTCAAAAATTGTTTATAAACAGTGATCAATATTTGCCCAAATGTGTTTATAAAACTGATCAAAATGTGAACAGAAACTTCTCAAAAATCCGTTCAAACACTGTTTAAAAACTGCTCAAAAATGTGAACAGAAACTACTCAAAAATTGTTTTAAAAACTACTCAAAAACAGTAGCAAAAATCTGCTCAAAAGTATTTTAAAAACTGCTCAAAAACAGTAGCGAAAATCTGCCAAAAACAGTAGCAAAAATCTACTCAAAAGTGTTTTAAGAACTGCTCAAAAATAGTAGCAAAAATTTGCTCAAAGGTGTTTATAAAAACTGGTCAAAACAGTGGAGAAATCTACCCAAAAGTATTTATAAAAAACTAATCAAAAACTGCTCAAAGACTCCTCAAAAGTGTATGGAAAATATGGCTTGAGATGTGTATGAGAATGTGGCTCAAGGATGATGTAAATACTGCTCAAAACACCTGTATTTATAGCCCAACCTCTCAGCTAGCCGTTGTGGTCGAGAAGGAAAGAAATCAGGCCAGTCAGCAGCCAGCTTCGACCTCTAACGGCTAGTAAATAGCCGTTGGAACCTCTGGTCGAATGAACAGTGTTACTGGTCGAATGAATAGTGTTACTGGTCGTATGAACAATTACTGATCAAATGAACAGTGCATGAATAGTGTCTGGTGAAATGAGCAGTACTCGTGTGACCACTGATCGAATGAATAGTGTTATTGGTCGAATGAACAGTACCTGATCAAATAAACAGCACTTGGATGACCAGTTTCAGTTCCTTTTCGAGATTTTTGACCAAGATGGTGAATGAATGCGAATGCAACATATGACCTAAGAGTTTCTTAGTTTTTTCTTGAACTAAAAGAAATTTTGTAACCCCTCTTAATAGTACGGTTTAAACTAAAAAATAATTTCTTATAATATCCGGTCAAATTCCAAACTCCGAGACCGGTAGAATAAACAAGCACTTACCTAACACTGCGACCATATGATCCTGCCGGGGGGTTCCCTCCAGTCTCCGGGGGTCTGTCCGCCCCATATGATCCTGCCGGGGGGTTCCCTCCTCCTGCGGGATATACGTCCGGACCCTTCCCGGCGCCCGGGCCCGTCCCGGTGCCGGGAGGGTACTTCATGCCAGGGCCCTTCGTGGCACCAGGGGGGTACCCCGTCCCGGGCCTATTCCCGGGGCCGGGAGCCCACTTCATGCCGGGGGTTTTCCCTACGCCGGGAGCCAGTCCCGCCCCTCGCGTCGCGTTTACCGCACCGGACTTCCCCCCGCATGGGCTCCCCGGTCCCGGGCCTATTCCCGTGCCTCAGCGGACTTCCCCCCGCATGGGCTCCCCGGTCCCGGACGTCGCCGCGGGGGCTCCCCCCTCGCCGGTTCCGGATGTTACAGGGGCTTCCCCCTTTCCGGTTCCGGTCGCTGCCACTGGGGCCCCCTCCGCTTCGGCTCCAAACGTCGCCACGGGCGCCCCCTCCCCGGTTCTGGAAGTTACAGGGGCTTCCCCCTTTCCGGTCCCGGGGGTCTTCGCAGGAGGCTCCCCCCAGCCGGCCCTGGAAGCCTCCGGGCCGGTAGCTGCAGTGCATAAGCTCCCTCCCTCGGCGGAACACGTCCGTTTCGCCCAGGGGGAGGTCGAGCGAATGCATTCACCAGAACGAGGGGAAGAACTTCCCCCCGGCCGTGGGCGCGGGGAGCCTCGCTCTCGCACCGGTCGGGGGAAGAGACCCGCTGATGAGCCAACCTCTCCGGAGGAGAACCCGGACGTCCGAGAACTCAGCCCCGGTCCGGAGGAAAAGCGTCGCCACCGCCACTCTGGCGAACCTCTCGGACCGCTTCCAGACTCAGACAACGAGGGTCCCGTCAAGGAAGACAACGACCGGGATTCTCCCCGGGAAGTGCAGGGGGCTAACCAACCCCTATGCCGCAGACTTCGCAGCATCCGGTGGCCGCGGCCCTACCGCCCTCCTCACATCGAGCACTATAACGGTGAGGCAGACCCTTACGAATTCGTGCAGGTCTACTCCACTGCCATCTCCGCGGCCGGGGGGATGAGACGGTACAATGCAACGTCTTCCCCCTCTACCTCACCGGCATCGCCCGCTCCTGGTTCTACAACCTGAAGGCGGGCTCCATCAAGTCTTTCTCGCAGCTCAAGCGGGAGTTCTGTGCCAACTTCCAGGGGAACTACGTGCGTCCCCTGGACTCCTCGCAGCTGTACACTGTCCGGCAGAGGACTGGGGAAACCATCAGAAGCTTCTTCAAGCGCTTTGCTCAGGTGAAGAGCAAAGTGGCCCACGTCCCCGACTCTACGGTCATCGAAGCCTGCAAAAGCGGCATCCTCCCGGGGGAGCTCCACCGAAGGCTCTCCCGGAGCTGCCCCTCTTCCGCCGACGAGCTCTTCAACGTACTCGAAAAGTACGCTCGGGCGGAGGAAGACGACATCTGGAAGAAAACCCAGGGGGCTCCCGCCCCCGCCGACCGGGGGGCCAGGGATCCCCACAAGCGCCCTAGGCAGGGGGGCGTAACGAGCCACGGCCTCGGGACACCTTGGTCCTCGAGGGCGGAGGCGGCTCGCGCGACCCCCCAAGGGGCAACCGCCCCTTCCCCAAACCGAAGGGCCATGGGGGAGGACAGTCTTCGCGCGGCCGGGAAGGCCCCGCGGGGAGAAGGCGGGAAGGACCGTGGTGCAGCTTCCACAGGTCCAGTACCCACGCTACCCGAGACTGTAGCCTGCTGCTACAGCACTTCGCGGACTTCTTGCTCCCTCGGCCAACTGTTCCAGCCCTTCCCGCTCCTGCGGGGGGTCAGCAGACGCAGGAGGGGGAGCCTTCAGAAGCTCTCCCCTTTCAAACTTCGCAGCGGCACACCAACGTCATCGTGGGAGGATCCGCCTCCGGGCGGGACTCTAGGCGCCAGCCTAAGGAGTACGCGCGCGAGGTCAAGGTTGTGGGGGTGCTACACGCGTCCCCGCCACCTAAGTGGTCGGACGTCCCCCTCACCTTCACAGCGGAAGACGAGCGAGGGGTTCGCTTCCCCCACGACGACGCGCTCATCGTCTCCGCGACCATCTACAACTGCCATCTGGCCCGTATCCTTGTGGACGGCGGGAGCTCCGCCGACGTCCTATTCCTGAAGGCCTTCAAAGAGATGCAGGTGGATGAGAAACTCCTGCAGCCGGCGGCCGGGCCCCTGCAAAGTTTTGTCCCGGGAAAGGCGATCCACCCCGTGGGCAAGGTAGATCTTCCTGTGACGTTCGGCACCCCGGAGAACTACCGGACCGACCTGGTCTGCTTCGACGTAGTGGATCTCCCCTCCTCCTACAATGCGATAATGGGGAGGACCACAATCAACCGGCTGGGAGCTGCCACCCATCAAAACTACCTCTGCATGAAGATCCCCGGACCGCATGGCGTGATCAACGTCCGGGGAGACCAAGACATGGCTCGTGCTCTATACGAGCGTGCTGTGGCCACAATTGGAAGCGTCAACCTCATAAAGGCGCCCGGGGGGGAGGCTTCTCCCCCGGAACTAGATGTCGCTGCGCCACCGCCCGGGAGGCCCCTCCTCAAGCCGCATCCGGAAGGGGGCCTCCGGAAGGTCCTGCTGTCCCCGGGTGACGAAGACAAAACCGTCCGAATCGGGGCGGAGCTCCCCGAGGAGCACGCAGCGCAACTTGCGGTTTTCCTGCTCGAAAACTCTGATGTTTTTGCGTGGAAGCCTTCGGACATGCGGGGCGTCGCCCGGGAGGTCATTGAGCACAAGCTCGCTGTGGCCCCCGGTCAACCCCCGGTCAAACAGAAGCTGCGAAAACTCTCCCTCGAGCGCCAAGAGGCAATCAAGGTGGAGATCACCCGGCTCCGAGAGGCGGGGTTCATTCGGGAGGTCCTGCACCCCGAGTGGCTCGCGAACCCCGTCCTCGTCAAGAAGTCAACTGGCAGGTGGCGGATGTGCGTGGACTTCACCGACCTTAACCGCGCCTGCCCCAAAGACAACTTCCCGCTCCCGCGGATTGATCAGCTCGTCGACTCCACTGCGGGGTGCGAGCTCATGAGCTTCCTAGACGCCTACTCGGGCTACCATCAAGTCCGGATGGCGGAAGGGGACAAGGAAAAGATGAGTTTTATAACTCCCCTCGGAACCTTCTGCTACTTCCATATGCCCTTCGGGCTCAAGAACGCGGGGGCGACCTTCCAGCGCCTCATGACGCTGGTTTTCAAAGATCAAGTCGGCCGCAACGTCGAAGTCTACGTAGACGACGCGGTCGTCAAGAGTCCCCGCGCAGCCTCCCACATCGACGACCTGGCTGAAACCTTTCGCAACCTCCGCGCGTTTGGGCTCAAACTCAACCCGGAGAAGTGCGCCTTCGGGGTGCGCGGGGGGAAGCTCCTAGGTTTCCTCGTGTCCCAGCGGGGCATTCAGGCAAACCCCGAGAAGATCCAGGCATTCTTGGATATGCCCCCGCCGCGCTCCGTCAAGGATGTCCAGCGGCTCTCCGGCCGCCTGGCCGCGCTAAGCCGCTTCATCTCCCGGTCGGGGGAGCGGGGCCTCCAGTTCTTCAAGATCCTCCGAGGGCTCGAGGGGTTCCGCTGGACCCCCGAGGCCCAGGAAGCCCTCAACGACCTCAAGAAGTACCTCACGAGCCCTCCAATGCTCCTGAGTCCGTCTCCAGAAGAGCCCTTGCTCCTCCACCTCGCCGCGACCCCCGTCGCCGTCAGCGCGGTCTTGGTGAAGGAGCAAGGGGGCAGCAGCGTCCCGTGTACTACATGAGTGAGGCCCTCCGGGGGTCGCCGAGATCATCCGGACTCCGTCTTGGATGGACCCCCTCATCTCCTTCATCAAGGGGGAGGGGGACCCTCCTAGTGAGACCGAGGCTAAACGTCTCCGGGCTAAAGCCCGGGCATATCTCCTGCTGGAGGGGAGGCTCTACAAGCGGGGGGCTTCCGCCCTCCTGCGCTGCCTCCCCCGGCCGGAAGGACTTCAACTTCTTGAAGACATCCACGCGGGAAGCTGTGGCTCTCACCTTGCCCCGTGTGCCATCATGGCCAAGGCCCTCCAGCAGGGTTTCTACTGGCCCACTGTCATGCGCGACGCGCGAGACCTTGTCTCCGCATGCGAAGCATGCCAGGAGATAGCCAAGGGCTCGAACCTCCCCCCTATAGCGCTGCAGACAATCCCCATCACTTGGCCCTTCGTGCGCTGGGGGATAGACCTCTTAGGGCCCTTCCCCCTAGCGCCCGGAGGATACAAGTATGCGGTAGTCGCGGTCGACTATTTTACAAAGTGGGTTGAGGCGGAGCCTTTGGCCAGCATCACGTCCCGGGACGTTCAGCGGTTTTTCTGGAAAAATGTCGTATGTCATTTTGGTGTCCCCCGGGAACTCACCGTGGACAACGGGACCCAATTCGACTCGGCTTATTTCCGGGAATTCTGCGAAGGCCTGGGGCTCGTCATCCACTTCGCCTCAGTGGCCCATCCCCAGAGCAATCGGGCTGTCGAGAGGGTCAACGGCGTGATCCTACAGGGGTTGCGCCGGAGACTCGAGCAAACCGCTTCTAAGCGGGGCGCATGGGCAGAGGAGCTCCCTTGCGTCCTCTGCTCCATGCGCACGACCCCGTCCCGGGCGACGGGGCGTACTCCCTTCTCCTTGGTCTACGGGGCGGAGGCAGTCCTCCCCCCGGAGATCGGCCTCCGGTCACTGCAGGTCGAGCTCCTGGAGGGAGCCACGCCCGCAGCGTACCAGGCCAACGAGGCCAACCAGCACCTGGAGATCGACCTCGTGGAGGAGGAACGCGACCGAGCGCTCCTCCGCCACGCCATCTACAAGCAAGAGATGGCGCGCGCGTACAACCAGAGCGTGCGCGAGAGAGCTTTCCGCCTCGGGGACCTTGTCCTCAAGCGCGTCACAGACCCCCAAGCCCAGTGGAAGCTCTCCCCCAAGTGGGAGGGCCCGTACAGGATCTCCGCGGTCCTGGGCTCGGGGCCTTACAAGCTCTCCAACCTTCAAGAGCAGGAGTTGAAGCACACGTGGAACTTTTGTTTACTTCGCAAGTTCTATGTTTAGCCTCACGGGCCTGTCCCCTCCCCCGGGGCGGTCACGCCGGAGGGGGAGGAGGGACATTGTTCTTACCTTTTCCTCCCCTTTCTCGGCTTCGCAGGGGGAGGTACTGTACTTCATTTTGTTAGCAATACATAGGTCTTGCTTTTCAACTGTCTCATTGCAGGTTCTACTTATTACCGCCCCTAGCGGCGATGCCCTCCCCGCGAGGACGCCCCTCCCCGCGAGGACGCCCTCCCAGTGAGGATGCCCTCCCCGCGAGGAAGCCCTCCCCGTGAGGATGCCCTCTCCGCGAGGAAGTGGGCCAGGCCCAACAAGTCCCTCCTGTAGGGCGGCTTACGATCAGCCCTCATGGACTGAGGGTGTAAGCGGCAACCCAGTCACAGTGGCCGCGGTAACGAGTCACTTTGGGAGACTAGTTCCCTGCCCAAACACTCAAGACCCGTCTTCGGGCACTTCCTCCTCCGGGAATAGATGCTCTCCCCAGTGGGACGTCTAATGGCCTTCTTGGATCTATCTTCCTCCTACGGGAGTCGACGTTCGACGCTTTCCCCAGTGGGACGTCTAATGGCCTTCTTGGATCTATCTTCCTCCTACGGGAGTCGACGTTCGACGCTCTCCCCAGCGGGACGTCTAATGGCATTCTTGGATATTTGGTCCCCGGCGACCTTATTCCCGGCTCCCCGTTCTCACGGCGACCGGATGAATGCCCCCCGGAGACCCTATTCCCGGCTCCCCGTTTTCACAGCGACCGGACGATTGTCTCCCGGAGAAGTTATGGATTTCTCGGACATCTCCTTCCCGGAGACCCTATTCCCGGCTCCCCGATCTCACGGCGACCGGACGATTGTCTCCCAGGAGGCTCGACTCCAAAAATCCCTTCGGATCTTTCTTGAATGTTTCTCCCACACGAGGCCTTATTCCCGGCTCCCCATTCTCACGGCGACCAGACGATTGTCTCCCGGAAGGTCTTTCCCTTGGAAACCTCGTTCTAAATTTTTTCTAACTTAGAAAAATTCCTATGCTACAGGTCACGCCCACCCCGGGGGCCTTGTTACCCCCACAGCGCGCGGAGCTACCCTCCGGCCCGCTGTGGGCGGGGGGGATAAGGAACCCCCGGGTGTCGACCGCACCGCCTACGAGCAAACTTAGCTTATTTCTGAGAAAAGGAGTCGTCCGGACCATCCAAGAAGAAAAAGTGAAAAGACAACAAGAGAAGTAAACAAACAGCTTTATTGATTGTCAAACCCGGAGGACATCTTCCCCCTCCGGTGGGCTTCGGAAACGATACAACCCGGGTCCTAACCCGGGGGATTCTCTACGTCCAAAGGCCCCCACGCCTAATACTCTCGGAGGCTCTCCGCTAGCTCCCGGGTCAAGTCCCGGTACAATGCTCGCACGCGGCGCCGAGCGTCCCGAAGCACATCTTCGGGCCAGAACTCGTATCCCGCCGGTGGAAGTATCCGGAGGGGAGGTATCATCTGGAACCCCGGTCGCGGAGGGGACAATTCGGCGCGATGATTGTCAAAGTTGTCCAAGTGCCACTCCGGACGCCACCTCAACCGGATCGGCTCCCGGACGCTGTCCCCGCCGCGCTTCCCGGAGACAAGGCTTAGCAAGATTAAAGCCGCTTGGGCGTCCCCCGGGGAGCCCCTCCCGGACCTTCGCCCGGGGGCAACCTCCCGGGAACTCTGGTAACAATGCATTCAATTCAAATACTTAGAAAAAATTTCTAACTTGATTGCATTCAAAATGTTTTTGTACAAGTGTCCGGGGCTTCTTCTAAGAAGCTACCGGGATCAAAAGTCCTAAGAAAGTAAAGGGTCCTATCTAAAGACCCGGGGGGGAGGCTCATACTCCTTCATTGGCGTCCTCCCCCCGGGGGTTTTTCTCCGAGGCCGGGGCTGGGGCGTCCCCCGCCGGAGGCGCCGGAGCCGGGAATCTCGCCCGGATGATCCGGTCGTAGAATCCTCCGGCAAGCTGCTCGACCTCCCGGCGCGAGGGCTCGAAGGAGTCCGGGAAGCTTCGAGGGATGCGGCCCCCGATCGCCCGGGCGCCGACCCCCCGGAACTCGACGAGCCCCACAGCGGCCGCTATGATGGGGATCGCCCGGCCCCGCGCCCGAGCGTCGGCAGCCTCCGGAATGGTGGAGACCTGTGCGTTGAGAAAACACACAGCCTCCGCGAGGGTCGCCGGCGGCACCTCCGAGCTGCTCCCGGAGCCTAAGCTTACGCCAAGGCTCTCGAGGGCCGAACGGACGGAGCGGCCCGCGTCCGCCACCGCCCGGACGCTCGAGCCCACGAGCTCCCGGAGCGCCTCCTCCCTCGCCTTGGCCTCCTCCCGGAGGCGACCGTTGACGGCCTCGGAAATATGAACCTGGGCCCGGACCCGGGACAGTTCCGCGAGGGCTTCATCGCGTTCCCGGAGGGCCTCCTCACGCTGCCCTACGGAGGTCGCGGCCCGGTCCTCCGCTTCCTTAAGCAGCCGGGCGACCCGCTGCTCAAGGCCCCAGGTAACAGTTGCCACCTACAAAATATAGAGTTAGAAAAAACTCAAATGCAAGGAATGAATGAAGACATCACCAACTCGGGTTACCTGGGCCCCGAGGGATTGAAGCCCCTGGAAACGCTCATGGAGAGTTCCCTCAGCGACGAAGGCCTGCACCTTCCGGGTGTGCAGGCCCTCCGCATAGCGGGTGACTTCCCCCGCAGGAAGCAGAGGGGCCTCTCGCCCGGCGCCGGCGTCGCGGCCGATGGGGGGTCCCCGGACCTGAAAGTCCGGTAACGCGGCCGGCGTCACAGGCGTCTTCGTGGCCGAGGAGGTGTCCTCCGAAGACGTTGCCGAGGAGCTTTGGGCGGGGGTCCCTGCCCGGGGGGGAATCATCAGACCTTTCCCTGCCCCGGGCCGGAAGGTCCTCGGGACCTCCTCTTCCGGGGGGACCTCGTAGACCGAGGGGCTCCCCCCCTCATCCACCGGCCAAACCCGCGGAGGCGAGGCCTCCGCGAATCTCACCTCCAGCCTCTCCGGCTCCAAGGATGCCGGGAGGGCCGGGAGGAGCGCCACCGAGAGTGGCGACGGGGCGTAGTCCGCCGAATCGGACGCCGCCCCGCCAACGGCCAGCTCCTTCCCCCGAGCCGCAGCAGGGCTCTTCGGGGGAGGAGGTGTTGCTTCCTTCCGGGCCGGTGCCCGGGCACGCTCGGCCCCGGGGGTCTCGTCTTGGGGCTTCGCCGGTGTCGCCGCCAGCGTCGACGATGGGCCGGGGGTCTTTTGGACTCTGGCCTTCTTAGGCTCAGAGCCCCCGGCAGCATCCTTCCCCCGCTTGTGTGAACCGGGGGTGGGGAGGGGCTTCCTCTCCGGAAGCTTCAGCCCGTAGGCCTCAGCCACCAGGTTCCGGGGAGGACCCTCCCCCACGAGGCGCACGACGCGCTCGTGCTCGTCGGCGAAGTACCTCCCGAGGAGGTTCTCCGCCTTCTCCCGCCCCGCCGAGTACGGCCGGACTGCAAGAGGGGGAGATCCGGAGGAGCATCATCTCCTCGGCGGCGTCCCGCATAGAGCGGGCCTTCCAGGACTTGATCACCTTACCAAGGAGCTCGAGATCCCCGTCCGTCCACACCGGAGGCTTCAGCGCGGACGACCGGCTGTAAGAGGCCGGTTCCGGGGCGTACGTCACACCGTCGTCCTGGACCCGGAGGTAGAACCACCTCCGGACCCAGTCCCCCCAGTGATCCCGGGAGGCTGCCGCCGGGTAGTCGGCCACCCGGGACGGCAGCATTTGCACCATCACCGAGCCGAAGGGGGACTTGGGCCCCCCCTTCACCAGGTGGGAGCTCCGCGCCGCCGGCTCGTAGAAATACCGGAAGACGCGCAGGGTGGACTCCCTCCCGGTCGCCGTCTCGAAAATCCAGATGAAGATGCCCATCCGGACGAGGGCGTTCGGCGTGAGGTGGTTGAGCGCCAGCCCATACTCCTTCAGAAACTCCCGGAGCATGGGATGCACCGGGAGCCGGAGCCCCGCCTCCAGGAAGGCCTCAAAGGCCACGACCTCTCCGGGCCTGGGGCGGGGGCCTCCGTCTTTCTTCACGGGGACTCGGATGTCCCCGTCCGTGATGACGCCACGCTCGACCATGGACTCGGCGTCCTCGGCCGTAAACTCGGACGCCCAGAGGAAGTCCGGAGCGACTTCCTCCGGGAGCACCTCGGTCGTCTTCGCTCGACCTTTCGGTGCCATCAGGTTTGTTTTTTCGGTGGTTAACTTTTCAGGAGGTTGCGGCTAAAGGCACCGGACGCTCGCTACCGTGCGCTGGCTACCGGAGAAAGCTACCGGGAGAGAGCTACCGGGAGAGCAAAAATCGCTAAGGCTGTGAAAGTTTGGAATGAACTTCCGGGCCCCCCAAGGCCCTATTTATAGGGACGAGACGTGGTCTAGATGGGCGCCACGTGGCACCCCGTGGAGCAATCTGGACCGTTGAAGTCGATACCGTGTGCGGGAAACGAAGGGACGGGTGCATGAATCGAGGCGCTGGTTCGAACCGCGAGTGCATTTATGACGAAACGGCGCGGCCATAAGCGTCCGGCACGAAAACCGAAGCGTCACGGCTCCAGTGACTTCATCCGGAGATTTTCCCGGTAACAAATGCCATACCCACCAGGGACTCGGGCTTCGTCCCCGGGGGGCATGAGGGGCTGCTGTTAGGGGAAATCTCCGCGGGACTAAGTCCATGTAAGTTGCGCCACGTTCGCCCGGGGACAGGGCCTCCGGCCCCTCCCCGGGAGCCGCCTTTTGGCCCCCGGGACATGGCCTCGGTGCCGTCCCGGGCGCCGCCACAGGACCGGGGACCCGGCCCCCGGCCCCTCCCCAGGCGCCACCATTTGGCCCCCGGGACATGGCCTCCGGCGCCGTCCCGAGCACGGCCACTTGCCCGGGGACGTGGCCTCCGGTCTCTCCCCGGGCGCCGCCTTTTGGCTCCCGGGACCTGGTCTCCGGTGCCGTCCCGGGAGCCGCCATTGGCTCCCGGGACCTAGCCTCCGGCGCCGTCCCGGGCGCCGCCTTTGGCTCCCGGGACCTGGTCTCCGGCGCCGTCCCGGCCGCCGCCATTGTCCCGGGGACGTGGCCTCTGGTCTCTCCCCGGGCGCCGCCTTTTGGCTCCCGGGACCTAGCCGCCGGCGCCGTCCCGGGCACCGCCATTGGCCCAGGGACGTGGCCTCCGGCCTCTCCCCGGGCGCCGCCTTTTGGCTCCCGGGACCTGGCCTCCGGCACCGTCCCGGTCGCCGCCAATTGCCCGGGGACGTGGCCTCCGGCCCCCTCCCCGGGCGCAGCCATTGGCCCGGGGACGTGGCCTCCGGCCTCTGCCCGGGCGCCGCCTTTTGGCTCCCGGGACCTGGCCTCCGGCGCCGTCCCGGGCGCCGCCTTTTGGCTCCCGGGACTTGGCCCCCAGCGCCGTCCCGGGCGCCGCCTTTTGGTTCCCAGGACCTGGCCTCCGGAGCCTGTCCCAGGAGCCGCCTTTGGACCGGGGACCTGGCCTCCGGCAAGTGCCCCGGGCCTCATCGCCCTTCTAAAGGTAAAGTCTCGAGTTGTTTGTCACGTGCAGGTCACGCGAGGAGCGCCTTGGGAATCAGCGACCACCTGTCAAGCATCCAAGGCGTTTGACCGGGAGAAGGACGCTCCTACCCCTCAATCCGACGGTGGCTCCCGGGTTAGTCTAGGCTTTTTGCTTCTTTTTGGGGCTATAAATAGCCCTTGTACCCCTCTGGTGTATAGGGATCGAATCACTTTTATTGGAATAGCTAAACTCACAGGCGTGCTCTGGAAGCCTCTCCCCCGGAGAGAGCCTCCCCAGCTGACTCCGGTCGGGAGCGCGTCGACAGGACTAGGGCCCCCACCGGGACCCGAACCTGTATAAATCCGTGTGTCATTTCTTGTGCTTGTCCGGCGGGGGAGGACCGGTCATCCGGTCAACCCGCGCCGCGTAATCTTCGCTAGGATCGTTCTCAAAACCTGCCGGGGTATTCGCAATACCACGACAAGGCAAATTGAGCTGGACTATCTTCTTCCCTCTGCATTTCTGATTCGAATTTAGTTGGGCATATTTTTCTCTCATCTAGTCCCTTGGGAGAGAATGACATACTCACCTAACACTGCGACCTCGTCCACTTGAGAGGCCCCGTTTTAGGTGGTATCAATTGGTTTTATCGGCGCGTGGAAGGGCGATTGTCTCGATAACGGGTGGCATGTTATTTGTGTAAGCTCTCTCACTGTTGGCTACTTCCTCGTTCAGTCACAAACCACCCAGTTATCAAGTTATTGAGTTCCTACATTGTGAAAATCAGACCACCTTTGTGCTTATGCATGTTCACGCATGCTTGAACATATCACTGCTTCCAAGAACATGGCTAGGCTGTTCAATGTAGTCCAAGATAGATAACCATTCGGGAATGTCGTACCTCCCTTTGACCAATGCAGTGATCTCAATAAATTTGTAGTCATGCTCTCTGATACTTTTCTTTCTAATTTTGACCAATTGGCCAAAACTGCTGATCATCTCCTTAACATGATGAGTGTCGCGCCCCAAAACTGGGACTACGACTACTCCTGTAGGAGACCTAGCTCGCTACAGCTAGTCCCATCCATGCATACCCTTGACTTCCCAGGATAAGTCAAGCACAGGAGTATATTACATTGCAATAGAGTAACTTATAAAATATTAAAGCAGTGTGGCCTACTGGCCTTAATATTACATAAAGAGATTATATTGCCTTCGCAACATACATGGTTTAGCAAAATAACATCTACACAGCAGAAGATAGGTGACCCTCCCACAATGAGACGTGGATGGCAGAACAACACACATTAGGGCTCTGGCGGAACTGACACTCCTCCTTCTGGATCCAAGAAATTCTCCACGCCTTCATCTTGATTATTGAACGCTCCATCTACTGATTTGTAGGTTGCAAGAGTGAGCACTTACGTACTCAGCAAGTCATAGGTAAGAGTAGATACATATAGTAGTGATGATATGAACCTAGACTAGTCAAGAATTATGGATGTTTATAAAATAACATTTTTCTTTCATATCTCAACTCATCTTATGGCAGCACCTTTCATAATATAGCATTGCTATTCATGTTCACTAGATTATAGTACTACCGCGACACGTCGACACACGCCAGCCCACGGCAGCACTCCTTATCATGACAACACATGTCATTTGGGTAATCTTGATTTAATAAATTTTATTTAGAAAACAGACTTGTGTCACACCCCGTGGATTTAATCCACCGTAGCAAACTCCTATAAACTCGGGAGCACGAAGTATTCGAATACATTTTTAACTCTGCAGAGAGGTACCAATTTACCCACAAGATATTCCACTTTCAACCCCTTCCTATCAAAATGATTGGACCCCTGACTCACTTCATACTGTGAGCGGCAAGGTGGAGATAACAAGAACTTTTGTTATGTTTCACTTACAATTCACCCCTGACCTTGCAGTTTTCTTCACACAAACAGCAGTTGTGGCGGGTGATACCCCCACACCCGAGTCTCTTCTCATTACTGAGTCAACGTGCGTGATTATAATACATGGAGGAGCTGAACCCCGTGAGTTTAGTGTATTGTTTTCCATCTCATACAGGGGTTTCATGTGCGATCCACATAAGTACTTGTTCAGGCCTGTCCCATACCAGGCTTGCGGTTAGTACGTTTGTTCATGCCACTAGACGCACAACACAAGGTTCTAGTCCTTATATGCCAGTGACCAGACCAACCACAACCCTGCACCTTCAGTGCCTGCACATCCTTTGCAGTTTAGCACCTCTAGTGCTACCACCATTCCATACCATTTTTCTGGTCACGGCTAGGGGTTTTATTTCATGAATATATATAGATACATAAATATATATTAGTTCATGGCTCAAAACTTGTTTATTTCACATTTCACAGATAACCAGTCTAGTACTGCCAATTCATAAATCAACCATTCTCAATCCTTCACATGCAATATTATCTATATTCAAGGTTATGTTATAGCAACTCTTAAAATATAGGTTCAAGATGACCAAGAATATGACTTGCCTTCCGCGTCGTAAAATACAGTAGTTGATGTCGGATCAGCAGTGAAGTCCTTGAACTCGGGCTCTTGATCTACTCTCCAATCAAATAAACAACCAATAGTCATAATATTTTCAATACATTATTATACTATATGCAAAGATGAATGTCTTGATGATTCTGAAATGATTGGATGATTCTGAGATGATTAGGTTTAGAAGCCGATTAGAGTTAAGTTATGGAAACCAGGGTTAAGATTAGTTGTCAAAGGTTTACAAGGTTCCAAATGTCTCAAAGTATCAGAATGATATCAAGGTTGCGACTGGTTCGCTCAAAAACAGCGAACGTCTTTAGGTCAACATTCAGTTCAAGGCATCGACATAGGGTCGATGGATGATAGAAGGATTATCTCAACTTGTGGCAGTAGACTAAAATGTAGAGCACAACTCCACAAGTCTAAGGGACAAGGTTATTTTCAGTTTGCACAACTGGAAAGAGGTGAAAAGAGCTAATGCCACTGGCTGACATGGTCTGGCATAGGGCTGACAATGTCAAAATCTAGGGTTTAAGCATAAAATGTAGTTCAAGGGCTCAAATCAAGTTGTGATAGAAGAAGAAATTGTAGATCACAACCTCAGGAATCTAAGGGACAAAGTTATGCTCAAAATGCATATATGGAAGGAAGTGAAAAGGGCTAATGCCACTGACTGGCATAGCCTGGCATTGAACTGGCATGGCCAGAAACTAGGGCTTGCCATAACTTTTGATCTAGGGCTCCAATTGATGCACCACTTTGTCTAGGAGGTAGTCCTTGATAACAGTAACAAATGATTCAATAGGTTCCAGGGCTGAAGATGGCTGGAAGGTGATGAAAATCAGTGAAGAAGTGTGGTGGCGACACGACATAGTGAAGCCACTGGACAAGATCTTGGCATGGCTATAACTTGCAATCTGGATAGTTTCAGAGATCAGGCTAGAAGACAAAAATGCTCAGGAGATTGAAGCACATCTGCTGGACAAGGTGGCTGAAGCTAGATTGGCCGGGAATAGATTTCCGGTGGCTGGCGCCGGAGAAGATGGTACTGCAATTAGGGGTTTTCGATACAGGTCAAATGAACTCAATTCCTTGCTCAAGGAGTGAAAGAGGGGTACAAGAAAGCTACTGGCGACATCAATTTGGCTGGAGGATTATCGGAAAAGCCTGGCGACGGTCGCCGGCGACTGGTGAAGTTCAAATTTTGGGAAAGCTTCAATTGAGGTTCAATTCTGAAATCTGGATGCACAGGCTTGCTTCAAATAGCTCACTGATCATTTTTTTCCACAGAATCGAAAGCTAATTTGGGGTAAATCGGGCTGCATTGCAGAAACAGGGCAATTCAGGAATTCCGGCGATCACCGGCGTTAGGGTCCACTGGAGAGCAATTCAATGCAACAGTACAATCAGGAGGACCAGAGATACTTACTGCTGGCTTCAATTTGGCAAGAGGTTCAGTGATTGGAGCTGGCACCGTGAGCCCCCGAGCTAGACTCGCCGGAGAAGAAGACGAAGGTGGAGAGGATTTTGAATTGGCTAAGTTCTGGTGAAGTGAAGCTGATACAGAGTGTTGGTTTCTTAAATAGACCAGGGGCGGAGCTTGCGAAGATGAAACAACAAGGAAATTGGTGCTGGTGACTTGACTGGCCGGGCGCAGGCGCGACAACAGTGAACGGTGATGCGATGGCGCACAGGCGATGCAACTGCTGATCAAGCTGTCGGCTCATTGGAACTCAACAATGTCGGGTGATACAAAGCGGTGGCGACAATGGCTAGCAAAGCAAGACAACGTGGCGCGGAGTTGCTGACAACGGTCGCTATTGCTGCTGTTGGTCGCGCACAGGAGCTGGTTTTGGTCGTCGACGTTGCAACGGCGTTGCCACGACGATAGCTGAGGCGTGGACGCGTGCGCACAAGCATGCACGGTCACAAACGCAGACAAGGCTTGGCCGGCGGCGGGTAAACAAGGCGCAAGGATCACGGCGAGGTTCTGGTCGTGAACTAGCTGCTGCCCTGGTCGAATCTGGACTGATTTGTAATATCTGATTCTTGGCTTTGGACTAATCTGTAAATCTGGAGATTTAGAAGATTAGGATTGAATTTGATTCTGCTAATTTGGTAAACTTAATTCAACAGATAATTTGACACAGATAGAAGATAAAATTTGAGATGTTTGAATGATTTTTTGGTATAAACTGAAAATAGAGCAGATTAGGGTAAAATAGATCTGAATTTTATTGATCTCGAATGATTTAGGATTTGATTTTGAAATACTCATAAAAGAAGATTTTGTGTTGAAAAGCATTTGGGAGGTGTTCCCTGAATCAGATTTTGATTTGGAGATGATTTCTAACATTTTGCCTTTTCAGGCTTCTGGAAAATCTGGAAAAGGATTGATCTACGATACTCTTGGACTGATTTGCGAAAAAGGTTTAGATGATGAAATCTGACTGCCAACTTTTTGGATTAAGGTATTGGCATACCCTTGATCATAATCCAAGAATAATCTGGTCTGAACTTGGCCAAGATTTTGATTAAATCTGAATTTCTGAAACTTAGGGTCATTGGATAATGTAAAATATTCCTATTTTCGAAAACAGAAGGAGTTGATAATTCTGGAAGTTAGAGATAGAATTGAATCTGGGTTCTGAAGGCTTTTAGGTTCAGAGTAACTGATAAATCACATCTGAACAATCTGATCTTGATTTTGGGTTCACAGGAAAGATTTGGAGATTTAGGGTTTGAGATAGATACTGATTTGGCTACTACTACAGATACATGCATGCTGTTCATGAAAAAGAAAGTTTTCACCCCTAAACTCAGGGTGTTACAATGAGCCTCTATGAACTCCAGTGGAATGTGGTGCAATTTCAGACGACAGAGCCAACCCATTGAAGATGTGAAACTGTTCGTGCCAAAGTTATGAAAAAGTAAGTAACGATCATGGTTATCGAAGTCATGTGGGCTCTCTTGGATTAAGGCCTCTATCAATTGTCCTATTAAGCATAACATAAATGTGTCCCACATCACATTTAGCAAAGTCATACAAGGAGAACCATCTAACCTATTCAATGTAGTGAGCTAGGAGAGTTCTTGGCTCATCAAGCTTGGGGTATACATTGGCAGCCAGGATTGTATGATAATTTGAACCTCCTAGACCATCCAGATGAACATCCCTGCTTCTGGGTCTCCTTGGGACATCATCATGAGATGGTTCATAGACATGGCCGGGACCATCCTCCTGCCCCTGGTTGCGAAAAAAATTCATCATCATTTTTGAGGGACCCTAGAGTTCTTCTTTATTAAGTTTGTGCTAAACTTGTTGAGTATGAATAGGAGGAGGCACTGGCTTGGAGCTCTTTCGAAGGGAGACACTTGGCTTGGGGCTTCTGTTAGAGTTCTCTTCATGGTACTTAGGCAATGTCCTAATGACCCATTTCTAGGGTGGAGGAGCTCTGCAAGTAGCTACTTTGTGACCCAGCCTTAAACATCTTAGGCATTTGATGGGGTTCCTACAAGTACCAGCATAAGGCTCAGTCCAACGCCGGTGCTTCCAGGCTCTGACAGTTGGGGCCCATGCAAAAAAATTATTAAACAATCTATGCAAGGAGAGAGAAGATGCCTCATGAGGCTTCCCGATCGAAGCTCTGACAAGCGGGCCCCACCGACACTCGGGCAGTCGAAGCGGTTGCATTGGACTGGTCGCGATGCCCAAGCACACATTTTGTGGGCCCCACATTTCGACCGTGTGTGGTAGAGAGCAGAGAGTGGAAAGATGAGAAAAGCGGTGGCGGCTCACAGTTGCGGCAGCTTGGGTGCACAGATCCGATGAAGAAGTGGCGACGGCTAAATTTGGTGGATGGTGGTGCGGTCAATGCGGCAACGCACGTAGCAGCGGCATGGCAGTTAAGAGGTGGAGATTTGAGGAGGGAGAAAGCAACAGATTTGAGGGTATGGTGGCCGAGCGCCGTCAGCTACGGCCTGGTTGCCGGCAGTGTGGTGGACAGAGGTGTGGAAGTTTTGGGGAGAGGAAGAAGAAGAAATAATTGCAATAGAGGCTGACGACTAGGTTTTAAGGAGAAATGGCATAATTGCAAAAAGACCCTCGGGGTTTTGAAAATCACAAAAAGATCCTTTCCGAGTTAAGATTTAGATTTATGAATCTTGGCTATTTTGCAAATGGGTACTCGGGTTTTAGAGATCTTACAATTGAGTTCTAGACTGTTAGGTTTTGATGTTTCGGTCCTTCAAAGACTCCGATTTCAGCACGGTCAATTCCTACGCGTCTGTAGAAACACATGCAATCTTTTATTTTGTTGTGTTTGAATTATCCGAATATCATTTTAGCGATTTTTTAATCTTTAATAAATATTATATATGCGGGTCTCACACGAGGTGTCTCCCGAAACGCCTTTGCATTGGAGTGTTTGGCGCTTGAGAAGGCATTTTGCGAAGCGCCTTTGTACTGGAGTAGGGGATACTTCAGGTAGTATTTTGGACACGTGAACGTGACACAAAATATATCAAAAAATCTTCTGTTGAAGTGCTTCACGAAATGCCTTTATAGTAGACTCAACCTAATGACCTTTGTCCAGGATGAGAGAAATCATGTGGATATTGGGAGCTCTCCCTGCAGGTGCTGGACCGTTGTCTGGGGGAACAGGGACAAGGGTAATAGGGATCTTATGGATAAGAAGGGCTTCCTTGTGTCTTTGATGGTGCAATTTGATTGGACTGTGTAGGGGGTAAGCCCTGTGCTGTAGCCGTTACACTCCCTGTAGCAGGTGTACTTCTCACGTTGCTCCTCACAGGCCTTGCAGCTAAATCCCCTATCACAGACTCAAGAAGTCTACTGCCAAAAGATTTAGCAAGATTCACTACTACAGAAATGCAGTCCACTAACCCCTATCTTCTAATGGTTATAAGCAATCCGGGAAAAAACCGTTAGTGTACAACGACCACAGTGGAGAAAAGGTTTTGTACTAACAGTTATGGTCTGGGAAACCGTTAGTGAATAGTACGTAACTTTTATTATCAGTTAATACTATACGAACCGTTAAAAGAGAGTAAATTGTACTATCAGTTTGTCTTTTGTAACAAATAGTGAAATTACGTCATTTGTACTATCGATTATTACTATACGAACCGATATAAGAGATAAAATTTTACTATCAGTTTATCTTTTGTAACAGATAGTGAAATTACGTCATTTTTACTATCGATTATTACTGTACGAACCGATATAAGAGATAAAATTTTACTATTGGTTTGTGTATTCAACCGATAGTAAAATTACTTTAGAAGAGAGGAAAGTTCACTAACGGTTGTATTTTTGAACCGATAGTAAAATTGCACAACGTATATATTTCGACCCTTCCCGCTATCTATTCTACCGTACGTGCATCCACGCTCCAAGCTAGAGTGATCTGGAAAAGCTAGCTGGAAGGTTGATAATTCGATCCCCCTCGGTAATGTCATCTTCTCATCACTCTCTCTCTCGATTACTCTCTCACACTCTCCCTCTCTCTCTACTTCCAATTCATTAAACTAGATGTAGTTCCAAGCTAGGAGGTTAGCTAGCTAGCTATAGCTTGTTGAAGTTAAGTTAGGAATGATTTATGGCTGAAGTTAATAAGCTAGCTGGCTGACTCTTCCAATTAATGCATCAAGTTAGGTTTTCATACATCAATTGTAAGTAGCTGTATACATATAGCCTATATATTGACCATGCATGCATGTTTCATACTTCCAATTAATTATTTATTTTAATTTGTTAATTTTGTGAAATAATTGTAGATGGACCGAGAATATTGGAAGTATGGAATAAAACGTACTACTCTTGAGTATTTGGAGGGTATGAATGGGTTTATTAAATTTGCTGAGCAAGAAAAGGCGAAGAAGGGAGAGAAAGATATGCATTGTCCTTGTATAGATTGTATAAACTTAAAGAGGTTCGGCAACTCTGATCAGATTAAAAGTCATTTGATTCATCGTGGTTTTAACGCACGCTATACCCATTGGATATGGCATGACAAAGATCTTGAGGAAACGAGCACCGCTACCCCTCAACAGGACCCGGAAGTGGATTGCAGTAATGATGATCATCAGAACATTGATAATGTTCATTCGGATGTGCATGTAGATGAAGACAATTTAGATGAAATGTTACGTGATGTAGAAGATGATTACAACGAAAACGATTTTGGTAAATTTGAGAAATTGATTGTTGATTCTGAGAAGTCTTTGTTCCTCGGATGTGCAAAATTTACAAAGTTGTCTTCTATATTGAGATTATATAACTTGAAGGCAAGCAATGGTTGGAGCGATAAGAGTTTCACGGCACTATTAGATCTTTTAGCAGACATGCTTCCAAAGGGAAATGAGTTGCCAAGATTGGTTTACTAGGCCAAAAAATTGTTGTGTCCGTTGGGAATGGAAATCGAAAGAATACATGCATGCCCAAATGATTGTGTTCTGTACCGTAACGAGTATGAGGATTTGCATGTTCGTCCAAGATGCGGTGCATCGCGGTATAAGTGTGCGGACCGAATTTATCACAGTGGATGTGATGAGGTAAAGAAAGGGCCTCCAGCCAAAACTGTGTGGTATTTGCCTGTGATTTCTAGATTGAAATGGCTGTTTGCAAATCTGAAAGATGCGAAGTACTTGCGTTGGCATGTTGATGGTCGGAAACAAGACGGAAAACTAAGACATCCAGCAGATTCTGTTCAATGGAGAAACATTAACAGAACATTCGGTGAGTTTGGCAGCGAAGTGAGGAATATAAGGTTTGGGCTGAGTACGGATGATATGAATCCACACGGAAATATGAGCAGCCGGCATAGCACTTGGCCGGTTTTTTTATGTATCTACAATCTTCCTCCTTGGTTATGTATGAAGCACAAGTACATCATGATGTCATTACTAATTTCAGGACCCAGACAACCCGGGAATGATATTGACGTTTTTCTATCACCATTAGTCGAGGACTTACATAAATTGTGGAGCGAAGGGGTGCGGGTGTGGGATGCATATAAGCGAGAGAATTTCATATTGCGGGCCATGATATTTTGCACCATAAATGATTTCCCGGCCTACGGAAATTTGTCGGGGTATAGTACGAAAGGAGGTAAGGCTTGTCCTATTTGCCTGGATGAAACTGAAAGCATGTGGTTACCGAACTGCAGAAAAATAGTGTACATGGGTCACCGCAGATTTCTTCCGATGCATCACGCCTACCGTAAGAAGAGGAAGTCATTTAATGGGAAGCCTGAGAAAGGATCAGCCCCAGTGTTTGTGACTGGTAAGGAGCTTTACTTACGCGTGAAGGACATCAAAGTTGAGTTCTGTTTTTTCCCTTTTTGACAACGTATAGCAGGCCGGGGGGAGGTATGTACGCTTTCCCTTCTCCAACGGTGCAAGCTCAGTCCTTATGCCCATTTCGAGCATGTCACGGCGAACTTTGATGCCATCTTTCGTCTTTCCTGGAATGTTCAACAACAAACCAATCAAACTGTCACAAACATTTTTCTCTACATGCATGACATCAGTGCTTGTATGGTGTCAAAGTTCCATGCGAGTATTCTGCAAACTTGAAAAAACTTGTGTCCATGAAGGACTTGAAACTGGTTGGTACGAAGTCCCATGATTGTCATGTACTGATGTCATAAATGCTTTCTATTACTATCAGAGGCATTCTCTCAGTCAAAGTCAGAGAGACAATTACAAAGCTATGTTATTTCTTCAACGCAATATCTGGCAAGGTAAGTGTGTACTCCTAATAAGTTAATTAGCTCCATTCATGGAACTTGCCAGATTTTTTGGATCTGAATATTTTCTGCAACTATGTCCTTGCAGGTAATTGATCTGGATGGACTGGATGATTTGCAACGCGATGTGACTACAACTCTTTGTCAGCTAGAGATGTATTTTCCTCCATCTTTTTTTGATGTTATGGTCCATCTAATTGTTCACCTTGTCAGAGAAATAAGTTTTGTGGACCCGTGTTCTTGCGCTACATGTATCCATTTGAGATTTATGGGTATCTTGAAGAGATATGTAAGGAATCGACATCGGTCTGAGGGCAGTATCATTGAAGGTTATGCCGCCGAGGAGGTGATTGAATTTTGCACCAACTATATGGCCGGGGTTGACCCAATTGGCATTCCTACGTCCCGGCATGACGGCAGGCTTCAGGGCATTGGAACGATTGGATTCAAAGCAGTCGTCCCCTCTAGTGATCTGTATGCAAAAGCACATTTTTGGGTCTTACAGCACATGACGAGGGTGAAGCCATACATACACGAGCACAAGGAAATGTTACGGAAACAGAATCATTCGAAGCCAGAGATTTGAGTCACCAGAGAACATAATAGGAAGTTTGCTGGGTGGATCGAAAATAGAGTCCTGCGAGCTTTTGAAGGCAACGTAGATGAAATTGTTACATGGTTGACCAGAGGGCCTAGATTTACTGTAGGGACTTGGCAGGGGTATGACATCAACGGCTATTCATTTTACACAAGAACTTTGGATGAGAAGAGTACTATGCAATGTAGTGGAGTAACACTACTTGCTATTTCAGAGAATGCCAGGGCAGTAAGGGTACTCAATTCATATTATGGTATTATTGAGGAAATATGGGAGCTCGATTACATATTACTGAAGATTCCTTTGTTTCGATGCCAATGGGACGAAATCCCTCGAGGTGTTAAAGTCGACAATTATGGGTTTACTCTCGTCGATATCAGTAGAGTCGCACACCAAGACGATCCATTTATACTTGCTGAGCAAGCCACACAAGTGTTCTACATCGTTGACCCGGCCAATCCAAAGTTGCACGTTGTCCTTCACAGTAAGAGATGTATTGTTGGGGTCGAAGACGTTGTGGATGAAGAAGAGTATAATCAGTTTGACGAACTACCTCCATTTTTAGATGGAATTCTTCAATCTGTCCCTACCGAAGATATTGACGAAACAAGTTACCTGCGAGATGACCACGAAGAAGGATTATGGGTGGACAACCATTCTTGACTAATTTGCAATATGTAAGTGACGTATATTACTTGGAGCTTTAATTGAAGAATTAATATAAATACTAATCATAATGTGAAAATTATGATTACTGTGGTTATGCACCCAATCACGTGCCTGTTCATTGTCAAATCATTTTTCAAAAATTCTTTGGGAAAACATATATGATGCATTGAGAATCATTTCTGCAAATTTTCATTTCAATTGGACTTGATTTGAGCAATAATTGATTCTTTTCACAAATTAATATGAAAACTGCAAAGTTCAGTAAAAACCCTTAGCACTACTGCCATTGTGTTTTACTATCAGTTTTTAATTGTCAAACCGATAGGAAAATTAATATCTTATATCGGTTTCTTATTTTCAACCGATAGTACAAGACCCCTATTGCCATTGTGTTGTACCATGAGAAGTCTGAATTTTGCAGATTTCATATTTGATTTGTGAAAAGAATCAACTATTGCTCAAATCAAATCCATTTGAAATGAAAATTTCTGCAGAAATGATGCATTGAGAATAATTTTTGCAAATTTTCATTTCAATTGGACTTGATTTGAGTAATAATTGATTCTTTTCACAAATCAATATGAAAACTGCAAAGTTCAGTAAAAACCCTTAGTACTACTGCCATTGTGTTTTACTATCGGTTTTTAATTGTCAAACCAATAGGAAAATTAATATCTTATATCAGTTTCTTATTTTCAACCGATAGTACAAGACCCCTACTGCCATTGTGTTATACCATGAGAAGTCTGAATTTTGCAGATTTCATATTTGATTTGTGAAAAGAATCAACTATTGCTCAAATCAAATCCATTTGAAATGAAAATTTCTGCAGAAATGATGCATTGAGAATCATTTCTGCAAATTTTCATTTCAATTGGATTTGATCTGAGCAATAATTTATTCTTTTCACAAATCAATATGAAAATTGTAAAGTTCAGTAAAAACCCTTAGTACTACTGCCATTGTGTTTTACTATCGGTTTTTAATTGTCAAACCAATAGGAAAATTAATATCTTATATCGGTTTCTTATTTTCAACCGATAGTAAAAGACCCCTATAATGGGTTAAACCGGCGAGAGTTTTCCCTCCAGTCCAACCAAACACATTTCCAAATAAGTCTCTACTCGCGCGCGGAAAACCTAACCTCCCCGACGTCCCCTTTTTCGCTCCTGCACCACCATCGCCGCTCGCTTTTGGATTCTCCACCGCCGCCGGCCACTACATCGCGCCATCGTAGGCCACTCCACGAACTGTAAGTGTTCTTCACTAACCCGATTAGAATTGTTCTTGCCGCTCGCATCAGTTTCTTATGATCAAATTATTAAGATCAGTAAACTTTTGATTCACGATCATATGTGATTCAATATATAACAAATATAAAACTAGATGAAAATTGCATGAATTACAAACTTGATAGATATGAGAATTGATCACTAAGAATATTTCGTTACACCTACTTGAATACTATAGGTTTTGATTGTCAAACCGATAGGAAAATCAGCTGTGGCATGACATTTCTTCTGTGGCTAATGATTTAATCATCTGTCTATTTATAGAACCAGGCATAATCATCTGTGGCTAATTGATATTGAACTCGATTAGAACCAGGCAGTCTTTAGAAAAGAGTAATTGAAATGAAATCAGTTTCTTAAATTGATATTCTTTTGCATTATATTGATTTGGGATGGTCCAACCGGTCATATCAAATAACAAAATTATCATGATTGGTAAATTCTAGCTTATGATAAAAACATTACAAATAAATCATGATTTGATGGGTTACCAAAATATATAACATTGGAGTTATAGAATTTATAGATATGAGAATTACAAACTTGATGAACATCAGTAAGAATATTTCGTTACATAGTCGAATACTATAGGTTTTAATTGTCAAACCGGTAGGAAAATCAATATCTTATATCGGTTTCTTATTTTCAACCGATAGTACATTTGAAAAGTCTGAATTTTGCAAAACCATGAGAAGTCTAAATTTTGCAGATTTCATATTTGATTTGTGAAAAGAATCAACTATTGCTCAAATCAAATCCATTTGAAATGAAAATTTACAGAAATGATTTTCATTGCATGAAATATATTTTTCAGAAAAAATTTTCCAAATTGGGTTTTACAATCAAGAGTTATGGTCAAATGATCTTTATGTTAAACAAGAAGGTTGAAGTTCGACAACATTTAGCAAATTGAGTTCAAATTTGATTTTCATGAGATTTTTGACATGAAAGAGTTTGCATGAGTTATTCATATCATTTTGAGCCGAAGGTCACGAGTAAAGACCATAGAAACAGCCGAAGCTCATGTTTTGCATGTATAAGATATTTCGAGTCAAAGCAAGTTTTCCGGTGAGATTCAAACACACATAAGTTTCAAATTGAAACTCTTTTGTGAAAGTTTTCAATTTCGAACTTCTTCGGGGTAATAATATCTTGGACTTTTGTAAATAAGTTTTGGCACAATTCAAATAGATTTTGGTTAGCACTAGAAACCGATTTGGTTAAAAAATAAGATAGTCGAAAGTCTCTAAAAACCTTTTAAATACATTTTGAAGACCATTTTGATAGGAAATGATAATTTTTGGCCTTTGAATGAAAATTTGACATTTTAACAAAAAGAGGTGGTTCATCATTGTCATTCCATTTTAGTTATGAATTTTGTCATGTACCTTTCTTCATATCAATTGATGGTTTGTTCATGAAATTTTAGATAAAACCATGTCGGCATCTTCCTCGTCTGATAGTAGTGATTCGACGAGGGGCAACGTAGATGACGCTGCTTCGTCCCAGCGCAAGAGGAAGGCGCGAGGTGCGATGATGTTGTGCTGTTTGGCCAAACACACGGATCTTTCATGTGAGTTCAACCAGTTCGGGTGATCCGTTTGAGACCTAGTCTTGGTTTTCGCACTAAGCTCGCCCAGATTCTAAAATGCGGAATAACGGGATCTTACTCGGAAATACCGAAACCCAAAGTAATTGCACAACTCTTTATTTCAAAGAGGGCTTTACACGTCGAACGTTAGGCACACTTGCCTACGTCGAAGGAACTATAAGTGTCTAAAACTCAAATAAGTTCTATGACTCTTCGATGATCTAAACTAGACCTATTACAAGGTATTTATAGTCCAATCGTATGAGTACGTATCAGACTTAGTAATCCTAAACGTATTAGACTCATATAACTAACTTAACTAATTCTAAACAGATAAGCTTAGTTATATATATAGGATTACAATTCCGAACAGGGAACGAATTCCTTTTCCTGGTCGCGAACCAATCCATGGTCGCGAAACCTTTCCGAACACGGTTAAGGTCACGAATCCGTATGCGATCAGGACTTGGTCGCGAATCCGTATGCGATCAGGACTTGGAGATCCTCCCGGATCATGACTCCCTTGTTGAGAAGGAGCCAACCCCCGCTGCGACCTATCGATCAAATTGGAGATGTGGAAATTGGGCTTGTCCATCTTCTTTTGTGTACCACTTTGCCGCACGTGCTCGTTGATCATTCTTACCGATTCGAAAAGTCTCCTTTGTGCCACTGCGGGTGGTAGTCACCTTCCTCTCCAGAATCACATCTTCACGTAAAGGTTCGCCTCATTGATAGACCAAGTCTTCAACAGATGGTACTATGGTATCTGGCTCATCATCCAACATTGAAGGCTCGAAGAGTTTGAGGTGCTCAACATTGACAACCGAGTAAATATCCATGTATGGAGGTAACTCAAGCTGACAAGCATTATTACCCACTTTCCGCAAAATCCGAAAAGGACCATAACGAATGGGTTTGAGCTTCTTACCTTCACCTTTAAGTCTCTCCTTACTCAAATGTAACCATACCATATCACCTTCTTGAAGTTGCGCATCAACTCGGTGCCGATCATGTCGCGCCTTGTACTTGAGTTGAGCTTTCAGCAAGTTCTGTTCAACCTCACGATGGAGTCGTTGAATACCTTCCAGGAACTTTTGTGCTCGATCCTGATCAGATGCTTCCTTGCTGTTCTGTGCTGAGGTAGGGATCACAAACTCCATATCGAATGGACTCTGTGGTAGAAATCCTAAACAGACCTCAAACGGCGACTTTCCAGTCGAACCATGCACTGCTCGATTAAAAGAAAACTGTAGGTACGGTATGCTTTCATCCCAGGTCTTCGGGTGCTTCAAGTTATATCCTCTCAAGAGATGAACGACTGTGCGATTAACCACCTCGGTTTGACAATCAATTTGCGGATGAAAAGCAGTACTCCTCTTTAGCTTGGTGTCCATCATCGTCCAGAGCGATCGCCAAAAGTGACTAAGGAACCGGGTATCGCGATCAGACACAATAGAAGTCGGCAGTCCGAAGTGTGTCCAAACGTGTTGAAAGAATACCCGAGCTGCCTCTTCTCCTGTGATAATCTTCCGACAAGGTATAAGAACAATCATTTTGGAGAACCGATCAACGACCACGAATAGATAGTCGTTGCCACGTCGGGTCTTAGGCAATCCTCCCAAGAAATCCATGGATATGCTCTCCCATGGTCGTGATGGAACTGGCAAAGGAGTGTACAAACCTAATTTTCGGTTTGCCGGTTTCGAGATGCTGCAGAGACTGCAGCCTTGAACAAACCTAGCCACATCTTGCTGCATACGCGGCCAGAACACATGTCGGTGAAGATTTTGCAACGTCTTTGTAACCCCAAAGTGACCAGCTACCTTCGATGTGTGCGCTTCTCGCATCCATTGAGTTCGAGGTGCTCCACGAGGTATGCAAAGTAAATTGCCCTTGTACAAGAGTCCTTCTCGACGAACGAACTCTGTAGGGTTCCCTGTTTCGACCTCAGTCAGTGCTGTTTGAAAATCAGGGTCTTCACTGTACATAGTGACATAGTCATCATGACATGATGGCTCGATCTGCATGAACGCTGATAAACAGAGGGTTGTAACTGGTGGTCGCGATAACATATCCGCCAATTTGTTGTGTACGCCCTTCTTGTACTTAATCACCAGATTAAACTGCTGCAGATACGACATCCACTTCATGTGCCGAGCTTGCTGTAGCTTGGACTGAGTTTACAAATATTGCAATGGTTGATGGTCGGTGTGGACAACCGTCTCTTTCCCCAAGAGATAACACCGCCAATGTTTCACGGCCTGATGCAGTGCGCATAACTCCTTATCATAAGTCGGGTAGTTCTTCTGAGCTCCCTGGAATAACTCGGAGTGATATGCCACTGGTCGACCTTCTTGCATGAGCACTGCGCCCATCGCATAACCTGAGGCATCGGTTTCCAGCTCGAACGGTTTCTGGAGATTCGGCAAAGCTAACACAGGCGCCTCGCTGATCTTCCTTTTCAGCAAGAGAAACGTGTCCTCATGTTTCCCTGTCCACTCGAACTTCTGATCGATCCTGGTTAATGCATGCAACGGAGAAGCCATAATCGAGAAGTGTCGGATGAACTTCCGAAGGTATTGGCATGCTCCCACAAAACTACGCACATCCGTAACTATTCGCGGTTGCGGCCATTCGCGAATCACTTTGACCTTGTCCGGGTCGATTTGCAACGTACCGTTGCCGATTATGAATCCGAGGTAAAGTAGAGTTTGCTGACCAAACTCGCACTTCTTACGGTTGAGGCGAAGTCGATGTTGCCAAAGCTGTTCGAACACCTTTTCGACATGAATAAGGTGCTCATCCCACGAACGACTATAAACCAATATGTCGTCGAGATACACGATCACAAAGTCGTCGATGAACGGTCTCAATACGTCATTCATAAGACGCATGAAAGTTGCCGGGGCGTTGCAGAGACCAAACGGCATGACCAGCCATTCGAACAGACCTTGCCGTGTTTTGAACGCGGTCTTCCATGTATCCTCCTCTCGGATGCTGACTTGATGATATCCTGACTTAAGATCCAATTTGGAGAAGACAACAGCATGCTTCAATTGGTCTAGCAGGTCATCAATACGAGGAAGGGGGTACCGGTTCTTGATGGTGATCTTGTTCAGTGCTCGATAGTCGATGCACATACGCCAAGTCCCATCTTTCTTTGGTACTAACACCACAGGAGATCCACAAGGTGAACTACTCGGTTGAATGACACCATTATTCAGCAACTCACCAAGTTATCTCTGGATCTCTTCATTCTCCAATACTGAGTTGCGATACATACTCAGATTGGGCAGTGTCGCATCAGACACAAGCTGAATTTCGTGCTCGACTGGACGTTTCGGCGGACGACCCTGGGTAGTCTCGAACAGATCACTGTATTTCTCCAGCAGTCCCGACAAACGACCAGAATCCTCTCGGCACGCCAGCGACAATGCTGGTCGAGTACCCTCACCTTGATCAATGGGTCGAATCATGACAAGCACATACTTGTGACATGCATTAACAATTCGTTTGGCTTGATTTGCGGTAATCAAGTTCGAAGTGTTGACGTGGATGTCTCTACTGATCACGAACTTAACTCCGTCTTTGGTGAGGTCGTACTCTTGCGCTCGCCGATGGAAGTGAGCGTCTCGATCATACAGATACGGACTCCCAAAGATCACCTGACAGATATCGATAGGGACAACATCGCATTGCACCTCATCGATATATCGTGCAGAGATCGCAAACTTCAACACACACTGACTTGTAATCTGTTGGTTCACGTCGGATGTAAACCAACCCAGCGGATATGGTCGCAGGTGTGTGGTTGTCTTCAAACCAAGTCGCCGAACCAGTCCAGCGGAGACCAGATTCTTCTGACTTCCTGGATCGAATATCGCTGCGACCACTTCGTGCTTCACCTGGATGTTGATGGTGAACAAGTCCTCCGTTGGGTGATGGTCGTTCGGTGGATCGGAACCCTTCTCCTTCGGCATTGCCATCAGAGACAAGGTCGTATCCGCCTCATTAACCGAATTCACTCGGACAACTTCTTGGTCGGGTGAAGTCGCAGTAGCCGTGGCTGTTCTTTTCCCTGGTCCGTTTTTCTTTGGTCGAAGTTCAGGATGAAGCTTGTAACATTTGTCCTTGGTATGCCCCGCGACTTGACAATTTCCGCAAAAGGCACCCGTGCCTGATTTTGAAGCGTTCTTCTTCGGACTCGGCTTTTTCTTTGTCGAGGTCGCATTTTCCTTCGTGCTTTTGTCGCTGCGGGATTTATTCTTCTTCTCGATCGCCATAGCAGTTGTGCTCGCGGTCGCAGTGTCTTGGACACCGAACATACTTAGCTCAGTACTGATCGATTTCTGAAGTCCAGATGTGTACTTCCGAAATACCTGAGGGTCGGATAGTGAGATGCCAATGACCATTGCTTGTCGCCGAAACTCTGTCGTATAGTCTTGGACGGTCTGGTCGCGCCGTTGGTACAATCTGTGCCAACGCTCCCATCTCTCCTCAAGGTAACCCATCGGATAGAATTCTTGTCGCAGAAGTCGTTTGAATTGACCCCACGCAAGGTCGTCAGCTTCACCACTGGCGACAAGGGCCTTCCACCATGTCTTGGCGTGGTCCTTCATCTTCAAAGGTGCAAATTTGACCTTTTGAGCGCTACTAAACCCTTTCAGGTCAAAGTAGGTCTCAAGTTGGTCGATCCAAGAATCCAGCTTCTCGGCATCGATCACCCCATCATATATGGGTATATCAATCTTAGCGTCGACTTTAAAAGATCTGACAGCTAAGGAGGTGTTGGCGAGGTCGTCGGTCTTGTGGTCGCATTCGTCTTCATCTTCGTCTGCCCTGCGCAAGTATTCACCAGTCTTCTCACCCATAACCTTCCCTACTTCAGGAGGTACAATCATGGCCTGCTGCTTAATCCAAGCAAGCACGGTTTCCATGTCGGTGGAGAGCTTAGCCACTTTTTCGGCTAGGTTAGCTTGAACGGGGGTATCGTCAGACATTGTCGGAGACGCGGCTGTAGGAACCGTCAATTGATCACCTGGAATTTCGCCGGAAGTTTTGTAACCCTGGCAAGTCTTCACCATCCACAGGATAGGAAAGTCGCTCTGATACCAACTTGATCCGTTTGAGACCTAGTCTTGGTTTTCGCACTAAGCTCGCCCAGATTCTAATATGCGGAATAACGGGATCTTACTCGGAAATACCGAAACCCAAAGTAATTGCACAACTCTTTATTTCAAAGAGGGCTTTACACGTCGAACGTTAGGCACACTTGCCTACGTCGAAGGAACTATAAGTGTCTAAAACTTAAATAAGTTCTATGACTCTTCGATGATCTAAACTAGACCTATTACAAGGTATTTATAGTCCAATCGTATGAGTACGTATCAGACTTAGTAATCCTAAACGTATTAGACTCATATAACTAACTTAACTAATTCTAAACAGATAAGCTTAGTTATATATATAGGATTACAATTCCGAACAGGGAACGAATTCCTTTTCCTGGTCGCGAACCAATCCATGGTCGCGAAACCTTTCCGAACACGGTTAAGGTCGCGAATCTGTATGCGATCAGGACTTGGAAATCCTCCCGGATCATCGGGAGACCGATCGGAAAGAACGTTGGGCAGTACGCTGCCTATGTTGGTTTGTTGGTGAAGGAAAGGGCGAAGATCACCGTCCAGAGCTGGAAGGACGTTAAGGCTGACGAGAGGGATAGGCTGTGGGGCGGAAGTGAAGGTAAAATTAATCAAAATCCCTGAACTCTTAAGTAAGCACATTCCTTTGGTTTGTCCTGTAGATTAAGTAAGTCCTGCTTATATGCACCATTTGGAATAGGCCAAGTGGAACATCCCCGACGATGGTCCCAAGATAGCTTGCTTGAAGGACATGAACAACACATGGAAAACCTTCAAGAGCATCCTCGTCAGTGCCTTCCTCACTAAAGGCAAATCTCCATGCGAGAAGTACCCCTTCATAACGGAGGAGGTATGGGAGCAATTTACCCAACAGAAGGGGACCCCTGAGTTCAAGGTATGTATGCTTCTTTTGCTTGGTCACACTGTTGTATGGAGTAACCAATGGTGCATTAATTTTCTTGTTTCCGATACGAAGGCCCTTAGCGAGAAGAACAAGGCAATCCAGAGGAAGAACGACCACCCGCATCGGCTCGGATCTCGTGGCTATGTGGGGAAGGAGGAGCAGTGGAAGAAGGCTGAAGACGAGGCGTCGACTTTCATCGACTCCCCTGACCTGTCGATCTCCGAGATCCGCGATCCGCGATGCAAGCGCTAGTGGCTGGCCAGAGGGACCGTGTCATCCACAGGGTCTGTGGAGTTCCCAAACCCCAAGGACGCCGAGGTCGTGCAGTGAATCGTAAGTTGGCTAACTTCCTAGTTGGAATCATAGAGTGTGGTAGAAAAAACTATGATCAATCGTGTGTGCACAAGTTTCTATATATTTTTTCCTCACAATGTAGAGCTTTGAATGTAACAGATCTCTTGCTCGAAGGAGGCGACCCAGGGATTGTTCACTCCCCATAGGGAGAATGACATCCTAGCCCGGGCTCTAGGGAACAAGGAGCATCTAGGGCGGATGCAAACCGTGGGGGGTGTGGTGCCGTGGAAGGAAGGCTTCTCGGAGCCCAAGCAAAAGGCGAAGAAGGCTGGCAGCTGGAAGGAAAAGGAATCGGAGCTGACCGAGAAGATATGGTCAAATGTGACTGCACAATTTACGGACATGTTCGCTCAAATGAACGAGAAGGATGAACGTCTCAACCGAATTATGTAGTCCAAGGGTTTAGATCCAGCTGCTGAGGTCGACACTGGTAGGCCGAGTAGTTGCGGCTCGAAGGTTCGCGTGGATCCGGTGGACCTGCTTAAGGTATTGCAACTCTTGAGCTATATATGCAGTTCAGTTGATGCCACTCCCGTTACATTAGAACTGTTGCGCTAACCTGTTATAATTGTTGCAAATTGTAGAAGTCAGAGAGCTGTAGCCTATTGATCTACATAGGCGATGGCCCTGTAGTGGTTGCACACGGCATCGTATATCAGTCTTGGGAGGATGTCCGGATCCACTGTGTACCTCTGAAGCCTGGGTTCGCAAAGGTACAGGTGGACATGGCCCTCCCGGGCTACAGCGCTTTTCCATTGCCCGTCCCAAAGGCAGAAATGCGGACAATTGATGAGGCAGTGGGCTCGTACATATAGTCGCCCAAGAAGGGTGTTAAACTACAAGAGGTAAAATCTACCCATTGTAGCTTACAACTCAGTTAATATACTCAACTTGCAAAATCTAACTTACGCTTTCGTAACTTAAAGTGGACGATGGCTTCCAGCGCACTTCCTGAGGACCCCACCCCCAGCACAACGCATGACCGAGCTCCTTCGGCCCCTATGCCTCCTCCGACGGCCTCGACCCCACCCAAAGGATGCACGCCTCCTCGGAAAGCCCCTTCGCCATCAAATGAGGCCGGCGGCACTGCGCCCCAACCTTCGAAGGTATACACTCGCTCCCCGGCCAAAGGCATGGGCAAGGCCAAAGGAAAAAGGCAAGGCAAAACAAAGCCAGCCGGGTACGTTCAAGAATGGGTTCCCACTCGTGTCGGAGTACCTTCTGCGCAATATGGATCAGACAACCAGAAGTCTCCACGAGTGGTACTTGACCCGGTCTAGGCACCACATCAACTTCGTAGTTCACTTCAGGCTAGGTCATTTTCACCGTGAGGCCGGGAGCATATCGATGGCCCACGAGGATTTGTTCGACCTCTTCAACTGGCAGAGCTTGATATGTCCATCATACGAACTGGAGTCCTGTGAGTTTGCTGATCCTATATGTTGTCACAGTTCATTTCATAAATCTAATCACTTTGTATGCACTACTTACTAATGTCTACTTTGCATCTAGGTGCATGTATAGGCTGGTGTCAATGAGGGCATATGACAAGGTGGGTTTCCTCGACCCAGAAAAAATAAGCCTCACGATGCTAGAGCACGACCAAGCACATGCGGAGGAATACATATCAAGGGCACTACTGGCGCAGCAGGACCGGAAGTTCATTCTTGCGCCGTACCACCAAAGGTTAGTGCATTTCCTACTAATTTAACCCATTCTTGTATGTTACGCCTAACATATACATGAAACAGTTCACTTTTATATACAATGTAGGGGCCACTGGGTCCTCGTCATCATTTGCCCATGGACGAATGAGGTGTATTACGTAGCGCATGTTTTCACCCTCACGTGGCACATAGACGCGTAAGTAACACAGCTGATTTAAATTTTGCTCTGACTAGCTAATTAATAATAACATATTAACCGCCAATGCTAAATTAAATACAGGGCTTTCAAAAATTATGTTACTACTAGAGGGAGGCATGATGCGTCGAAGGGCACAACAATTTCTTAGAAAGAATATGAGGTAATTAATTCGGATGGAACTACATACTCATGATGAGTCTTTTAATTTATGCTTAATTAGTTCTTTCGAGTTAATGTGGGTTTATGTCTTTGCATATACAATTATCCCAGTGCCATCAGCAGTCACAATCGTGGGAATGTGGGTTCTATGTCATGAGATTTATGTATGACCTGATCAGAACAAACTTTTCCCAATTCCCTAAGATAAGCATTTTTCCTGACTCAAAGTCGAACATTGGATGTGACATACGTTCCTAACTTCATACACGCATGCAATGCGCCGTGTTGAAAGACCAATACGAGCTGCCTCAGTTAAAGGAACTGCGTCAAATTTGGGCTCAATATGTGATGGATGAGTGGCTATCAACGATCGATCATAAATGACTTGTGTAATATACATTACATGTGTTAATTGGTGTGTGTGTGTGTGTGTGTGTATTTGTATTGGTGCATTTGTATTGGTGTATTTGGGAATAAACTCAATATATATATATGTGAATAATTAGATTCAATCTGTTCAATGCATGTGTGTATCTTTGTATTAGTGTATTTGTGAATAATTAGATTCAATCTGTCCAATGTGTGTATCTCTGTATTGCTGTATCTGTGAATGCACCTTTTTCATTTGTATATGTAGCTGCTTATAACATATTCTAATGGTTTCTAACTCAGAACCGTTAGAAGAACTTATGATAGTACTAACGGTTCCAGGTTAACCGTTAGAATAAGGTCTCCTCTGAGTAAAGAAATTTTATATTACTAATGGTTGCGAGTAGTGAGCCATTAGACGAAATTCTATAATACTACCGGTTCATAACCTACAACCGATAGAAGAAAGTTTATAATACTAACGGTTGTGAGCACTGAACCGATAGAAGAAAGTTTGAAGTACTATCGGTTTCGAGTAGCGAACCGTTAGAAGAAATTTAACAATACTAACGGTTGTGAGTACTGAACCGATAGAAGAAAGTTTATAATACTAACGGTTTCAAGTACTGAACCGATAGAAGAAATGTACTAGTACTAACGTTTGCGAGTAATGGGACCATGGGAATATAGGTATTGTACTAATGGTTTGTAATCATTAGAATTGTGCTAGATTTCTTCTATCGTGCCAATCACTAACGGTAAGAGAACCGTTAGTATAGACCATTTTAAACCAATAGTGCAAAGCAATTCTGTAGTAGTGATTTTGTTGAGCATCGGCCTGCACGTTGCTAGGAGTCACTTGGGTGGGAGAAGGTCCGAAGCGCAATTTGAGTGCGTCTTCTTCTCAGGGTGGTCCGCCATTGTTCCAAGAGAAGAAATGAATATAGAAACTAAACACTAAGACCTTCTTCAAATGAAGAACAACGTCAACAATGGCTTGACACGAGAACCAGCATTTGAAGCCATACTTATAAAGCTTTGAGAGTTTAACCTCTCTTCAAGGGAGGGACTGCCTGATCTACCTCTAGATCAATATTCACTCATATAAACCAAATCACCTAGCATACCTCCGCCCAATAAGTTCTCCTCGCTTCTTAGGCCTTCGACGAGAGACAAAAAGTCCAACCTTCTGCATCACCGGCTTGCCTAGCTGAGCCTAACCCACGGATCTCGCCCCTCCATAGAGGACCTAATTCATCGCTCGGCCCTCCCTTCTTCATCCTCGTCGATGATCATCAGCGGCGTGCCCCCAGAGAGGAGCCAAGGATAGAGGAGCAAAGGAGCTCACTCGCTTCTGATCGATCTTCGCTAAATTGATTTGATTATACGGGTAGTACACGTATGGGTTCTTGATTTGGCGTTTATTTTAAATAACTCAATTATAAAAATTAGTTACAAAAGTAGCCTAAATTCTAAAAATTTTAGACAAATAAGTCACCGCAATAACATGTCGTGCATCCGATCCACCACGTGAACGGATACGTCGCACCTTAGAGGCGGCCAAAACTCTGATTGGTTGGCTCTCATCCCGTGCCTTCAAAAGATACCAATTACCAATGCATGTCAAAGACTTATTTGTTGGTGATCATGCATGATGGATAACCATCATACACGGTGGAAGCTTGCTTGCTTGGCTGTAACGTACTGAGCTTGCGCATGGGCTTGTCACGTTACTCTGAGGCGCAGCATCTCCTCGATGATCGAAAATTATGCATGAAATTTTTTAGTCTCGGAATTCGTTATATCTTATATGAACCATTTTAAATATGTGTTTTCTATACGAGTCTCTCAGAGATCTATATATAAGAAGTTTCTTATATAATTTTTATTTTTCTTCTTATTATGTGACTGTTCGGTGGTGTGATATATTGCCATGGTGGATTTTTTTAAAAAAAAACTTCAGACTTGTAGATTACTTTTTTAGTTAGATTAATCTTTTTAAAAAATCTTGATTTGGCAGCTTCGGTCTGGAAGCTTGGGCTGTGGCCTGGGGAAGCGAAGCAAACTTCACACAAATCTTATAACTTTTGTGTTATATGCATGCCTTTTGTAGCAACTCAACAATGTGAGATATAAGGATAACTGGATAAACTGACATAAATATATCGCTCATCCCTCATGCAGAGAAATTGCTGTTTATTTCTTGTGTGCTTTCAAAAGTTACGTATGTACCGTATTGCTAGGCTTTTGGTTGATATGGCAATGTACTTTCATTAAATACTTATAGAAGAAACATTGGCAACACAAACTTTGGATTGTCCAGCATGAATTTGAACTAAACGACAAAAGAGTAGAACCATGTTAATGAGCTGTCGTGTTCCTTAGTCAGTCAGATGTAGTTGTCTTCAGAAATGTGAGATGCCCTGTTAGACTATGCTACACACCTCTCCCGAGTGTTTATCTGTAGAAGTTTGTTGGGCTTAAAAACGTTCCCTTGACTTTGAATTTACCAAAACTACATTATGTGGGGTGTCTGATCTTTACAACGTAGGATCGTTGATAATTTATTTATTTGTGCAATCTCACAAATCGATGGTGCCAATCACTGTCAAAATAACAAACTACAATAAAAGAATTTGCTCAACCACATGTTTTGATCAATGTCTACTCAACCATGCAAAAATCAACATCAATTGCTCCTACAAATCACAAGGATTCACAAGAATAACGATGAAAAGAATAACTCTCAATTCTAGGTGGCAGCTCATGAGCACAAACCCTAGAACAAGAACAAAAACTTATCTAAAATATTTGTGTATATAATTCATGGTTGAAAAATACATGGGACGCACCGTTCCTATTTAAAGGCCTATGATTGACTCCCTAACTTGTGGTTCGGCCTTGAAAACTGATTTGAACTCACCTATGAAATAAATTCTAATTTGGACTCAATAGAAAAGGAAACAACGTATTTTGCCTAAGATACAAATTGATTCTGACTTAAATTCAGCCAGAAAAGAAGGCACGCAGGCCTGAAGTTTTCACATCTCCTTCTCTGATTCAGACTTGATAGCTCATGGCCAACTAGTTAAACTTCCTTATCTTTTCCTTATTTCGAAAATATGATAGCTACTCTTCTCTTGACTGCTCTCGACCGCTCCTATCATCTACACATGTAACCTGAGAACACACAAGGTAATATTATTAGGTAGCAGCCAATTCTCATGAATATCAATCGATAACTTATTAAGGAGCAGATTCACCTATTGGTTAAGTTGGTTTGTTCTAGTCCTTGTTATTAGAGGACTTACTTTATTGGAATATTATGAACAACATCATGTGAAGTAGAAAATGAGCTAGTGTCAAAGATGTCCTTTTCACTACATCGATTGGATTAGAAAACTACTTAGCTATATATTATGCTGTTCTAAAAAAACACTATTTATCAATAATAGGGTGTTTAACTGAGTTTCGACTCGTAGTTTCTAGACAGCAGTTGAAACTGTCTGATTGCAATATTTTAATCTGCATCTCTTATTCTTAAATAGAGGCGGTAGCACAGGGAGCTTGTGTTCTAGCTGGAATCTTGCTACCTGAGTTCGAGTTGGCATTGATATTTTGAAGATACATGCATACAACTAATGTAACTGAATACCTCGAAAACGGAAATTGTGAAAGACGTCCTTATAAATATGCAAACGACAGCCATGATTCTCCCACCCAAATGACAAGATAAACACTCTCTCTATTCTTTTTTTTTTACTTATCATTTTATATAGATACAAATCAAACTTTTAAAATTTGATCACTAATATCAAAATAAATATCAAGATTCACCGCATAAAAATAAAATTAATAGATTTATTATTAAATATACTTCTATATTATCATTATTTTATTCTTTTACTGATATATAATTATAAAAAATAATGAAAAAACTTACATTTTGTAAACTATAAAAAAATCTAAAACCATTAGTAAAAAAGTGTCGTGATATAAAATATACCACCAGCAGATTTTACGAGAGTGTTTGACGCGAGCTGACCGAGCGACCGGTCACCTCCTGCCGGGCAACACAAAGATTGACACAGTGATTTTTATATAGGTTCGGGTCCCAGTGGGGGTCCTAGTCCTGTCGACACCCTCTGGACGTAAATCCACTGGGGAGGTACTCTCTCGGGGAGAGAGGTCTCCAAAGGAGCCTGTTGTTTGTGTGTGTTAAAATGAATTGGAATCTATTAAAAATGGGATACAAGGGGTATATATAGACCCCAAAAGAAGAAAAACACTGAAAAACCCTAGCTACAATCGTCGGATCGAGGGACGTTGACGTCATTTCAATGGCCGAAGGGTTTGGATGCTTGACAAGTGTCCTCTCTATTCCTGAGGCGCTCCTCACTCACCCGCATGTGACCTTACACGAGAGCCCTCCGTGGCTTTTTTCGGAAGGCCTCTGTAACATTTCACGGGAGGCCTTCGTGATATTTCACAAGAGGCGGCTGGGGTTTGCTACGGGAAGGCGTTCGGGGCTTGGAGAAATGCCCACGGCCTTCTATGGGAGGCCTCCGTGATATTTCACGGGAGGCGTCTGGGTTTGCCACGGGAGGTGCTTGAGGCTCAGAAAGATGCTCATGGTCTTCTACGGGAGGCTTCCGTGACATTTCACAGGAAGCGTCCGGGGTTTTCTACGGGAGGCATCTGGGACTTTCCCCTGTAGCTCTCCGAGATTTTCCACGGGAGGCATCTGGGACTTTCCCCGGTAGCTCTCCGAGATTTTCCACGGGAGCCCTCTGGGACTTTACCCGGTGGCCCTTTGGAATTTCTCATGGGAACCCTCCGGGATTTTTCCACAGGAGGTGTTCGAGACTTTCCTCGGTAACTGTAACATCCCTGTTTTGCTATCTTTTCTGCTTGCGAGTCAGCATATCTTCTTGGAATCCTTGATGTCTCAACCCTAGTTTGATCTCAGGTGTGCCACTACCTTAACTTAAAGAGTTGGCAGCCAAACTTCATCTCCCAGATCATTTTCACATTTCAGTCCAAAAGTATTTCAGATTAGTCCTTCTCAGAATTTTCAAAAAGCCCAAAAAGGCTAAAAGTCTCAGATCATCTCCAAATTCAAATCTGATCAAATGGTTGTCCGCCTTTTACTTTTCTGAACATTTTTCCCTTCTGGAAGAACTCAAAAATCTCAACCGAAACCCTAGTTTCAGCCCCGACCAAAAATGTCAAACCCTAATTACCCTATTTTACCCTGTTTTCGATTTTTGTCAAAACCCTCAGATCTTATCGGTTTTTGCCATTTTTCCTGCTAGATGAGTCCAAGAGTTTTGGTATCACTCATCTGCAAAATCAGATTGCAAATCAGCCCTCCAGATCTCCAGATTTGCAAATAGGCCCAAATTCCCGAACCTAATTCCTTGCAGATTAGTCCAAACCTTCGCAATTCAGTCCAAAGCCTCGCGGTTTAGTCCCTGGCTTCTTTTCTTCGACCACGACTAGAGCCCGCTTGCACGACCACGACCTGAGGACGTTCGACCGTAGCTACTGCCACCGTTCGCCGTGAACCACCGTAGCCTTCACCGCCGGCCAGATTCGCCACCGCCAACGGCCGAATCCTACGTGTGCCGCACGTGCTCGCGTCACGCCAAGAAGCTCCACCGTGGCGATGACCGAAGACCGTAGCTTCACCGTTCGCGCGCGCGTGCCTGCCATGTCAGAAACTTTTCGCCACTTTGCTGCCATGCCGAGACTCGCCATCCCATCATTCTGCCGAATCCAGATTTTGCGCGATACCTTCGTCTCTGGCAGAGCTCCCGCCATGTCCCAACGCCATCTCGTTGACCGCTCCGGCGCCAGAGAATATCCCCGTCGATTTGCTACCGCTCCCGAGGACTCAACCCCACGGCTATATAAAGCCCCCCCTCGCCAGTGCTTCACTCCACACCCACACTTCGCCAGAAACCGAGTAGCTTAGTTCTGGAGCTTGCCTTCGTCTTCTTCCCCGACGAGCCGCTTCTGGAGCTCACGGTGCCAGCCTCAACCGCGGCATCTTTCTCCAATCCAAGGCTACCAGTGAGTTCCTCTCGCCTTCCTGTCCGTTTCATAGCAATTGATTGAACCCCGGCGAGACCTAACGCCGGCGATCGCCGAGATTGTCTTTCTGCCCTGTTCCCCTAATGCCGAGTGATTCAAGTCAAATTGATCCTCGTGCCAGTAGAGAAAGATGATCAGTAAGCTAGGAGGAGTAAGCCTGCAAGATTGGAACCTTCAATTTTGCCCCGAGCGTCGAATCCCCAAATTCGAGCTTCGGCAGTTCGCCGGGGAACGCCGCCGAGCTTCTCCAGCCATTCCATGGCAAAATTAAGCACACCAGTAGCTTCGTGTTGACCCCTAGATGCTTCCCGAGCGTGGAATTGAGTTCAAACGCCCTAGATCAAAAACGCCCAAATCAGTGCCTTCGTCTTCGGCTCCGATCACCGGAGTTTGTTTTCCGGCCGAACCAGCTGATGCAACCTTGTCATCTAGCTAGGCCTCAACCCCCTGAGTGTTTTACTCCACTGGCTCGAACCCTGATTCGGCCTAGATCAAAAGTTATGATCATGCCAAGTTTTGTCCAGAACCATGTCTGTGCGGTGTCGCCACCGTGGTTCATCGACGCCATTCATCGCCGTCCAGCCACTTTCTGCCCTTGTGCCTATTGAGCAATTTGTTCCTGTTGTCAAGGCCTAACCCCCAGACAAAGTTGTGCATCAATTGGTGCCTTGGATCAAAAGTTATGCCATGCCCTAGTTTCTGGCCATGTCCAGCACTATGTCAGTGCATGTCCACCAGTGGCATTGGATGATTTAGACCTGTTACATTTGAGCTATTGAAATGCCACTTTGTCCACTAAGCCTTTGAAGTCATGTTCTACAATATTTTCTACTATCACATCTCCAGAAAACAGACCTAGAACCAATTTAGGGCTATGTCAAGCCATGAACCGAATGTCAGCCCTTCGACATTCAAGTCCTTTTGAGCCTATCTCTTCAATCAACACCAAGTGACCTTGTCCAAACCTTTTCCCCTGCATGCATGATATATTTACGTATTATTTTCTAGTACTCATGTACTTATATAGTGCGTATGTATTGTTTGTGTCCGCCATAGAACCAGAAGTTGAAGGAACAGAAGAGATCTTCGAGGATTCATCTGAGCAGCTAGACCCATCACTGCAAGGCAAGTCTCAATCCCTTTTGATCATGTCTAGCCTAATATTTTGAAATGAAGTATATTAACTGTTTTCAAGTATATGCATGCCTTAGATTCAAATAAGAGCTATGTTCAAATAAAGTGGTAGATATGACTTGAATAATTGTGAAGCCCATTTTGACATTGATTATTCCTGCACCCTTGTCACCCTAGAATATCATGCTTAGGCTATGCTAGCTCAAGATTATATGTTAAATGTTGAATGGTCATATATGAGAAAAGCATATTCAAAACCCTTTTTGTGAAAGAAAATGTGATTGGAATCGATAGTGAGGATGGTTTGATTGGATGGTGCTATGTGCGCACTGGGAATGTGAAATACTCCTCACTAAAGATTCATAAGGACTAGAACCTTGTGTTGTACTTCCATGCGGCATGAAAAACGTACCAACCACTTGCCCGGAATGGGACGGGCGCAACTTAGTAGTTTTCTTTAGTATTAGCATTTCCCTGCAATAGTTGTCGATCCAGTTTCTTATGAGAACTGGTGGGCCACTGAGGGCCATGAGTGATGTGAGTTCAGAAAAATTGAGAGGAAAAGGTGGAAAGAAGGAAGACGCCCTATGCCAGATTAGGTCGTGCGTGGCTGTAATCAAGAGAGGCTATGTGTCTTGCGAGAACATAGACCCAGGCTAGGAAGTAAGGCAGTAGGGAGGACCCACAATAGTACTTGAGACTTAACTGTCTATTTACCAGGCAGGGAATTGTTAATGCTATGATTGTAAACTGTTGTGTCATCTCGGCCTTGTCACATGCGTAAAAGTCGCATAGAGAGGTACCGACTTGAAAGCCGAATGATCGATGGATTAAGGTGGTACACCTTTGCAAAGTTTAAAAAGTATCGGATACTCTGAGCTCCCAGGTTATGGAGTCTGCGCGCGGTGGATTCTATCCACGTCGATGCAGTACAAGTAGTTTTTGGAAAGTTTTTCACAAAATCTGAGTAAAATAGTGACTCATAAAAGACCGCCACACACAACATTTTCTGAAAATCTAACTTAGGATTTTAAAAGCCTCGCTTTCGAAAATAAAGATCTTTTCTTCAAAACTGAGTGTGAAAATCTATTCTATATATATATAAAGCCAAAGAGCCATTCTTTGAGAATTTCCCCCTCATCTATATATAACTGCATTCTTATTTGGAACTTGTTGAGCACCATGTAGACAATGTGCTCACCCTTGCTTTTGCAAACAAATTTAGAAGAAAGATTCATTGACCCTGAATCTTACGGTCTTGAACCCAATATGGAACAAGAAGAAGAAACTGAAGACCCAGCTTGTTAGAGGGTTACATACCAAGTGGAGTCCGATGTGGAGAAAGCCTATACAACACCGCTGCAATTGAAGATCAAGACAGATGAAGTCCTTTTGCTTACTATTGTTGTTTCATTTTGTGCCGACCTTTGTGTCGAAAACTCCTTAATTTTGTATCAACATTTAAATGTGTCATTTTGGCGCTAAGTTATTGTAATGTTGGTCCTTGTGACCAGCACTTGTTTTTAATTACTTGCATTTTTATATAATACATCTTGTTGTTTTGAGCTGCAATATATCTTTTCTGAGTGCAACCCACCTGGACGGTTGCCACCGGAATCCTCAAATGAGGGTCCCACAGTAACCCTCCGGAATTTTCCATAGAAACCTTCTGGGACTTTTCTCGGTAAGCGTATGGGATTTCCCCCTAACAAAAGGTACCTAAGGTGCATCAGTAAAAAACCATTTTACAATGAACGAAACTAACACAGCACTTAATGCAAGAATATTCTCCCCCATATTTAACGAAAAGCTATGCATCCAATGAGAACTTTACAGAATGCCAATTGATGAAGAACGAAATGCGCCATCCAACTTTCTTTCCATACCATAGCAAATGCACCTATTACAGCACAAGTCCGTACTTTTCCCCTTTTAACATGAGCCGCAACTAGGTGTAAACGGATCAAATAAAGTTAGATAGTGGACATTTCATATCCTAACTCATATTATTTGTCGGATACAAAAATGAATATGAATATCATCTAATATGAATACGGATCTGGATAGTTATAAATTTAGATATAGAATGGATATGGATTGAATGTGACTACAATTCTAAAAATAATTTGAATGTTATTAATAGTAAGAATACATATTATAATTTAGTGAATTTCAAATATAGAGAATTATATTAATTTACAAATTTTTTCTTACTTTTACTGTTGATAGGTTCAAACACTTATAATAAGAAAATAAAGTAGATGTAATGATAGTAAAGATATAAATGTGATCATAAGACTAAAACAGATATTTGTATTCTTATTTTAACTAATATCTATCGGATACGGATACAAAATCAGATATCACTCTTCCTATATCCTAATATGTATCCGAAAGAAAATAAAAATCAGATTCAAATGCAAATAAGGATATCATTCGAATCTTATAATTACAACGCATACTAAGAATTTTACGGATATAGAATCGAATCGGAAGAATATTACCCACCCCATTTTCACCCTTAGGTGTAACAGATGTTTGCGATAACACCACAAGAACAGCATTACAACACAGCCTATTGAAAGGAAAGACTATGAAGGAATGCCAAAACATCTCTTTACGGGGTAGAGTAGGGGTTGCATGAAGGACAACGGAGGTGCAGGTGGTCTCTCGGGATTCGTTTGTTGCGGAAGATGTTTCATAAATGATCTCACCGCCCCATCGACGCCATCTTCTGATCCAATGGCCTCTGCTAGCTCAACAGCTCGCTCCTTCACCTGATATGAATCAGAAGCACATAACTCAAAATTTGCATTGAAGTTTGTAGAAGACATTGCACTTTCTAGGAAAGTAATAAGCTAAATTCTAGAAAATATTCTCTATTCAACCTTGCATGTAGACTCAATATGGGAGGTAATGTATGAAACATTAGTAAGCATACATATATGATCCTTCAAGGCCCTCTCATCTAGATAGTTCTAATTTCTAATAACAGTTGCCAAAAGTCAATTACTCATTCAATCCATCCATCATCTCCGAATCCAACTGTCCATCTGGCTAACAAAATGGCAAGAAGTTTCTTTGCAAACTCATATACAGGGGTTGTGTTTTAAGAGTGCATTTCGTAATCATGGACCTAATTGCTCCACATTCCCGTGGGGGATGTACTTGAGCAAATTATGTTCAGTGAAGGTTAAGATCTTACACTAAATTTGTTCAATACATCGAATTAAATTTAGGGCGTCAGGACGTCTCTGATCAATCAGGATTTCAAACAACAGAACCAGCTGACCTAGTTTTTTCGTTTCCCTGCAGCTAATCATGTGAAGCAAATACACATTACTAAAATTTGCATGCACAAGAATCAACCATGAGATTGGTGTGGTTCAATAAATTCTGTTGACTATTAGATGCAATGTGCATCTGTTGCCTTCCATCAATATCCACTGATTTAGACGACTCCCATATCAAGTGACCTGGCCACACTCATAATGGAGATAGAATTTGTAACACCCTGGTTTTGGGGGTGAAAATTTCCTTTTCATGAAAATCATGCATGCATGTATCTTTGTAGTAGTAGCAAGATCAGTTCAACCTTAATCTATCCTAAGCCCCAAAAATCTCAAAATCTTCCCTGTGAACCCAAATCAAAATCTGACTTTCCAGATTTGACTTACCATTTATTCTGAGTATAAAACCTTTCAGAAGCCAGATCAAATTCGATCCCTAACTCCCAAATTTGTCAATCATTTCTGTTTTCGAAAACAGAAAATTAATTAAATATCCTAATTACCCTAAATACTCTGAACTCAGATTTAGCCAAATCTTGACCTAATCCAGACTAGATTATCCTTGGACTATGATCAAAGGGTATGCCAATACCTTAATTTAAAAAGTTGGTAGTCAGATTTTATCATGTAAGCCTTTTTCACAAATCAGTCCAAATAGTATCGTAATTTAGTCCTTTTCTGAGTTTCCAGAAGCCTAAAAAGGCTAAACACTGCAAATCAACTCCAAATTCAAATCTGTTTCAGGGAACACCTCCCAAATGCTATTCAATACAAAATCTCCTTTTGTCAGAACATTAAAATCTCACCCTAAGTCTCAGAATTCCAGTTTCGACAAAATCCAGATTATTAGTACCCTAATTACCCTGTTTTCGTGTTATCCAAAAACCATTCAAATGATCTGAATTTCATCAAGTACCCTTGCCAAAATAGTTGTTGAATAAAGTTTGCCAGAATTATGAAGTTCAAATCAGCCCTATTCCTCCAAATCCCAGATTTTACAGTTTAGTGCAAAAGCCAAAAATCAGAATTGCAAATCAGCCCAACCTGCTGTTTTGACCAGGGCTTAGCCTTTTCGACCAGCAGCCGCCGGCAAAGTGCTTCGACCACAGTTGCGCCGCGCCTCTTCGCCGTGCTCCTCGCCGCCAGTCAGCACCGCCCTCACCTGTGCTCGTACACGGTTGTGCTTGCATGCGCGCACGTGTCCGCATCTAAATCGTCGCCGTGGCAGCACCGGCGACCAGCTCAACAGCGGCGCGCGCCAGCGGGAGAGTTTGAAATCCACTCGCATCCACGTGTCATTGCCGGGCTAAGCTTCGTCACCCCTACCCTGCGCCGCTCAGCGCCAAGTCCCAACGCAGCTGCAGAGCCGCTTTTGCCATCTCGCCGTCGCCGCCGTTGCTTTAACCCGAAGCTTCACCGGCACAAGTTCCACGGCCTCCAGCGTAGCAAGCTTCATCCTGCGCCTATAAATAGCCGCCCAAATCGACTTCGTCTTCACCATTGTACTTCAGAGCTACTTTAGCTGTTAAATCCACTTCTCTTCGCTTTCTTCTTCTTCTCCGGCGAGCCGCCGAGGAGCTCGACGCCAAATCATTTCACTGTACCGACCTCCAAATTAAAGTGTCCAGTGAGTGCCCCTCCTTCCCCCAACCGTGCTGTACCATTTAATTGCACTCCGGTCAATCCTATCGTCGGCGATCACCGTAATTAGCAAACGCCCTGTTCCAGCAATTGCATCTACTCCAGTTCAAATTAGCTTTCCCTGTTGTGGAAGAAATTGATCAGTGAAGTATTCCTAACAAGCCTGTGCATCAAGATTTCGAAATTAAGCTCGAATTGGAGTTTCTCCCTTTCTCGCGCACCACCGGCGACCGGCTCACGTCGCCAGGCCGCACCACCGTTCCTCCGGCCGAATTGACGTTACCAAAAGCTTCACCTCACCTCCCTACTGCTCTCACAGCAAGCAATTGAGCTTTAAGGCTGTGTATCGATTTCGCCCAATTTAGCCCTTCTTCTTCGGCCGCGGTGTTGAATTTTTCGCCGGCGCCGCCTCAGGCCGATTCCCCTCAGCTCCACCATCTACAGCAACCTAGAAACTCACCCGTGCCATCAATTTTGGGTTTAGTCCACCCCATAGCCTTATCGCTGTTGAAGCCGTCTCCTCCGGCGCAGTTCGTCACCATTCACCATCATTCAACTCCCAGCCAAGTCCAGTGCAGCAAATAGTATCTTATAACCCTTAGCTAGCTCCAGCAACTCCAGATTGCGGCAGCGCAGTACCAAGTCGTAATTTAAGTGTTTTACCCATCGCTGTCGTGCTGCCAGTGTGTCGCTCGATCGCCACCGGCCACCGCCGTCGACGCCACTTTGTCCCACAGCTTCGCCTTAGTTTCCTGAGCATATTTCTCTTATACCCCGACTTCTGGTTCTGCACAGAATCACCAGATATCGCTGTGCCAAGATCGTGTCCAATACCTGTGTCTTGCCGTGTCACCACTGCACTTCCTCGCCGTCCGGCCACCTCAGTTCCTGAAACCACCACCAATGAATCCTTGTTGCTTTCGCCTACCTCTCAGACATAGTTGGCGAAGCAAAGCTCAAGCAAATCGCTCAAACCATCAAAGCCCTAGTTTTTGACAATGCACTGACATTCAGTTCATTGTGTCCAGGGATGTCTTTGCAAAATCTAACTTTCTGGACTTTTTTGTGAAAACCACCTTGTCAAATAGCTACCTCATAGCATTATGCACCCAATGCTTGAACCAGAACCCATTTTGCCTACTGAGAATCTCCAAAACCATGCCAATGCCAGCCTGTGTCAGCTCAATGTCAGTCAGTGGCATTAGCCAAATTTGACCACTTATGTCTGTGCAAATTGAAAACAACTTTGTCTACCAAGTTTGTAGGACCATGCTCTACATTTCCTTCAACTGTCACATCTTGAGATAAGTCCTTTAGCTTTCTCTGAAGCTATGTCAGGCCGTGAACTGAATGTCGATCGGCTGACATTCACTATTTTTGACCAAATTAGTCGCGAACCCTATGTCAATATTGATGCCTTGAGACTCTAGTAACCTCCAGTGCTCAATCTTAACCCAAATTCCATGAAACCCTAGAATTTCGACCCAGATCAGCTTGCAATCTCAGTCCGTTTCATCATCGCCAAGATCTTTTCTCTTAAGAGCATGTTGCATATAGATTTTAAAGCATTTAAAATAATTTGTGATCTTTGTGTGCTTGTTTGTTGGAGAGTAGATCAAGAGCCCAAGTTCGAAGACTTCGTCACTGACCCGACATCGACTGCTGTTTCTTACGACGCGGAAGGCAAGTCATATTTTTGAACATCTTAAATCTATATCTTAAGAGTTGTTATAATATAACCTTGAATATAAGTAATATTGCATGTGAAAGAATGGTTGAGATATAATTTGACAGTACTAAGCTGGATGCTTGATAAAAGTGGAATGATCAAATAGTGAGCCATGAACTATTATATATTTACTTATGTATATTCATGAAATAAAACCTCTAGCCGTGACCAGGTCTTTTGGTGTGGAAGTATGGAATGGTCTTTTGGTATGGAATGGTCTTTTGGTTTTCTTGTATGGAATAGTCTTTTGGTATGGAATGGTGGTGGCACTGGATGTGCATGGTTGTGGATGGTCTGGTCACTGGCATATAAGGACTATAAACTTGTGTTGTGCGCCTAGTGGCATGAACAACGTGCTAACCGCAAGTCTGGCATGGGACAGGCCTGAACAAGTAGTATGTGGATCACACATGGAACCCCTATATGACATATTCACGATTTACACGGAGTGCGGCTCCAACACATCACAGGATGTGATAATGCACACTGACCCTGAGTGGGAAGATGCCAATTCAGTGAGGGTTGTGTAGCCTCCACAACTGTGGTTTCTGAGTGGAACTGCAGGGTCTGGGTGAATTGTGTGTGAAACATGGCAAAAATTCTTGTTATCTCCACCTTGCCACTCACACATGGTTGTGAAAAAGGGTCTAATCATTTTGATAGAATGGGCATGAAAGTGGAATATCTTGCGCCTAAATTAGTACCTTTTTGCAGAGTTAAAAACGTATTCGAATACTCCGAGCTCCCGGGTTTATAGGAGTCTACTGCGGTGGATTAAATCCACGGATGACACAAGTATGTTTTCTAAATAAAATTGGATAAGTCAAGATTACCCAAATGACGTGTTGTCATGATAAGGGGTGCTGCCGTGGGCTGTCGTGTGTCGACGTGTCGCGGTAGTACTATAAATAGTGATAACATAAATAGCGATGATATGTTATGAAAAATGCTGCCATGAAATGGACATAAAGGAAAAGATTATTTTACAAACATCCACACTTCTTCACTAGCATAGGTTCATATCATCCCTACTATATGTATCTACTCTTACTTATGACTTGTTGAGTACGTAAGTACTCACCCTTGCAACCTACAACCCAGTAGATGGAGCGTCCCATGATCAAGAAGGCGTGAAAAACTTCTTGGATCCAGAAGGAGAGACAATTCTACCAGTCCTAATGTGTTGTTCTGCTGTCAACTTCTTACTGTCGGCGTTCACCTATTTTCCGCTGTGTACTTTTTATTTTGCTTTAGCTAGACCATGTATGCCGCGAAGGCATTGTAATCTCTTTATGTTGTATTAAGGCCAGCAGGCCACACTGCTTAAATATTTTCTAAGTTACTCTGCTGTGATATAAATATACTCCTATGCTTGACTTATCCTTGGAAGTCAATGGTAGGCATGTATGGGATCAGCTGTAGTGAGCTGGGACTCCACGGGAGTAGTCGTTGTCCCCAGGTCGGGGCGCGACAGAATTTTACTTGATGTCAAGATGGGTTGGATGAGTTTTCCCTCAATTGTTGAGTTCCTATGATAACTACAATGCAAATGTACAACTGGCGAACAATTCTCCGTATTTCCAATGACTTATGCGGATTTCTACCAATTGATGTCCAATATTGATTGACAATGAGTCCTAGACCTTAAGTTCGGTTGCAATAGGAGAACTCAAAATAAAAGGCGATAACGAGACAAAAAATGCTTTAATCCTTAATGAGAACTAAATGAAAATGATTGGTAGTTAATCCATGCTACAAATTTTGCATTCCTTCCTTCAAACTCTGATTATGAGAACCTAAAATTCAACAATTACATAAATTAATACAGATGAACTAACCTGTGACTAAAGAAAGTAACAAAACACAAGGCCATCATTTTAATTTAAAAACAGAGAACATTAAATATCTAAAAGATGAAAACTTGACTTGTAATTAAAATAGTGTGAACTTTTCGAAAAAACATTGCGCAATTCATTTGCCATTGTATAATTCTAACAACTAGCTGATGGACCTGAGCGACAAGTGACCCATGGGTTAGGAGAATACAAGCTATTGTATATTGCTTGCTGTTGTTATTTTTATTTGTTTGAGGAATACACAGACTATAACAGGGGGAAAATTTTATTATATCTTTGAATATGGTTATGAGGTGCAACGTGAACTTCAAACCCAAGTTCGTCTAAACTTAGAACTACATGGTGATTACACAACCATTTGTCCCAAGGTCTCTTTCATCAAATTTGGTTATCCATGGAATTACAAACCCCTAAAAGAACAATGAATCTATGAACTTAATATCACAAACAATAATTTTCCCCACTTAAAAAAGTTTTGCTGATATTTTTTGAGAGAAAAAATTCCCTGGTTGTGGGAACAATATCAAAATTAAAATCATTTGCATTATGCTGTAAATGTGAGTTATTCTCCGAAATTCTCATGCAAATAGGCAGAGCACGCTATTTTACTATGGAGAGCAGATAGATAATAAAAAAAGATAATTGGGCTGATAAGAACAACACGAAAAGCCGAAAGTAATTGATGAGTAATAAGTTGCATGGGAACTGAGGAGGTTGAGCGTGTTGTTGTTTAATCGGCTGAGCGGGTAAGTGGTGTAGTTGCTTGTGTAATTACACTGGTTAATTTGATCCACCGAAGTAGACAAATGTGGGAATGCTCTGAATTTTTTTTAAGACATGACAGCAGGAGAGAATGCAGGTCATTCCAAAACCAGTAGTAGTAGATAATGCATAACCTTATATACCAACAGTAGTTAAGTAACTAGCTAGCACAAAAATGTTGGAACGTTTACCTTTGGATCCATCATAAATTTAATTGCATCAACCAGTGAATGCAATTCAAATTGCTCCACAGGGACAGGTGGGGCCCCCAACCCTCTAGCGTGCACCATGCTACCCCAAAAGAATTGGTCACCAAAGAATGGTACAATGGTAGTGGGGCACTGCAAATTTTAAGAATAGAGGCCATAAGTAGGAAAGTGAGAAATAAACATGGTTACACATAGCAACCACAAAACAAGACGCATAAGCAAATGTCCATGAACACACACACACAGTCTACCGCAGCCTTAAGACTAGCTGCAGTCGTTCCTGCACCACCATGGTGTACCTGATAAGAACAAAGAAAAAAATGCCAGTTACGCTTAAACAAGAAAGCAATTATCTTTTTCTATGCAAATCAACGAAACAAAGATGTCATAAGTATGTATTAACACGGTGCTCATGCTTAGCACATGATTGTTAAGTCAACCTCCATCATATTAATTATTTTAGAGATTAATGATAAACCTATTTCGTGAGACTAATGTGTTTGTTGAGAATATATCTTTTAGTCTCAAGTGGATCCAACATGGTGAAAAAATTATCTTGAAGAGGATGCATGACCGAATTTCCTCGAGTATGGACGAACTCCACCAAAGGTAAATAGAAGTTTAAGAATCTATTTTCAAGGATTTTATCGGTCTTGATTAGATTTTTGTTTTCTAGTTTTGGCTGTACTATAAAGAGGGCTCGAGGTTAATAGTTTGATGATATCTCGTGTGGAAACTCAAATACATGCATCATTCATTCACCAAGTCATCAATGTGTTTTCGAGTTATTTTGGATGTTTAATGAAGGCATCGGAGGTTAAACTTAAAGAACTCAATTTGAATAGAAGCTTTGAAGTGGCTATGCTGAATTTTTCGGACTGTCCGATTGCATTCTCAACAACTAGTTCTAAAATTTGTCAGTAGCCATTACAATTGTTCCAAACTATCCGAAAATGCTGATTTTTGCACATTTTGAGTGTAACGACTAGAATCTCTAGGAGGGTTATATATTCACCCCTTGGCCTAGTTTCTAACAACACTCTCGGCAGCTATTGCATACACTTGCGCTAGAATTAAGCTTTGCACTCTTGAGCATTAAACTCTCATATGTTGCATTAAAGTTAGATTATCGCATGAGCTCATTTGCATTAATAGAGCATTCAGTGAATTGAGAGCCTTGTGTGAATTTCTCCTCACGTGTTTAACCTTCATAGCACTTAATTGGTGTCAAATAAAGAGTTTGAGCCTATTACTCTTGGTGATCGCCGTCACCTAAACAGTCGAGGGAGGCCAGAGATCCGGTAGTGCTGTTAAGGGTTTGGTGCTCGCCTATCCGAAGTGGACAAGGAGCAACCCTAATGGATACTGAAGCAAGACATGAGTGAGTGCTTCAACAAGCAGGGGAGACAAGGCGAGTCTCCCAAACCTCGAAAAAAATTCTTGTCATCTTGGTTTGTTTTTTTGCTCTCTCACTTATTGCATTTGTTCTAGTTTACATATTTATCTTTGTTGTCATATCACCCTAAATTTGCAAAACTTATTTAATCACTTGAACTAGTAACTTTCATTTAGGGTGATTACAAAAAGATTTTATTCTAGTAAAAGCAAACATTGAATTTTAGCCAAAAGATTTTAAACGATCTATCCACCCTCCTCTAGGTCACCATCCTTATCCTACAATTGGTATTAAAGATCTTTCATTTTTATCGACTTTACTGCCTTGAGAGAGGATGGCTTCCATAGAAAACTTTGGCATACTTGAACCCAATTTTGATGGCACAAAATTTTATCATTGAAAAATTTGCATGAGCACTTATCTTGAGGTTTTGGACTTAGACTTATGGAGCATTGTGGAGAATGGTTCTAATTATCCAATAAATGAGAATAATCTCCCAAATTTGGATAGGCAAAATCTTCTCTTAGATGCAAATGCTAAAAATATGCTATTTAGATCCTTGAGCGATAATGTGCTCAAATTAGTAAGCAATCTCAAAACCAAGTCATTTGTTCAAAACCTTCTTGAGCATGCAATATCAATAGTTGAAAAACTCACATGACACTTCACTTGCCAAGGACTCCATTAGTTCAATAACTAATATGAATGTTGGAGTTACATGTGATTTGCTAAATGATTCATCTTTAGATTCACATGTTTTTAAGACAAATGCTAGTACTTCATGAGATGACTTCCCTATTGATCCATTTATTGATTCACATGCTTGTATGGTTGATACTAGTACCATATCATTTGTAAAGCCCTCTCAAGTTCCATGCTTATCTTGTCATTTAATAGCGCAACATTCGCATATGTGTGCATTGCATTCTTCTAGAGTTTACTCTTTTGGTTCTTATTCAATCTACCGCCATAGAAGAAGTTCAATTACAAAATTTGCTGGTTCTCTATTCAAAAAACTAAAGGTAGAACTATTTGGGTACCAAAAGATATTTGTGAGAAGGCTAGATGGCCTCGCATGATATGGGTACCCAAGAAGATTTGATTCTTTTTGGATGATTTCAAATTGCATCTCATTTGCTTTTGTTCTTGTTTAATTCAAAAATAAAGAGCCAAAGTTTGAAATTTATGGTAACATATTTTAGGGAAGTGATATGGAGCTTATCTCTCGATTATTGCACCCTTACATGTGATATTTTCAAAATGCATATATAGTATTTTTAAATGAGCCTATTTTGGTCAAAAGTCAATTTCTTTTCAAACATCAAAAATCTTCAATTTCAATCAAAATTATCTTTAAAATGTATTCAAGAGATTTTTAGAGGTTTTGGAATAAAGAAAATCGTTTGTAAATTTTTTTAATCAAAATTGAGCTCAAAATGATCTTCCGAGATCTGTTTTTGGGTAAAATGAATTTTGAGCACAAATAAAAATCTATTTGGACTTTGCCAAAACATAGTTTATAAAACTATTAGAACTCACCGCCTTGAAGGTTTTTCTAGTTCAAATCATTTTCAAAATGAGTCTCATTTGAAAGATATAGGGTTTTGAATTTCACCCAAAAACTAGTTTTGAGCCGAAAGGACCTATACTTGCAAAACATGTTTTTAGCTATTTGAGTTGGTTTTTTTTCATGGGCTTTGGCTTAAAATAGTATTTCTAACACATGAAAGCCATTCATGTCAAAAATTCCATAAAAATCAAATATAAACTTGATTTGCAAAAATTGACCAAAATCCCAAGTCATTTGTTCAAAATCATATTCATTCTTCTATAACTTTTGTTTGGAAAGTCATTTTGAAAAATTTCTTTTTGCAAAATGTGTGGCATATATTGATGATCATTTCTACAACCCTTAATATCATTTGGATTTGATTTGAGCAAATTTTGACTTTTCACAAATCCAATCTGAAATCTGGAATTTTAGAATTTTTATGATTTTTATGATTTTTGGCTGATTTGTATTTTTGTTTTCTCATAATTGGTTGACATTCTGAAGCAACTTTCGACATGACATTTGATCTTCAATGCTTTAACTTTGCAAAAAATAATTTCAAAATTTTTGAAAATAATTTGGATGGTTTTTCAGGTGCTTTTATATGTGTAAACAGATTCAATCGAAACCTGAAACCTGAAATTTTCAGTTTTGCCAAAATTTGTCTTTTTCATATCTTCTATTCAACTCAGGTTTTATCTTCACTTTAAAAGGAAAACTTGCCCCTTATTTGCTCATCTATTTCAAAGAATTTTTCTTGGAATTTTAAAGACTTTTTTGCTTATGTTTCTCTTGTTATAAAGAAGCACTTTGTTTTGAGCAAATTTCAGCCAAATTGGATTTCAATCTTACTTTTCTTTCAAATGGCCGAGAATTTAAACTTAATTTTCTTGAAAAATGTTTGTGTCCATGATTTTTAACTTCTCGCAAATTTTCATTAAATTTGGAGTTTATTTGTGTGGTTTCTCGATTTGAATTCATTTGGAACTTTATTGCATTTGGTTATATTGAATTCAATTGATTGATCTGAATACTATTTTGTGGGAATTTCAAAAGCAAGCTTTATTGAAACATGTCCTGAATAGTATTCTCTTACTCGTAGGAAGACACGGCCTTGAATTGGTTTCATTTAAAACTTGTTTCGTTCTAGGCCATAAAAAAGAGTCCATGCCATTTATCATATTATATTGATTCTTTTTTAACTCTTTCATCTCCAATAGGTCATTTGTGTTACTTTCACATACTTTGACATAATAAGATGAAAATGTCTTTCATAGCTCCTTGTTTTGTCAATCTCTATTATGGCATACCTTTTTATTTGTGTTGTTGGTGATTAATGCCAAAAAGGAAAGAATTTTGGTGAACTATGATTTAGGGGAGCATTTAGTTTGGTATAAGTTGCTATTTCTTGAAAAACCTCGCATTTTCAAAACTTCACCTTGGCATACCTTTTGTTTGTGGTTTTTTGTTGATTAATGCAAAAAGTGAATTTTTTGCGAGCTATGATTTAGGGGGAGCATTTGGATTGCTATCTCTTTGAAACCCTTGTGTTTTTGGTGTTTCCACAATTTGGTTTTAAATTTGGCATCTCTTATTTGTGATTTCATCTTTGGTGCATAGTTTGAGTGGGAGCAACCTTGCATATCTAATCTCATCCTTTATATGCACCATCATGTCATGATCTATTTACCTTGTGCTTAATTGCTACATGACATGCTAGTATAGATCAAATGTGCTTAATTCCCATCTCTTGTTGATCTATATTCATGATTATTTCATCTTATATCCAAATGTGTTTATTGAAAACAGGTTTGTCATCAATCACCAAAAAGAGGGAGATTATTGAGTCAACCTCCATCATGATGACTATTGTGGTTATTAATAACAAACCTAATCGTAAGAGTCTCAATTGGATCCGAGATGACCGTAAAAAGATTACTTTAAAGAGGATGCATGACTGAGCTTCCTCAAGCATGGACGAACTCCACCGAAGGTAAAATAGAAGATTAAAGATATATTTTCTAGGATTTTACCTATCTTGGTGTTTGGAGATGGCCGGATTAGTAGATTCTATTTTTCTAGTTTTAGCCGTACTATAAAGAAGGGTTCGGGGTTAGCAATTTGATGAAATCTCGTGTGGGAAGCTCAAATGCATGTATCATTCATTCACTAGGTCATCAATTTGTTTGAGTTGTTTTGGATGATTAATGGTGACAATGGTGCTTAAACTTGAAAAATTCAGGTCGGGTGGAGATTTTGAAGTGGCTACGCTGAATGTTTTATATTTTGTGGAGTAATCTAGGCCAAACTAGGTCATGATCTTATTAAGAAAGTTGTAGCCCTTCTAGTCAGCTTTCCAACGAGCCAAAGAGCACGTAAATCCAATATCTAGATCAAAAGTTATGTCCATTTTATTGAAAGCTACACAGACTAACCCGAATTGTCCAGAAGATTGTCCGGTTTGAACGGACTGTCCAGAAACTTTGTACTGGACATTTCTCCAGTGAGGGTGTATTTTTGGTTTCAAAGTTTTTGTATGTGCCGGATTGTCCGGAAATTTTCCAAATTGTCTGATTGCATCCTCAATGATTAGTTCTGAAATTTTGTCAGTAGTGGTTACAACTATTCCAAACTGTCCGACATTTTTCCTAGACTGTCCAAAAATGCTGATTTCTGCACATTTCGAGCGTAACGGCTAGAATCTCTAAGAGGGCAATATATTCATCCCTTGGCCTAGTTTCTAGCAACACTCTGGGCAGCTATTGCATACACTTGAGCTAGAACTAAGCTTTGCACTCTTGAGCATTAAACTCTCATATGCTGCATTAGAGTGAGATTATCTAACGAGCTCATTTGCATTAATAGAACATTCGGTGAGTTGAGAGCCATGTATGAATTCTTCCTCACGTGTTTGAGTTTCGTAGCACTTGATTGGTGTCAAATAAAGAGTTTGAGCCTATTACTCTTGATGATCGCCGTCACCTATATGGTCGAGGGATGCCGCAGATCTCTCCACCAACAAAGATTGTTAGAGAGACCCAGTAGTGTTGTGTAAGGTTTAGTGCTCGCCTATCTGGAGTGGACAAGGAGCAATCCTAGTGGACACCAAAGCAAGACTAAGTGTTTCAACGAGTAGGAGAGACGCGGCAAGTCTCCGAGAGTTCGGAAAAAATTCTTGTGTCATCTTGGTTTGTTTTTTTGCTCTCTTTCGCTTATTGCATTGGTTCTAGTTTACATATTTGTTTTTGTTGTCATATCACCCTAGATTTATTAAACTTATTTGATCACTTGAACCGCTAATTTTCATTTAGCTTGATTGCAAAAAGAGTTTTATTCTAATAAATGCAAAAATTGAGTTTTAACCAAAAGATTTTAAACGACCTATTCACCCTCTTCTAAGTCGCCATTCTTGATCTACACGACTCTGCAGTAAATAGGATTAGCTGGAAGCCTAAAACTACTGCCAGCAGTAAATTAATAAATAAGTCAAAGTCTGCAATTTCTAGCCCTCAAAAGGGCATGATTTCTTGTCCCAGATGCACAAACCCTACTCTATTCAAGCATGGACTCTGGCTGCATTCCACCACTGTTGTTAAGACTGGAATCCAGTGATTCTGGCTGGATTCCTGAACATTGGTGCATACCCTCTTTCAGGGCCTTTAATTTCAAATTATTTTGAATTTGTCTGAGATTTGATTACTTCATAAATTCCTTGTATAATTAAAATACAATACCACCAGACAATTAAACTAGGATGTATACCACGTATATGATAGGCAATCACAAAAAGCTTGAACACTGTTCTATTTCTTCCCCTTCCCCTTTTTGTAGAGAGTAAGCTTTGGACCAATATTCAGTCGTATTACTACATTGTCAGCCCATCATCTTTAGGAAAAGAATGGCAAGCCTTACCACAGCCTTGCACTGCAAGAAGAGCCAGTCATGTGGAACATTGTCTAGTACGTACACAGAGTCCTTTGATTCTTCCACTGCAAAAATGACACATTTAGAATTTAGAAATGCAAGGATGTGAGATAATCATGGCATGCTAATACTTGAAAGCTAGAGAACTATCATAACTTTAAACTTACAATTTCCAAGGCCACCCCAACCCTTGTTAATTATACCTCTCTGTCCAGTAATTTCTAGCGCTTCCACAATGATTCTAGTTATTTTATCTGGTTCTGGAATTGGCTGGAATTACCAAGTCATTAGTAAAGAGGAACACATTATAATAACCAAAACTGAAGAAAATGATTTAGCAACTACGTAATAAGAAAGCACAAAATGTGATCAATAATGAAAACACAAGTATAGTGAGATAACTTCTCTAAATGTAAAATTGATAACGATTCACAATGAGCATTATGTAACTGCATATGAGTATATATGTAAGAACTTTGCAGTGCTTAGAGAACAGAGGCACACATCTTAATCATATTCTTTGACGATATCGTTTAGGCTCAAGTTTAAAATCTAAGAATGAGGATATGTCTGATCAGCATTTGAATTACTAGTGCAGCTGAGCTTTACCTAGTTATTGATTTTCAGTAGTCAAGCTGTAACTTTGCCTATTTGTGAGGACTTAAGCTCAAGCATAAAGCTGCCATAAACAACTTAAGACTTAAGAGAGATACTAATGGCCTCTACAACATCATGCAAATTCAATCAAAGTAGTCAAAAAGCATAGCAAAGCAACTTATTTATTTGACAAAACACTCCATATGATAGGAATAAAAATGAGAACTAAGAAGTGCATAACAAATTAGAAAAGAATAATTGCACAATGCACATTAATAGCATATGATGTAGGGATAAAAATACAAACAGAAAAGCAACGAAAACATGTAGAGCCTGATCAAATACATTCAGAACTTACAAGGCTACCAAAACCAATATAAATAGGCTTGTCACCATTCTCAAGCCATCTCAAAAGGGGCTCTGGGGGCTCATAGTTTGAAGCAAGATCAAGGAAGCAAAATCCAACAACATCAATTTTGGGTCCCCAGTCTGCAAAAGACTGGAAGGTTATCTTTCAGCATCAAAGTAAACTAATAAAAAAACACAAGATGATAACAACAGTAACAAATCCCTGTCATTGTGGCAAACTAAAACTACGGACCGAGTTAGTGATGATGTATGAGAACCAATTCATGTTGGATAAACAATAAATTAACAACTGGAAAATCCGTTTGCTGAGAACATGCAATGATGAAGAAAAGCTTAGTCAAATGAAAGCATAACCTTCTTCAACAGCTTAGCTCAATCAAGAAGCTATCATAGACTTGTAATCATTCAATACATCCAGTGAATAGGTAGCGTAAACAATGTTTATTATAATCAGTTAATCATTTTTTAATCATTTTGAGACTGACCACGATGTTCTGGAACACAAAGTTTTCCCAACCCTGAGGGTGGGATGCTTGATGGTGCATCTAGAGTGTGCAAGTATCAAGAAGAGATGGTTTGAACGAACCTGGTTTTACTTTTAATGAAATTAGGAGGGGAGCCCCCTACATGGGATCTATTAATCATAAAAGGTCTTATACATAGTACAGTAATGTTGTGGGCTCATCAGAAACATTCATAGGGTTCTAACAAAAAAATTACAGAACCATCCATTGCCTCCTCCAGATGCCCATCCACTCCAGGAGAAACTCCTGGATCTTGTTAGTCAAATGCGAGCCACTCCAATCTCCTCCAGACACTCTCTCTAGCTATGTCGGGTACTTCAGTTTGTGAGGTCTTCAAGCACCATTTTGTTTCTACATACCCACAACAGCCAAACAATTACAACTACTACTGTTGTTCATGCTGGTTTCGAGCGAAGACTGAGTTGATGTTCACCTTGATCTATCAATCCAAAAATACCAGTAGTACTTATATTATGAATACTAAGTCTACTCCACAGCCCCCTATCTCTGCCATATTTCAACATACCCATAATGCATATCCAATGAGGGTTTAGGTTCGCAGTGGTAATTAGTCGTTTACTGTTGGTAACTGAAGATCCCAGTCTGGACTAGGAGAGTTAAAATCAATTGGTATTAGGGGTGGTAGAGCACTATATTACAAGAATATATAGAGTAGTAATTATACGAGGTTGGGGAACACAAAATGTTGAAAAAAAAACACACAAAAATAGTGGACCAAAATCATTGAAAAACTGGGCTATAACCAGCCGATTGCTGGCAACCTGGTTGGGTCCGGGAATCACTCAAAAACTGGAACCCAAACCCTGATCTAAGGTTCCAGACCAATACATTTGGTATGCTAAGATTGAGAATTTCAGGCAAAATACATTTACACCAATACAAGTGCACAAGAAACCCAATAGGGCCAAACAGTCACTGCGCTACAGTAAGCTTTACTGTAATTATGCAAGCATTTAAAAACAAAAATATACTTGTCTCAACGTAGATATCCAGTTCTAAACAGAAAATGCCAGAATTGAGAATACACAGGCATGTTGAACAAGCAAAACATGTGGGGTTGACAAAATATTAGATCCAGCTCAGCTCAACGTTAGTACCAAAGAGGTAAAAATTCATAAATTATAGTGATTCCAAAAAAATAGAAAAATAGTCTAGATTTTCAAATAAAATGACAACCTAACTGAATTCTATTTGTCCTTACCTACTGAACTGAGATGCCTATTTCCTTAAGCAAATAAATTTAAGGAAAAGGCATGCTTGTGAAATCTTTATTTAGGGTCTATTTGGTTTGCTACTTTTGGTAACCTTGTCAAAATTTGGTTATAATCAAATCATGGCATGACCAAATTTTGATAAAAATAAAAAGTATTTGGTTTGTAGTCAATGTTAGTCAAACTTTGCTAAAAATATAAAAAGTTAGTGTTTGGATGGATGTCAAATAAGATGGTCAAAATTTGGTAACATTGATTTATTGTCAAATATGATAGGATGAATATGGTGCAAAAGGCAAAGGTGGGATTGAAATTGACGTGCTAAATTTTGACAACTAAAAACTTCATCCCCAATTGACAAAAAAAATCAACACGCATTGATAAGACAAGAAAAAATAGTCAAACTTTGACTATAATCTAAACAACAATCAAATACTGAAGACATGACCAAAATTTGGTAAAATAAGATATGGAAGCAAACCAACCACACCCTTAGTACTCATTTTTTGACACCATTAAGAGACCTCATCGTTGCATAATAAAGACACAAGGTTGAATGAGCATCATATTGCAGCAATTAAGATTAGTGTATGTCTCTCAAGAAAGAAGATAATATTCAGAACATATTTGATGAAAATATTCAGAAACATGTTCTGAATTCTATATAAACCTGATTTGTATTTATGTTCAACGACAATCCAATTCGTGTTTAGTATGAAACAAATCCAATTTGAATTTTAAAAAAATGGATGTATATTTGGTATTAACTAAAATCTGAACCAAATTAAAAAGGATTGCACCCCTGCATACTGGTGGAAGATTAGGCAGAATAATTTACCAGAAGTAACTGCAGGAAAATGAGAAATGTGCACTTCATGGATCAAACCAAACTATTTAGTCGAACTAACTTTAGATTAACGAAAGCCTATGTTTCTGCAATTTCAGTAAGGTACTACAAAACGCGGTTCATTCCATTCACAAAATGCAATATCCTAGACAGATTCTAGGTACTGTATACATGTGATTGAGATATATCAGCTAATGTCCTGTTTTACCAATATAGACAACTGGACTATGGAGATGATGGTTTGCCTATGTAGAATGTTGTGTTAAGGAGAGGCAATTACAAAAATATCAGTAGCATGATTATGGCAACAAAATTATGTCCAAATCTGCTACTCCCACCAGTCCAAAACACTTACTTTTATATGCATGCCGATCAAACTTTTCTAATTTTGATCACCAATAAATTTATAATATTTAGATTGGTTATAAAAATATTAACTCATCATACTCATCATAAAAATTATTTTCATAGTATTACAATTTATAAATTTTTACTAGCATATTATAGTAAAAAAATTAAAGGTCAAAGTTACATCTTGAAAATTATGCACAGTAAAAAATGACACTTACTTTGGACTGGAGAGTAATAAAAACACCAGAGACCAGTGAAACAGGGGGTTAAAGAAAAAACCTACTAGACAGAATATTGCAAAACTGATTGAACCAGAACAGAACAAATAGCCAATAATGGTGCTAGTAGGTGCATTCAGTACAAGCACACCTTTCTATGAGCATTCTAATCACCAAAAATGCCCCAAAATATGAGCATGGATAAACTGATTGCTTTCACACTTGTTATGAACCTTAAATTTGTAGGACCAGTTTTATCCACAATAGTCTTAATGAGCTAACTTCTCAGCAACAAAAGTTTGAGTTCAGTTATCTTGAAAATCCTTGTTAAGCTATTGGTGGAGCAACATCTGAAAATTACCAAGTGATACGGACCTTTTGGTTTGGGGACGAGGTAAGGACTCCAGATATATGCATGAGGAAAATCATTTGAATAAGTATGTGCACCACTTAGGTATGTAACTGGTCTTAGCTTCAACTTCCTTTTCCGGAAATCATTTATTATATCCCTTATGCCAAGCCAGACAAAGGAATCAACAATTTGGTAAGACAGCTGCAAACAGAAAATATAAGTCAAGCAAAGATACAAATACTGCATAACATAATTTAACAAGAGAACATAATGGTCTTTCAGCAAAACCTGGAACGTCTAGCAGTAGCAGGTGTGCCATATCATTATTTAAGTGCTTATCACAGAAAAGCAATCCATAATTGTTCAATACACAATGCTTACGAGAAATATGTAGTGATGATTGGATGTATTCCACAGAGTTGATCCATATATATAGAGTCAAAATGTAGCCAAACTGTACTGAGAGTGCAGATGATGCAACATTCAGTAAGAGTGCAGGTTGCTCTGCACACCAAGTACTTAGGTGCATGCTAGCTGAAGTCACAGCATCTGCATTTTAACAAATTGGTACAACTAATAAAGTATACCATTTTCTCTGGGCAATCAGCACACTTAAAGGTCTTCTAACACACCTTACATAAAAAAACTACAACATGAGGCAGAACTTCAACTTGTCAAACATTATAAAACTGTTCATGGTTTAAGTAAAAAGCAACAAAGAAAATTTCAGGAAAATACAATATGCAGAAAAATGCAACCAAATGAATCTGAATTAATCAAAAATAGGAAGAATCTCCAAAACTGTTTTTTTCTCATTCATGCAACAACAAAAAGACAATGCTATTAGATAGAAATTTTTTTTAACCTAAACCAACCAATTAATCTGAAGGAACATAAGTGTTTTTTTTTTCTCTATTGGGTCAAATATATGGAAAAAATCTACTTACTCTATATCCCGCAGGTTGCTTTACACGAGAAAAAGGATGAGGAAATTCACAAGTAGGTCTGGCAATAAAATTGTAGATCAATTAGTGAGCCACTCAATAGTTGAAACAGCAAAGTTCCATACATCATATGACAGGCATCCCCCTTCCCCAAATACTTAAAAAAACACACACACTAACCCCTGAGAGAGAGAGAGAGAGAGAGAGAGAGAGAGAGACTCACGTCCACGGCATAGTAAAAATTATGTGAATCGGTACCTTCAATGCCTCCGCCACATGTACATGTCCTGGATAGACATTTATTTAGGTCAACAGTTGAACTCAACCACTAAAGTATTCAACTAACAAACATGCACATGCTGAGCATATGAATATTGCAATATGAAATAAGTGTTGGGAATCGAATAGGCTACAAATATGAAATTTAAAATATTTTCCTATTCGACCAACCAGAATACCTACAAATAGCAGATCTGTGGCCATGGTTTTACCACTAGACACGCAGTACAGCAGAACAAGTCAACGAAGAATCATATCTTGTCACGCGTCCAGTAACTCCTTGAATCAGTGCATCACTCTCAACCACACATCTACAGAAGTCCACACTGAACGTGGTAGAGCTCAGTGCATTTGTGTGCTAGTACCACTCACACACCGAGGGTTTCTCTCTCGGGACCTCTAGTTGGAGGGGTAGGGTGACTACTAGGTGCAATGATATGTATCATGGAATACCTAAGGTCGACCCACGCCATCTCTTATATAGAGCCCTTGAGGTAGGGAGTGGCCATATCAAATCCATATAGTACTAAAACCCTTATTGGATCAGATCCAAACAAAGTGGATCCTTTTATTCCTACCCATTCTAAGTGTGTGAGCCTATAGATTCACACATCCTTGGCAACAACCCGGAAATGTCTTTCTATAAAACAAGTCACTAGCTGTCCCTAGCAAGGCATCATGACCAGCCAATCATGTAAGGAAGCTACTTATAGAAACAAGAGCCTTGCACTTAAAGATGCTACTTATTTAAAGCCAAAAATTGTGGCCCATAACATGAACCTTATTAGCATGTACTAAAATCCCCTCAAAAGGACTATTTTGCTCTAAGAAACACTGCATTTCTAAAAATGCCATTGAAAATCAGCTAACTAGTTAGATTTCATTGGAAATCAAAAATGATTCCGTATATGTCATTTTTCAGTTTTTTTCAAAAATACCAAGAATACCCCTACCGTTGTTCTTTCCTCAGTCTTTTTTGTAGCACTAGATGGTATTCATCGCATGTTTGTGGATGCCCTCTGACAGCATTCAAAAGAACATAAGAGTAATCATATGGATACGTGTTGGAGAACATGGTATTGGATTGACCCACTGGAGACAATACTAGGCAAGGATGGAGCTAGAGTTTTGTACTATGGGGGTCAAAGAAACAAAAATAAGAATAGGGGTCAATTTTCAAGCACCCATAACATTTTTACTTAAATATACATGGAAATAGCACCTAATCGAGGGGGTTTGGAGAAAAAATGGGTCAATTGCCCCATTCAATACAAATAGATCTTCCAAGATGCTAGATTGTTGTAAGTGTCACCAATTGATCTCACACAATAGTTGTGTTTTGTCCTTACACTTGAAATCACCATGGTTTCCTACATGCACAATGGTGTGTTTGCATGCCATCAAATAATGCTCTTAACTGTGTAGCCATGGTACTAAGATACACTATGAATTATGTGGAGGAATATAAAAGATAAAGATGGAATATATGCCTCATATAATGAGACATATCCCGAAGCCCCTCAATGCATTTAGACCCTGTTTGGAAACAAAGTTTTTTTTGGAGTTTTTGTCCAATACTGTGGTTTTGAAAGAAACTGTGGTATTGAAAACCAAGACCCTGTTTGGTTACAAAGTATTTTATGGTTTTTGAAACCAAGGTTTCCTCAAAACCATGATTTTTTCTCAGTTTTAAAAACTTGGATTTGGTACAAAGCTTTTGCCAAAACTTTGACCACCAGCTCTCTCTCTTGTACTCTCTCTCTCTCTCCATTCACACTACTCTCTTTATCTCTGATGAAGCACCGGCGATCGCGCAGAGGGGAGAGCACAAGAGCGCCACTGGTTGCCGCTCCCTCCTCCCGTCAGCAGCCGCGCACAGGGGCGCCGCCGGTTGCCCCTTCCTTCTCTCGTCGGCGGCAGCACACAGGGGTGCACGGAGGTCGAGGAGGCGGCGGCTGAGGGAGAGGATCTACTCACGGAGGTCAAGGAGACGGGCAGCGGCGGGCGGAGAGGATCTGCTCGCGGTGGCCGTGCCCCACGCTCTCCCTCCCTCCACGCGCCGCCATCGAGGCCCTCTTCTCCTCCACCGCAGCTGGCGACGCAAGCCCAGGGCCCCTCACCCTCACCGCGGCCCTCTTCCACGACCCCGTCTCCCCGTCGCCGCACTCTTCCACGGCTCCTTCACGCAGCTCCTCTTCGGCGCCATGGCCTCCCCCTCCTCCGCCGCGGCACCCTCGCCGTTCGCTGTGCCGCATGGGCTCAAATGAATGACTATGCTTGCAATTGTCTTGATACACTTTTCTCGTTCTTATGACAATAGTGGTATTCAGTCCTTTTGTGCACAAATGAATGATTATGCTTGCAGGAAAATTTCTTTGCTTTCAGGTTCCAGCTCTTTTGACAACAAAGATTGTGGTGGTGATTTCACCTTTGATAAGTCTAATGCATGACCAATGTATAAACTCGCGGCAGCCTCACACCCTCCTAACACCCGTAGAAATTAACCAACGGTTACTTTTTTAAAATTCTCATAACAGCTAGTTCATTTAAATACCAAACTGAAAACTTTGAAAAAAATTATATCTAAACACCTATAAAAATTGTAGTTTTCTCAAAAACTGTGGTTTTTTAATAGTACGAAATACTGTGGTTTTGGTTGCATGACAATTCCAAAACCATAGTTTTAAAATACTGCGGTTTTCAAATGTTGTGTTCCAAACAAAACCTTAGACCAAGAGAAGTGCATGACCAAGCCCTATGCGATCAAGGGTCAACTGCCAGAAGGTCAATCTTAACTACAAGATCAAAAAACCAAATCGAGTATTACAAGGGTGACACTACTATTGCCTTACATTCAATCAAGATATCGTGTGGCAAACAAACTTCTATAAGACTATTGCTCAAGTCTATCGGACATGACTTTTGTATATGATTAGATGGTCGTTATGTTTTGCTAGGGCCCGCTAGCGACTTGCAATTCAAAAAGATGTTTCTGGGCTATAAGCAAGATGCATGAACCTACAAGGTCACATACTTAAAACGGACTGAAACAAAAAGATCCACTTCATTTGGATCTATTTGATAATGGCTTTAGTACCATATAGATTTGATATGGCACTCTCTACCTCGAGGACTCTACATAAGATATAGCATAGGTGGGCTTTAGGTATCCTATGATACAGACCATTCCACCTAGTAGCCGCCGCCGCCTCCATTTTGAGAGCTCAAGAGAAAACCCTAGCTATGCAAGTTGTCACTAGCACACCAACACATGGCATTCCATCCTACTCGTGTGAGACATGGTCACAAGTACTACGCTGATCAGACAAGTTGTTGGATGCAAGACAAGATTTGATCTAATTCTTCATCAAATCTTCCACTGCACAACGTATCTAGTGGTAAACCCTAATCATAGATTTGTAATATTCATGGATTCTAGTTTTCAAATAGGAGAATTTTTAAATTTCAAATCTATTGCCTATTCGATCCCCAACAAAGCAAGAGTGTTTAATCCATATAATACAAAAGAGAAAATTTCATAATGATTCCACTTCATCAAATTTCTAGTTGAGTGAACTTCTTTCGATTTCAAAAATTAGGTCCCATTTCTTTTTAAATTGTTTCAACTAGGTTCCACTAGCCAACTATTGTTACTTGGGCTAATTAAAACGCTAACATGATATGATAACGGATAACTAATTTGACAAAAAACATCATTTGATCATTAAAATCATACTAACAAGCAGTTAAATTTTACAAAATCACAGAAAACCCACTAGCAATTAGTGGCAGTGCTCAATTGAAACAAATATTGAAAAAAGTAGGCCCTAGTTTTTCCAAATTGAAAGGGCGGGACTCGATTGAAATAATTTTGAAAAAAATACTGTAATCTTCAAAATTGAAAAAAGTGGGGTTAAATTGAAAAAATTTGGAAAGAAGTGGGGCCATTCATGAAAATAAAAAATTTCTCTAATACAAATGCTTATAGACACAAGATCATTCACAAGAGTGTGATGTTGGTTCAAATATTTCAAGATAGACAAATAGCAATATCAATGCCAAACAAGAGTATTCCAAAACTTATTTTCACTTCACAAAAAAAAATAATATGGATTCTTCCTTTTTTTTTCTGCAGAAGTACATAAAAACCTGTAAGAAAACCCTTAAATAGAAACCAATATTTTGCATGAGAAAACAACTGCATTTTCAATACAATAATAAAACACAAATACAAAAGACAATAAAAAAATCAGAAATAATAGAATGAAAAACAGGGATCAAGAGGATTACCATATGATGCTGGATTAGCTATTATAGCATCTGCTCTGAAAGAAATGCCAGAATCAATGTCTGGATCCTTACAAGCAGGAAGCAAGGAGAATACGATCTCCCTAATCTGGTTCCGTTGAATAGGAATTTCTGATGGTGTTGCAGGCAATAATCCTTTATTCTTAACCATGTCTGCTCAAATTACCAACCCTGTACTGTTATACAAGATCTACTAATAGATGGCTTTCTGTAAGACTGAAGACTACTGAAAATTTTTAAGCATGATGTTCACATACATCCGGCAAGAATTTTTGGATCTCCACCTAGGGGATAAAACTCCAGCCCAGCTGTCATTACAAACTCCTTGAAGTTTACATGAGTTGCTAGTCTAACACGATGCCCATAGTCCTGCAGATGGAAGTAAATGTTACTTCAACCTTAGAAAAACATAGTTCAGAGCACTGAATAGACCTCAGAAATTAGATTACACATTTTTGGGTACTTTTTGAGACAACTTTGAATCTATTTTTGTTTTTCTTTCTTTTTTTATGTGTTTCTTTATTTCAGTGTCCAAATCAGACTTTAAAATGTCACTATTAAAAAGGGAGGTTGTGGAAGTGGACTTCCAAATCAATTAAATTGCTTTTTTCCCAAAAACACTATATGAACTTGTAAGTTACAACTTCGTATGGTTTTTGTTTTTCTTTCATCATTTCTGCTCTTTGCCTTCTATGCTCCGTCAGTTCTGTACCTCTTGCTATATCAATTAAGTTCCACTCATCAGGAACTACTACCGCCATTTAGCAAAACTTGGTCACTATGGAATAAGACTATACGCACAGTCAAATTTATAACTTTGATGATTGATATATTAATTTATTAGATTCGGCCACATGAAAATGACATGAGTAGATTTACCATCAAAGGTAATTTCATAATATTATACTTTTCTAAGTAATAACTTCTATAAGAATTGTTATTAAAATTATGGTCAAAATTATATTTTGGAGACCATAAAAAGTCAAATGGCCAAGTTTTGCCAAATTGGGGTAGTACTTGGACCAGCATGGTAATATTATATGCATGATGCATCAGTCATTTCATTAATACAGGCATACTAATGATAGTTACTTAGATTTTAATGGGATCCACGATAATGAAAAATAGCTTTTAATGGGATCCATGATACTGAAAAATACACATCAGTATTTCTTGAACAGAATTTATGACCAATATTCTCAAATCACATCAAAATAAACACATTACTATTCTATAACTTTACTTGTAGTAAGAAATGGCACCCCATATTTATACATAGATCATCACACACTAGAAGAGATCCTATAAAATGACCTTACAAATTCAATGTTTGAACAAAGCATGGTATAAGTGCACTAATAGCATGTTTGGATTGAACCCAAACTTCCCCACCAAATGTTACCAAAATTTGGCATGCCAAAAACTCTGGAGACCATTTTAGGCGCCCCAAATTGGCAAATAAATTGGCTAGAACATGAAATGAGATGATCATGTAAACAGAACCTTGCTAAAATTTTGGTTACAAACCAAATTGGCAAATCTCGTCTGTAACATTCCAAGAATCAGGGACAGAAAATTTTGATTTCTGAAAACCAACCCCTAAAAATTTCGAACCTATCCAACCACCCAAAAATCTAATTTCACCATCCTGCTCAGAATACATATTTGTCAAATCAACTACCTCCTTTGGAAACCCTGGATCATAATCGTGTTGCCAGATCAAATTCAACTCCGAGCTCCAGTTATTCAACTCCTAATCTGTTTCCAAAAAATACTATTCACTTTTACCCTAAAATATCCTGTTTTCGTTTCAGTAAAATTTAAACCCTAAACTTTCTAAATTACCACATCTGCAGCTCCTAATTCAAACTAATTCCTTTTAATTCCCCTGTATGCCATTAGACCCTCTTCCCAAATTCAGCCTCTCCAACCCAACACCTATACACCCCTCACACTGACACACACCTAGCACTTAATCATTTCCAACTCTTCAATCTTCAATTCACACACAGACACATATACCTATGCCTACAAATATATACACTGATGCATGCACTCTCCTACCTCCCTCTTTTCTAGCAAACACCCACACATACACATACGCAGTTACATACACACGCACATTTGAGTACTTGAACATTTATACACTTATGCACTCATAGATACACATACTTATGCACGGGTACCTGTACATTCTCCCTCAGCCAACATGCATACACACAAATATACATACAAATACCCATATACATATATACACTGCACCCTCCATCAGAAAACACACACACAAATACAAACATTGTACTACTCTCCTCCTGTCCCCAGCACACACACACACACACACATACATATGAAATTCCACCTTGTTTCCTCATCCAATCCAAGCTCATGGAAAACTCACATCAAAACTCCCACCAGACAACACGTTTCAAAATAACAACAGCAGTCATCTCCTCAGTCTCCTCCCTGCATGAGTTCCAAAGCCAACAGGCCACTGCAGTTCCTGTCCCCTCCTGTCTTCTCAATTCCATCGACCACAAACTGATATTACCAGTAGCAGCAACAACATTGTTCTCCTCAGCCAACTTTTCCTCCAACACCACCTTCTTCTCCTCCAGCTCTTCCTCCTTCACTCCCCATTGTTAGGAGTAGCTGGAGTATCAGAACAGCAGTAGCAAGCTCCAGCCACAATAGCCTCTCCTCCATCACTGTGCAGGTGAATTCAGACACTCCTTTTCTCTGTTGCATTTCCTCCAATTCCTCCAAATGCAACCCTAATTCAAATTCCAGCCACCCTTCTCCTTCCTCGGGTTGTCATGAACAGGCTCATGATGCCAGCTCACCTCCAGCTAGGAGTGGAACTTTAGCTCATGGCTCGCGAGCAACTCGGGCTCGAATCGGGCTCGGCTCGCTAACAAACGAGCCGAGTTCGAGCTGTCCTCGTAGCTTGGTTCAAAAACGAGCCGAGCCCGAGCTAGACCCCAGCTCGCTCGGGCTCGGCTCAGTATATATATATATGATACAAGCGGCCTAATCGACTCATAGTCATAGACACAGTCACAATCTCACAGATCTAGGGTTATCTCGTCTCCGTCGCCGTTCGCACCTGGCCGCCGGGCGCCGCCTAGCACCTCCGTCGCCACGGCAAGCCAGCGCCTCCTCCGCCACCCCGCACCTCCTCCATCACCCCTGGCCGCACCACACCTCCTTCGTCGCCCCCGACAGCCTGAGCCTCCTCCTCCACGCCCCCAATCGCCCGAGAGCCTCCTCCGTCGCCTCGGGGCCCTCTCTGCCGTCCCTCCGCTGCCCGGAGACCTCTCCACCACCCCTCCGCCGCCCCGAGGCCCTCTCCGACACCCCTCCAGTGCTCCGAGGCCCCCTCCGCCGCCCCAGGGCCCCCCGGCCGCCGGGCGCCTCCTCCGCCGCCCTGAGAAGTGTCAAAAACAACGAGTTGGTCCAGCTCATGAGCAAGCCGAGCTAGCTCGCGAGTTGGACCAAGCCGAGTTCGAACTGACTTTTCAGATCAGTGAGGTAACCAAGCCGAGCCGAGCCAGCTCGCCAGATTGACCGAGCCCGAGCCCGAGCCCGAGCCGAGCTAGGGCCAGCTCGCTCGAATTCGACTCGTTTCCACCCCTACCTCCAGCCACCACCAACCCTACTAACCAACCCAATCTCTTCCTCTACTGCCTCTCATACTCCACAAGCGAGCAATTAAATTCCGCCACTGCACTATCGTCGACAACCTCCCCTTGCCATCTGATGAACCCAATGTTGTCCTAATTAGTAGCTCCCCCACACTATCGTCGGCAACCTCCCCAGCGACTTCCCCGCATCACCCTCTAACTCCCTTGCAATTTAATTGAAGTACGAAGGATCCTAGCCAAAATCCTCAAAATGAGCTCCGTACACTCACGGCCGCGCCACCGCAAAGCTCGTTGGCGCCACCACACCCCAATCACCCACGGCCACTCCGAATTGGAACCTAGAAGAACCTTCTCGAGGCATTCCCTTGCCAATCCTCCAACTGTGCCAATCCAACGACGATGAGGTATCAATTCTACTTTCTTCCTCACGATGCAACTCACCGCCGACTGTCACCGCTTCACCGCCGGCCAAGTAACCAACACAGACACCTGTACAATAGCCCAAGGAAGCTCCTAGACAACTTAGGTGCCATCGCCGAGGCCTTGTGCTCAAATTCACCGTGCATGTGCGCCAGATTGTGTTTCGGCGTGTCGGCCCCGTGCCAACTCGCTGCCTCCGACCAATTCCGACGTCGTCGCCTTGTCAGTCAGATTAGCCTCAACCTAGTGTTCACATATCACCAACCATCGCTACCTGGAACCACTGGAAATCGCCCAAAATCAAAGCTGAAAACATTGTCAAATCTATGCCAGAACAGTGTCACCGCCTTGTCCTCGCCGCACTTTCTCATCATCATTCCGCCGTCTCCGGCCATCGCAAGTCCACAAAACCATGTCCATGGAGTTCGCCTCATCAACGCTTGTCGACTGATGCAAGCACCACCTAATTTCGATCACTGGAACATCGTCGTTGTCGTTGAGCGTCACGACTACAATTTTCAGCCCGCACCCAGCGCACCGTGCACATCCTAGCCCACACCCCAGTGTGTCAGTTCACACCCTAACATTGTCAATGTCAAGACAATATCTGGCCACACCCAAACCTTGTCAGCGGCCGACATCCAGTTGTTCGTCCACGTACGCGTGTGCGTGTATGCAAACCATGTCCATCTTGTTTGTAAACCCTCGGCACTTGTGCCGTCCAAACCCCACCCACGAAAGTCCTCGTCCGCAGCCCTTTACGCGTCCGTCGATGTCCATAAGTCACCCCATCCGCATACCATCCAACAAATGTCCCCACAACACAACTCGTCCACAACCTCAAACCATGATCTAAGCACGTAAAGCATAACCTAGTCATGTCAAGCCTTGTCCAATATTGCTCTCGCTGACATAGCTATGCCGTTCGTAGCCTTAGAAACTTCGGATCAAAAATCCGTTCGTGTCATATTGAACCCATATGTTGCAAAAGTTTATATATGTTGTTTTGAAAAGTATGAATATGCGCGAACAATCATAGATAGCTAACAATAAAAAGCTAAATTAACAATGAACCCCACAAATTAATACAGCCACCCAAGTATGATGCCACTCTAGGATTATTGAACTCTTACCAAGCAATACTAGTATGAACAAGCAGTTCAATAACATGAGCCCTCATGGGAAATCTCTGAAAAATCATGACTACTGGAACAAGGTTATACAATTTGCATCAAAAGTTTAAGTTTCTGGCTCAAATGGAATGTAGGGCTGACTCCAAAAGGAGATGGTATGTGGTTGTAAAAAGTTTTGTTTCCTCAACTTAGTCGGTCGCTTAAAGAAGCATGAAAAGGACCGACAGTAATAACTTGAGTGATCTTGTGGGTAAATTGGTGCATCTCTGCAGAGTTAAAAACGTATTCAAATACTTAGTGCTACCGAGTGATTAGGAGTCAACAGTGGTGGGTCTAACCCACGTCGATGTGACACAAGTAGTGTTTATAACTAAAATTGGGATGGTTAAGGTGTAACCATCACAACACAATGGAATACTAATAGTTATATTTATACAACTGTTATCAAATGAGGTTTTATTGTACTTCAAATATGTTTGTGCAACCATGATCAATACAAGACAAACTTACTACTCACTCTATTGATTATTTACCCATGTGCATGTGACAGTATATACATTGCATTAGTTATCAGTGATTTGTTGAGTACAAATGTACTCACCCTTGCTTACATAACAAATCCAGAACAGGTGACCACCAAAAGTCTTGAAGGATTACGCACTGCACTTGAGCTACGACTGTGGAGTGCTCTGTGTTCCACTGTTGCTCCTTTTGTGTAAAAGCTAACTTCTATAAACTCTAAATATTTGGCCATCTGGCCTGAAGGCCCTTTGTAGTATACCTTAGATGCTTTGTGATTTCAAATATAATTGGAACTTGTCTGTGATACTAAATCTGTAAAGGTGCGGCTATATCCTGGGCAGCTGAGGTTAGCTCGCACAGGACCCTCACCGCAGTGGGCGGTGGCTCCTGACATTGTCTATGCAACCAAAATTTGATGCACAATATTTGGCAATGTTTGTCTACAAACCAAACATACCCCAAGTAATTAACATAAATTACAACATTAGATATTTAGATATATGAGATGAGTAGTGAAATGCCTACAAATGTGCTGATATGTTCTTACCAGGTACTAAAATCACTAGAGGAACTATGCACTAACTCTAGCACTTCAAAAGCAAATAGAAAGCTTGAAGTACAGTTAACACAAGCATAGAAATCATCTTAAAATTCACAAAGTTAATGACATTGCACACCCTATGTGGTGATAAAATTACTTGCATGTTTACTTGGTTGCATAATACAAGAGATAGGACCAATTATTGACACTACAATTATTTCTATTCTACTCTCCTAATTATTGCAGCAACAATCACTAGCCTGCATAAAAAATAGTAATAGAACATCAAGATAAATCAATTAATACCAACCTGCAACCGTTTTCCTATAGCTATAAATGGCTGCACATCTCCTCTGGTGCCAACAATTAGCATAACAATTTGCATCGGAGGCCTGTGCTGCAGATCTAAAGAGTCCAGTCGTTCCCCATCAAAGGCCTCATTGTGGCAATCCTTTGAAGGAATATCGAGTGATGAAGCCTCGAGATTACTAGGTATATCGACAACTACAGTTCCATCATCTTTCACTGTAGCCATTTGACTTAACATTTTCAGCTGCAATGCAGACAGCATAATAATCAGAATGCAACAATAGAAAATATACCATTTGTTAAAGAATGTTAAAGATATAAGCATGTTGAACAGGGAAGCTCACTTCCAATTAATATTAAAAAGAACTATAATTGAAAATTCCAATATTTTTCTATAATCACGAAAAGCAACTAACAAGCTCAAGCCTTCATAACCTACATATTGTTAAACAACAATTTATTTATTAGTTTTCAGGTCATGCTTCATGTTACTTATGGTTTTCTAGTTTTTCTAATTCTTCTCGGTGCTCCATCCAAGCTACCTCAGTAATTCTTGGCATGGATTTCACATGGTTGTTTCTAATTTATTTATCAAAGGCTCACACATTCAAGATGGAATAAACTCCTAATAGACAGTTGGCTCAACAAAATGCATATAAAGCTTGACTTTTGATCAAACTATCTAACTAGAAAAAGTTGCCTAACTCTAGGTTACCTTGTATATGCTGTAATATGCTTCTAGAATAAAGACAAGATAAGAAGGAAACAACTACCATAAATGATATTCATCTGTTCTCGAATATGTATCACTTTTTTTAAATTGTGGTTATCAAGATAGTCATATTTTTAAGAACACATACCGAGAATTCCCTAATAAATATATGTACAAACTAAATTCAATTACACATGCACACAAGGCATACAAGTCCTGATGACCCAATTTAATATGGGTGGTGTGGGAAGATTTGCTTAGAATTTATAAAGTGACACATATTTGTAAAAAAAAGAAGATTTGAAAAAAAGACACATTTGAGAACGAAGATAGTAGAATATCAAAAGAGCCTTCAATACGGCCATGTTTGGCTGTTTCCAAATATCCCCCATATATATTCCTCTCTTTAACACATGGGCTTCATGGTTTGCACCAAGTGCATCGGCCCACACATCATAAAGAGGGAAACATAGATGAACACACTAGATGAGAATAGGCAAGTCGCACTCCCTTGAACGGTGTATTACTATATAGGTCCATGGCATGTGTTTGTGTTATAACCATGGCTCAAAAAAGAACAAATATCAGGCTGCATTGGTTGGTCTGTTGCATATCAGATATTGAATATCCATTATCCAGAAACCTATCTGATATTCAAATAGCATTCAAAGGGGTTTTCATAAAGCAAAGCTTTCACACAGTACACCCATCTTTCTATGGAAGTGAATGGCCATGGCTGTATTGCGCCGTGTATTCTTTTACTTTACTGTTTCTTTTTTGAATGTCATAGAGCTGTAACAGCTCAAACCAGATCAAAATACTAGATATTTTGCAACAAGCACAGCTGTTACTCAATATCTAACAACTTTATTGGCCAATTTCGTTTGGATATTGCTAAACTTGAGAAACAGTACTAGTTACAAGTTTGTCTACTTCATACTATGGTGGTACCTATGGCCTTACAGGTAAAGCCTCTACAATGGGATATAGGACAATATATCAGATGGTATGCAACTTTTTTGTAGAACCATGATATCACACTATGTCTATCACAATATAATATGTATTCTATGCAATGATAGGCGAAACTACATTTCAAATGATGCCAAAAGAATTGCATATTTGTTATTATCCATACCTGCAATACAACAGTTTTTTAGAATCATGAATATCACATAATGTTTACCATAATGTATTATGTATTCTGTGCAAGGATACACAAAAATGCATGTCTTAGTGCCAAAATTGCCAAAAGAAATTAGGCTGAAATACACTTTTGGTCCCCTTACTTTGCACGCAATCTCAATTTTAGACCCTTTACTTCAAAATTGTCCCAACTAGTCCCCTTACATTCAAAACTGATTTATCAATGGTCCTTTCATTAAAGTAGATGGATAAAAAGTTGATTTGGACTAACAATTTGTTGCTCACTTGAATGGAGATGGCATATAATTGATATTTTGTGCAGCTATTCTCTTATTTCTTGTCTTATTACATGCAAAAGTGCTTGCTTATGTTCAAAAGAAAACTCATTAAAACTTTAATCAAAGGGGAGCAACTACATATTTTTTTCACAAAATGTCTTTTACTTGTCATCTCTATTTAATGTAAACAATTTACCTTTCTGTTGACTTAATTTTTCATCCGCCCCTCTAACAAAAGCAACAAAGATGAACCAATTTTGAAAGTAAAGGGATTAATATAAACCATTTTAAAGGAGAGAGACTAAATTGAATCTACGAGCAAAGTAGAAGGACCAAAAGTGTCATTTACCCAAAGAATTACATTTGTCATTATAAATGAAGAAATTTGACCCAGGCACAAATCGTGAAACAAGAACAGTATGATCTAGCACAGATGAAGTATTAACTAACCTTCTTTTTGTTAGAGATCTTCTTATCAAATAAACAGGCTGATGGATTGCTATTTGAACATACTTCTATGCTTTCTTCAGTTTTTGTGCTTTCAGAATTTGATAGGTCTGAAGATGTCTCAGAGCATTCAGCATTGTCCATTTCTCTAGGACTGGTACCCACGACATGTAGGCCACAATTGTTTAATACTAGAAGAACAAAACACCAAGCAGTTAGGTAACAATTCAACTTACGCTTCCTAGAAGAACTCAAAACAAGACTATTCAGGTTACAAGCTCACAGAAAATGCTATTTAGTATTAGGGCATCCTGCCTATGCATGTCAACAGAGAGGAATTGATTATGTTTAGGATCCTTTGTTCTGTTCTAATTTCTGTCCTTTACGATTGGCCTCTGTTTGTTGATCATACTCGCTGCATTTTATTGTACTCATATTGGCAATTTTGCGTGTGATTAACCATAAGGGGCTAAATTCATATTGTAGAATAACAAGCCACAGGATCAGATTGTTAAGCAAGACCCACACAACAAACCCCACCAATGAGAATTAAACATTTATTAATTTATTAAATCACAAGGAACTGGTTTGGACAGAACATATATGAAAACCCAAATCTACTGCAACAAAGAATCTACCAGCACCCACTGGTAACAAAATAGCAAGGGGAAAACTTAATGCATTTATCAACTACTACAAGTCCACAGCTATAAGGTGCCACGTTTACCACTAGAGAAGAAAAGAAACAACTGATAACCACAGAGAAAAATAGGGGGGACAAGTTGGAAAAAGAAAAAATCCCCCCATCCCAATCTTCCAACTTGTCCATGTTCCCAGATAACAAAATGCTTCCAAATTCCAATCATAAGAAAGTATCTCCCAGACAAAAGCCTCTCCTCAAGTTTCTCTCCGTTCCTTACCACCACAAGCTACGAATCACAACACAACAGGCAGCTTTGGCGTATCGCATCCGATCCAATACTGCACAAAATTCGCCACCTAACAACAACAATCTCACCCAAAGTTCATACAACAATGACGCTTCTGCTACATCTCTTTGATCGTCGAAAGACTCGATTCCTCATGGTCTTAATCCCCTACCATTTCGCTACCGCATGCGACTCCAAACCATAAAACCAAAAGGATCATAAAAAAGCACCACGCACACACACATAGAGGGAGGGGGAGGAAGCTTCAGGGGATGAAGAGGATAGGGAAGAGAGAAGTCACCGGAGGAGGAGCTGAAGCCCTCGGCGCCGTCGTTCGCCTCCTTCATCGGCCGCTCTGGAGCCTTCTAGAAGCTTCCCTGCGCAGAGGGCTCCAGAACCTTCCACGGAAGCCACGAAGACAAAGAGAGAATGAGAGAGAGGGGGTCAGAGGGAGGAGGGAGGGAGGGAAGGAAGAGGCTTCTCCGGGAAGGACCGGAAGGCCATTGGCCGCGGGGCTAGGACACGTGTCGAGATCCTGGATGGCAGATGTGCGGCGCCACCTGCGGATGGACGGTGTAGATGTCTCGAAGGAGGTCAGCCTGCTCGCGCACTGTCGGCGTGGTGGGGGTGGTGACGAATGCCTCCGTCCCTCGTGGGTCTTGCTCTTGAAGCGGTTGACCGCTCGCTTTCCAGAAAGCTGAAGGGGCGCCCCCAACAGATGGAATCATTCTTTTGGACCGGAAATATAATTTAATGAAAAGAAAAAAAAAGGCAAAAAAGAGTTTTTCTAAACAAAAAATTGCATCAAAATTCACTGAATTTGTAAACTTATGTCAATTTAGTCATTAAACTCTTTTTTAATCTAACATGTCATCAAACTTACTACCGCTAATTACTTAAGTTATAATTGTCCTTAAACTAATTGACATCCATTTAATGTCAAAAAAATTGGTAAATGTGCACATCAGATCCGACATGGCACTGGCGGCATTTGTCTTGTCTATTTTTTTTCAAATTTTTTAAAATAATATATTAGAAAAAATAATTACAGATATAATAGATATTATAAAATTTATGCAAATCTAATATCCAATCGTCATACGTCCTGTCGTCCGTGCGTGGCAGTGTGGATAGGTAATTCAGAGTGTAGTTGGGTGAATTCATTGATACTTGTTCTATAAGTGGTTGGCTATCTTGTTTCGTCAGGTCATGCTAGTTATCAAGGTATCTTCAGATACTAGTTATCCAAATTCTACATCGTGAAGATCGGGCCACCCTCTATGAACACGTTCTTCATGGCCATGTTCATATCAGGGTCCCTCTGTCGATCTTATGCGAAGAAGAATGTGAGAAAGAGTGGAGCCAATCAGACAAGTCTTCAAGATGTTCAAAATATCTATGAATCTAAGACACAAGAAGAAATTATCCAGGTTCAGGTCCTCTTAGACGAGTAACGACCCTACGTCTTATATATTTGACTATGTGGAAAAAGAGTTACAGAGAGGGTGTTACAAAGTGTATAAGCTAGCTAATCCTATCTTTGGTAAGTCTAGTCTTCTCTCCGTAGTTGATCGTCCGTCCCTTGATCCTTCTCTTGAAGACCTTCTTATACTTGCTGAAGGGGCCGTCGATTGTCCTCCTGAAGGCACGCCCCACGATCTCTCTTAACCACCCTGAAGTGGCAGCTATAAGGTCATGGGTACATGGTAGTTGCCGTAGATTATGGGTACATGGCAGTTCGGCAGTCTTGACTCGATCGTCGTGGAACTGCCTTACTTTCTTAACCTCCTTCAACGGTTACCTTGTTAGGGACTTATGATTATCTCGGGATTAATTACAAGTATCATGGTGAGGTAATGATAAAGGATGATCGCGTACTGTTGTGACCATGTTAACGAGATCAGTCCTTGTATCTGCGAGAAAAGATGGTCGTAGGGACTATCTCTGCGACCATACTGTTCTCAGATACAGCATAAGATATGGGTTTTATAATAATGAGTGTCTTGAATTTGTGCGAAATAAGCATCATTTTTTCGTTATATCCAGAATGCCCTTAGATTACCCGATGCCCTTCCTTCTGTCCCTTGGCGACCATAGGGAGGACCTGTGGCCATGGCTGTGGGTGACCATGGGACGCTTGCGCGACCATGGGAGCTCTAAAAACGGCTAACAATCCTCGTTAGCTAGCCACCGAATTTGAAGTGACAAAGATCCACCTTAGTGGTGTGTCGCTTCGAATTCTTAATAGTGCTCCGTCGCTTCGAATTCCCACATTGCATTATGCTGGTGAGGGCTTCGATACATCTCGGGGAATGAGCTGCAGGCACTAGGGAGGATCTCGAGGTTTTCGCACCGTGCCCTAGGCCAGGAACTCGAAGCGTCGCCTAGATAAGTCTATAAATAGCCGTTCCTTTGCTGTGGAATTCCCAACTTCCTCACAAATTCCTCTGAGTCTCAAACTTTCTATCTCCTTAACCTTCTGTGCCAATGGCATCCCCAGATCAAGAACGATTCAGTGAGGGAGAGAATTTAGTTGGAGAGTGTCGCGCCCCGAATAGGGTACCACGACTACTCCCGTGGAGACTTAGCTCGCTGCAGCTGGCCTCATACATACATACCACTGACTTCCCAGGATAAGTCAAGCACAGGAGTTTATTGCAGCAGAGTAACTTTCAAATTATCATTCATAAACAGTATGCCCTGCTGGCCTGATACAATAAAAGGGTGATAAAATGCCTTCACGGCACAAATGGTCTAAATAAAACAAATAACAACTACGCGGCGGAAGCTAGGCGAAACCCCCACAGTTGTAAGAAGTTGACAGCAGAAAAACACACATCAAGGCTCTGGCAGAATTGGCTCTCCTCCTTCTGGATCCACGAAATCTTTTAAGCCTTCGTCTTGGTCATGAAGCACTCCAACTATTGTTGAAAGGTTGCAAGGGTGAGCACTTACGTACTCAGCAAGTCATAGGTAAGAGTAGAGATACGTATAGTAGAGATGGCATGATCCTATGCTATTGAGGGAAAGAGGTGAGAAGGTTTTTCAAAATACTTTTCTTTCAAGCTTTTCAAATCTCATGCTCATGGCAGCATTTCATATACTTAGGGCACAATCCACGTGCCTCTTAGCTATTATATGATCACTAGATTATGGTACTACCGCGACACGTCAACACATGACAGCCCACAGCACCCCTTATCATGACAACACATGTCATTTGGGTAATCTTGACTTAACAAATTTTAATTTATAAAACAATACTTGTGTCACACCCCGTGGATTTAATCCACCGCGGCATACTCCTAAAACTCGGGAGCACGAAGTATTCGAATACATTTTTAACTCTGCAGAGGGGTACCAATTTACCCGCAAGATATATCCACTTTCATGCCCTTCCTATCACAAGGATTGGACCCCTGACTCACTTCGTACTGTGAGTGGCAAGGTGGAGATAACAAGAACTTTTGCCATGTTTCACACACAATTCACCCCAGACCCTGTGGTTTTCTTCACGCAAACCACAGTTGTGGCGGGGTTACACAACCCCCACTAAATTGGCATCTTAACCTCAGGGTCAGCGTGTATTATCACATCCTGTGATATGTGTTGGAGCGCACCCCGTGTAAATTATGAATATGTCATATAGGGGTTCCATGTGTGATCCACATACTACTTGTTCAGGCTTGTCCCATACCAGGCTTGCGGTCGGCACGTTAATCATGCCACTAGACGCACAACACAAGGTTCTAGTCCTTATATGCCAGTGACCAGATCATACCATAATCCATGCACTTCCAGTGCTAGCACATCCTGTGCGACCAAGCACATCCAATGCTTCCACCATTCCATACCAAAATACTGGTCACGGCTAGGGTTTATTTCATGAATATAGATTTATATACATATACTAATTATGGCTGTCTACCATATTTCACATTTTCTCAGGCATCCAACCTAGTACTACCAAATCATTCTTTTCTCAACACATGCAATACTACTTTATAATCAAGGTAATATCTTAACAATTCTTAAAATATAGGTTTAAAATGTTCAAGAATATGACTTGCCTTCCGCGTCGTAAGAAACAGCAGTTGATGTCGGGTCTGCGACGAAGTCTTCAAACTCGGGCTCTTGCTCTGAACAAGGATCAAACAAGCAAACAGGCATTACAATCAATCCTACTCTTACTAATCCACTATATGCGATAATGCAAGGTGAAAGCGTCTCGGCGATACAAGATTTGGGGTTTTGGGAAGCGATTAGGATTAAACTATGGAAACCAGGGTTAAGATTAGTTGTCAAAGGTCTACAAGGTTTCAAATGTCTCAAAATATCAGGATAATATCAAGGTTGTGACTGGTTCACCCAAAAACAGCGAACGTCTTTAGGTTGACATTCGGTTCAAGGCATCGACATAGGGTCGATGGATGATAGAGGGCTCAACTCAAGTTGTGACAGTAGAAGAAAATGTAGATCACAACATCAGGAGTCTAAGGGACAAAGTGTATTTCAGTTTTCATACCCAGAAGGGGTCAAACTGGCCCAATGCCATTGGCTGACATAGGCTAACAAGGGCTGACAATGCCCAAGAATGGCATTGACATGGTTTGAATAGTTTCTAGTGGCCAAAATGGGTTTTGATTTAAGCATATGGTGCACAAAGTAGTGAGTCAACTATTTGACAAAGTAGTTTTTGTTTTGCATGACCAGAGGTGGGTGAATAGGGCTAATGCCACTGGCTGGCATAGTTTGGCATAGAGTTGACATGACCAGAAACTAGGGTTTGCCATAACTTTTGATCTAGGGCTCCAAATGATGCACCACTTTGTCTGGTAGGTAGGCCATGCTAACAGGAACAGATGTCTCAACAGGATTTAGGGCAGGAGATGGCTGGAAAGTGATGAAAATCGGTGAAGAAGTTGACTGGCCTGGAGCACATGCAACATAAACAGTACAGCAACTAGGGCATAGCTATAACTTCTGTTCTAGGCCGAATTAGAAGTCGTGATAGAAGAAAAAAATGTTCAGGAGGGTGAAAAACATCTATATGGTAAAGTTTCTGGAGCTGGATCGGCCGGGATCGAAGTCCGGCGACCGAAGTAGTAGAAGAAGACATGAAAATTGGGGGTTTTCGATTTAGGGCAAATGAACTCGATTCCTTGCTTGTGGATGGTCTCTAGGGCATAAGAAAGCTACTGGTGAAGTTAGATTAGCTAGGGATGCACCAGAAAAGCTTAAACAGGAAGCTCAGTTCACAAGCAAAGTTCCAATTTGGGGGTTTCTAGGTTTCAGCAAAATTGATGATTCTGGTTGCTTAGGGATGTTGAGAAGGGTCTACTGATCATGATTGATCACTGGCACAAGGGCTAAATCGGTTTAGTTAGAGTTTAATTGCTCACCGGAGTTCTAGATGAAACACGGCGATTGCCGGTGACAGAAAGCATTTAAACTTAATTCCGAGCTTGAGAAGTATCAGGGTGAAGTAATGTACTCACTGGAGTAGCTGGATGGAGAAGAGAAGCAGTGGAGAAGCTTGGCACCGAAGCTCTCTTCTTGAGCTCGTCGGAGAAGAAGAAGTGTACAGTGAAGTGTGGCGATTTCTAGTGCTCTGGAGTGTAAGAAGTAAGGCTAAGCTCTGGTGGGTTTATATAGGCGTGGCTGGAGGCTCTCAATGGTTGGAAATGCTCGGGGAGTTGAAGCTGGCAAGGAAGTGACTGGATTGCGACTTCACGGCGTACCGGTGATGGAATGACAGGATGCCAGCGGCCGTGAGGGCTTTTGCAGCTGGAGTTGCAGCGAATTGACTATTGGGTTCGGCATGGCCTCTACGTGGCTACGCTTTGCTGCTGGAGCTGTTGCTGGTGGCGTGCAAACTGGAGGAAATCAGCTGGTTGTGATTCACACTGGAGAAGATCCACAGTGGCATATGGTGAGCACACACGCGGCGTCGAGGCACTGGCCAAGATGGCGACCACAGGCTGGCTTCAACGACGACGTGGCTACTGCAGCAGTGCAGTAGGTCGTGGTCGTGGGTTCTGGGCGCGAGCTGAGGAGCTGTGATCATGGTCGTGCACAGCTTTTGATCGAGAGCGGCTGCGGTGGTCAATCTCAGCGGCTCTGGTCGGTTGCAGATCTGGTCGAAAACTGAAGCCTGGTCGATGGCAGCAGCACTGATCGAGCGCAGCAGCGTTTCTGGTCGTGAACAGAAGGTGTGGTCGAACCAGGGACTGAATTGTGATGGTTTTTGATTAGCTTTGGACTGAACTGTAAATATGGTCTTAGAGATGATTAATTTGAGATCTGATTGCATGGTTGAGTATAATATTTCTATTAATACTCATTTAGCTCAAATTTGGAGAAAGTTTGATAAGATCTGAGGGATTTCACCTATTTTTGAAAATAGGGTAGAATTAGGGTAAAATAGATCTGGATTTTGTCGATCTCGAATTCTGGTAAATGGAGTGAGATTTTGAAGTCTGATCAGAAGGAAAGTCTGTATCAAATAGCATTTGGGAGGTGTTCCCTGAAGAGATTCTGGATTTGGAGTTGATTTGTGGATTTTAGCCTTTTCAGGCTTCCAGGTAAACAGAAAAGGACTTATTCGCAGTAAAATTTGGACTAATTTGCAAAAAGTGCTTAGATGAAACAATCTGGTTCCCAACTTTTTGGAGTAAGTTGAGGATATACCTAGGAACATATTCCAAAAGACACTTGAGTCTGGATAGGGTTAAATCATGATAACTCAGTTATCTGGAAACTGGGGTACTTAGGGTAAATCTGAATTTCCTGTTTTCGAAAACAGAAAAAGGCTTAGATACTGGAAGTTAGGGTTAGAATTCAATCTGGCTCCTGAAGACTTTTATCTTCAGGGTAACTGGTAGGTCAAATCTGGATGGGCAGATCATAATCTGGATCTAGAGAATAGATTTGGAGATTTTTAGGGTTTGGGAGAGATTAGGGTTCAGCTGATCTGGCTACAACTACCGAGATACATGCATGCAGGACTTTTATGCAAAACTTTTCACCCCAAAACCAGGGTGTTACAGAGAGGGGAATGTTGAGGCTTTGGAAGCGCAAGAGGCTGGCGTTGTGCCATTGTCTCAAGAGATAATCCTCTCTTGGTAAACGGATGTAAATTTCTTCTTTGAGTGTCATCTTTTTTTAAGACAATCAGGATTTCGCAGCCACTTGAGCATCTAACTGCTTCAAGAAAGAGAGGTGGTGATGATCTCGGATCGTCTAGTGGATCTCCATCGAAGAGGCTGATGCAGCTTGATGAGCTAGCTGCTCATCAGGCTTCATCCCAGCCATCCTCTGCAACTGTGGCTCAAGTGCCACCCAAGGCCACACAAGCTTCACCTCGTTCTCCTTCCTCGATGGAGGATGAGGAAGCTTTGGGCCCGGTCACGGCCACTTTGACCTTGTCTTCCCTGGTAAGAACTCTTGATTCTCTGGGCTTACCCTCGTAATGCCATTCCCTGGTTAGCAGATCTTTATTGGAATAAGTTGATGATTTTGTATCGAGAGGCGGAGCCCGAGAAGAGCTGGGCAAGGTGAAGGCCGAGCTAAGGGCCCTCCGGGAGGAGCACAAGCGCCTTGAGGAGAAGTACACTCAGCGGGGGCTCAACCTGGATGACTTCTTCAAGCGCATTGAGCGTTTGAAGGCAAGTTTTGACTGGGCTAGGGAGACTTCGAGGCTGGCTCGACAAAAAGAGTAGCTTGTGCACGAGGAGAAGCATGCCACGGATGTAACCATCGCCGGCTGCGGTCTCACCATGAAGGATACCCTCGCAAAACTGAGGGAGGTCGCGGGCCTTCTCAAAGCATATGTGGTTGATCCTAAGAAGGACAACTTGTCACTGGAGGAGTCCTGCGTCCTGGCTGCAAGTTAAACTGACTTTATTTTGGATGCAGTTAGGGCTAAGGCCGATCCTTAACCTAGCCCTTTGTATATTTACTTTTTGTTTTTTTGTAAATAATGAAAATATTAATGAAGCTTGTCAATTTTTCAATTTCTGTTCATGAATAATGTCCAGCGCTTTCTTAGACCTCTGTCTTATCTCTTTCCTTGGCTCTTGGCGACCATAGAAAGGTATGCGCGCTGCGTGCGATCACGGAATGACTATCGTGATCATGGAACATTTGTTGTAGGGCGGTCATGCGCAATCGTGAGAGCGGCAATCTTTGTTTGCTAGCCCTCAAAGTCGAAGTGAAAAGGCTTTCTTTTGACTCAAAAAGGCATTTTTGTTTCTGAAAAGGCGTCTTTTCGGTTCGACTTCCCGTTGAACGTCCGTGGGACTGTGAGTGCGCGTGTCAGGTTTGTTTTGACGTGCTTTTAATGCGAAAAACACCTTTTGCCATGCGGCGTGAACCGTGGTGAAGGGCCCGAGGGAAGTGGGTTTTTAAACCCTTCGTCCTGAGCCTTGCTTGTGCGCACAAAACTTCAGCAAAATTTCTCAAGTTTTATGTTTGAGCATTCCGTGTTGTTCTTATTTTGTGGTCTCCAGCTCACACCAGACACTAACGGTGATGGCCTGTTGGATGCGATCGAGCCACCGAACGGAGGAGAGCCTGTTGGCCTTGGAGGCTAACGGGTATCTTCCCTCTAGGTCGCTGATTCCATGGCGGCCAGCGTGGGAGAATGAGGAGAGCCCGAAGGTGCAAGAGGGCGAGTTAGTGGTGTTCGAGGACTTCTTGTGGTGTGGCTTCCGCCTACCGGAAAGTGACTTCTTGCGGGAGGTTCTTGCCCATTTTGATTTGAAGCTGGTGAATCTGAACGCCAACTTAGTGCTGATCCTCACCACATTCCAACATCTATGCGAGGCCTACATTGGGGTTTTTCCCAATGTAGATTTATTCCGCCAATACTACTTCTTGGCGAGTTCGAAGGACACGGCCGCTCCGGGCTGTGTCTACTTCAGGCTGCGGGAGAAGAAAGACTTTCTCCCTTTTGCACTGTGTGACTCGGTACACAAGTGGTACCAGCAGTGGTTCTACTGCATCGCGCCAAAAGAGAGTCATCTTTGGTTCGCCGATCAATGGCCAGAGAAGAGTAAAGAGAAGGATTGGCCCCCTCCTCTAGACGACAAGCGGAGGAGGCAAGCCCAGGTGGTTAAAGTTTTGATAGGCGAGGGCTTGACCGCCCGGGACGTGATCCGGGATTTTGTAAAGAATCGGATCAGTCCTCTAAAGAAGAGGGATCACCAGGCGTGGGAGATCAGGACGATGGAGGACACGACCAGGGATTGAGCTCTGGTAAGTGTCTTATCTTTAGTCAAATTGGAACGGTATGCTCAATTCATTGCTCTGTATTCGTGTTGGCTTGATGTTTACCATCTTTCAGAGTTGCCCTCTCCCGACGTCGAAGTAAGGACCAGCTACCTCCTAAAGTCTTTCACTTCGGTCGAGGAAGGCGATGCGACCGCTCCGAGACTGGAGAGCCTTGTCGGGAGCACCGACGAAATTGGACAGGAGCGACATAAGGTATACCTCATTTGAAAAACTTAATTTTATTTTATTAGCAAACAACGATAATCAGTGAAGATCATCTTTGATTGTTCAGTTGCTCGAGGGGCAAATGGTGGGGATGAAGAGGCCCATGGGCGAAGAAGGTCCTTCTGGCGGTTCCTTAAAGAGGATGAAGAGGACCCCAAAGTCCAAGGGACCGACCCCATTGAAGACCAAGAAGCATAAGGCGCCAACCCCCAGTAGGGCCAAAGTCTGGACAGCAATCGGGGCGGCTTCATCCAAGGCGACTGCGACCAGTTTGAAGGAGGCCGTAGTCAACATTCCTACCTCTTATTCCCCAATAAGCATGATGGGGAATTATGTTTTGCTTGTACAGGAGGAAAGAAGCGAGGAGGAGGAGAAGGTTGGTCGAGCCTCCGAGGCAGCTCGTTGTCGATGATTCGAACTCGGGATCCTTAGTCGAACTTATGCAGAATTTTGTGAGTTGTGAGACCTTTCAGGGTGTCCCTCCAGGAAGGGATGATGAACCAAAGTTAACTGGAGCACAGAGAGTTTTAGACAGGTTCATGCCCTCGATGGTGGGAGTAATAGCCCTACGTCCTGTTAGGATTTCATTATGTGTAAGAAATTTACAAGATTATGGAAAGAGTCTTCACAGGCGAAGATCCTTCCCGTGTGGTAATATAAAATACTCCTAAAAAGGCCTATGAAAGCTAGCAGACTTAATCTGATGTCTTCTATTGATCTCTCGACCGTCCCATTTGATGCATTGGTTTACCCTTTTATACTGGTCGAAAGGGCGCCAAGGCATAACGGCTTCGAACAGTTGCTCAGGTGCAGTTTTGGTAACTGCCCTTAACTTCCACGCAGGCTTTGACACGTGTAATTAAGGAATAACTGCACGTTTTAACCTCCTGACGGTTGTCTCCATACGTGGAAGAATCTTTGGGATACTCGGGATATACCTATTGTAAGGTCTAAGTAACCCTGCGTTTCCTGGTCGAGGGTGTTCTGACCACGTATTGCTTGCAATCATCTGACCGTGCACCATCTGCAGCTTTCTATCCGCGTACTCGCATACGGGCTTCTGACCGCGCACTATCTGTGGTTTGATCGCGTAGAACCTGTGATCATGTGTCCGCGTCTCTCAAGACAGCTTGAGACCTTCCGAACGGTCAGTTACTTGGTTCGAATTAGCCTTGAACTAGACGTGCATTTATTTTGAACCAGCTTGGGTATCAATCCTCGTCAGCTAGCCCCCAAATTTGAAGAAAACGAAGAGACATGTTTACTTCAAATTTTAAGACTTACATCGGATAAGTAACCCGACGTTTCAAATCCACCGCTTAGTGGCGCACTGAGTGTGGCGGTTTATTTCCCGAGATGGACTCTGAGCAATATTTGATAGGTAATGATGGCGCCGTAGAATTGTCTTTTAACCCGAGATAAAATTGTAAATGTTTTAAAAGCTCGAGGCATTCGAAAAATGAACCGTCACTCTGGGGCTATAAATACCGAAGCCTCTTAACTTTAAAATTTTACAGATCCTTTCCCGGCTAAGTCTTTTCCAAAGCCATCTTTTCTTCCCTCTTGTACACTCCTCAATGGCAGATAAAGGCATTATCGAGATTGAGAGCGATGAAGAGGAAGTGGTACCTGAATTCGAACAAGATTCACAGAAGGTAAATCTCTTCTAGAATTCTCGGTTCAAATTGCCTTCTTATGCTCTGATCATTTTCTCAAATGGAAATTCACAGACAGCCGAAGATTTGGTTCCTCCAAGGAAGAAACCCAAGGTTGACGAGGGATCTTCTAGTAAGACAAAGGTGAGAGACGCATCATTGCTCTCTCTTCCTTTGGTTCCCGTAGTTCTCCCTGTTCACACACCTCGGCAGGTCGAACCTTCATCTCTATCTTTGGAGGTTTATGATGATCCCTCAAGGCGTTCTTCTCAGTTTTCTCCATTTCATCCCAGTGATTCCCGTCCTTTAACGGGTGATCAATTTTCTGGTTGACAAGCTGTACTTCCGCGACTAGATAATCCTCAACCCACGTTGTGGAAAAAATCTTCTGGTGGGAAGATTGCACTTCCACCATCTGGTGGTCCTCGGCTTTTGTCGGGTGATCTACTTTCTGGGGGAAATACTTCAACCTCTCACTTGCGAGGATTAGTAACTATTTCCATCTCCTTTGCTTGTTGTTATAGTTTGTAAAACTAACATATACAAATGTAGGAGATGAAAATTGTTGGAGCCCCCAGCGACCAGCCTGCTGAGATTCAACCTCCTCCCCTCGAACAGACTCTCCAAGGAGAAAAAGAGGCCTTGGAGAAAAAGACCGAAGAGATGTCTTCGGCCATTCTGCACCTGGCAGAATGTTTTGACAGATCCCATGAAGAGGCGCACCAATTCTGCCTGGAGAGGGATTATGCTCGACAACAGTGAGAACTCTCTAATTCGATCAGGGATGGTAGCGCGTCTCTTATTAGGGACGATGTAGATAGGCTTAGAATAGTTGCCAGTTCTCTTGGGGCCGTTAGTGTAGATCCTACTGACGCTAATATGTCCCTAGGAGAACTTTATAAACTTCTCTCGGATCAGGTTGACGATTTGGTCGTCTGCATCCCTTTTGTATGAAAGGATTGCCAGAAATAAAGACTTCTTTTACCTTACATAATATGGAAACTCTTCATAATCTCTGTGTGAAAACATGGCCATAAGTAATGTCTTTACGACCACACATACGCAGGTAAATCCGAGTACTGCGATTAAGAATGCGTTAATATGTTACTCCGCGACCAGTACTGATACCGTGACTAGTACTGTTATCGCGATCAGAACCGAAACCCGATCATGACTGTCATTGCGATCAGAGCCGAGATTCGATCCGAACTACCATTGCTATCAAGATGGAAGTCCGATCAAAATCACAGTCTTGACAACACAACAACTTGTCCAAATGATAACTACATGCATAGCAGTTACTTGTTCACAATGATCATAGAACATCTTTATGATCAAAATGTATATTCTGAAAAGACCATAGGAACTCATTGTGATCAACACGTGAAAATTTACAAAAAACATGAAGGATAATGTCCTCCGAAAATCTTTGTAGAACTTTCACGTTCTTATGTTCACCCCAATTCCCAAATTCGAAACAAAGAATACTTTTCGTTTCGGACTCAGTGCGCGGAACGCATAATGGATTTCCAAGAGAAAACATCCATTATGGGAAATAAATAAAATATTCAATGGAACATTGCCCTCGGTGGAACGTTGCCTTGGGCCTATAAAAGGAGTAAGTAGCTTCCTGAGGAAGCCATACGCAACCAGCATCCCGCCTTAGAACTTCCGCCGCACAAAACCCTCATCCTTCGTCTTCCATCGCCCCTAAAGCCGCCAGCTTTTTCTTACAATCTCTTGCAAAAAATGACGTCTTGGAGCCGATCAGTCCACCACACGGAGGAGAGTTTGATAGCGCTGGAAAAGGAAGAGATCCTCCCTCCGCGGTTGCTAATCAACTGGCGACCTGCGGGGAAAGATTAAGAAACTCCAATCATCCAAGAGGGCTAGTTGGTGGTTTTCGAGGAATACCTGCGATGTGTGTTTCGATTCCCCGAGAGCAGGTTCCTGAAGGGGATCTTGGAGCATTATGGGTTGGAATTGGTGAATCTCCACCCAAATGCTGTCATGATCTTGGCAATTTTCCAGCACTTGTGCGAAGCTTTCGTCGGAGTGTTCCCAAGCGTGGAACTCTTCCGGCGTTTCTACTATTTCGGCGTAGTCAAAAAGTGCCAACGCCGCCGGATGCATTTACTTCCGGATAAGGGAGAAGAAAGAGTATCCCTTCCCACCCCTGCGAGATTCCGTGCACGGGTGGTACCAGAAGTGGTTTTACTGCACCCCTCCGTCCGAGAGCGGGTTATGGTTCGAGAACTCTCGACCAGAGAAGTCCAGCGAGTTGGACTCTCTCCCTGCTCTAAGCGCAGAGCAGAAGAAACAGGCCCAAGTAATTCTTCACTTAGTCCAGGAGGGACTGATTGCTCGCGATATCATCCGGGACTTTGTGAAGAATCGGGTGAGCCCCCTGCGTGAAAGGGCTCATCCGACTTGGGAGATACAGTCCATGGCGGATAGCACCTTGGACTATAATAATGGTATGTCTTCCAGTCAACAAAAACATTAATTTCTTCCGAAAAATTACATCTGTTAGCTTGTTTGTTTGTGATGTAGCTCTAAGTTTGTCCGAAATCGAAAAACGGGTGAACTACCTCCTCAAGGTGTATAGTGCCGATGTGAAGGGAGCCAAAGGGTCGCCTCGCCCACAGAGCCTGATCAATGCGAGCGACAATCTTAGACAGGAGCGCCGAAAGGTACAGACTTTCTTGCCAAAGTCCATTCGTAGACCACCCACTGATCTGGCATTAACGAGAACGACTTGAATAATACAGCTCCTGGGAAAGTTCGGTGAGGCAACATGCCCAACCGAAGATGTCGGCTTCCTGGGAAAGCCGGCTCCGAAGAGAATGAAAAAGATCTCTTCAGAGCGCAGAACAAGGGAAAACATTCCCAAGAAGTCTAAGGGACTTCTAGGAGTGGCTTCCCCTGCCAAGGCTCCATCTACCGCAAAGAAAACTGCGGTAAGATACTCAATGCCCTCTATTCCCTTAGGTACAAACCAGAATCACTTCTTCGTCGTACAGGGCGAAGGGAGTGAGGAGGAAGAAGATGACGTCCCTTTGATCCGTCGTAAGAGGAAGACGATTACCTCCCTGTCCAGCGAAGTTTTGTCTTCGCCCTCGAGACCAGAAATGACCACGGCGGGCCCCGCGACCATTGATAACCTCGTGGTTGCGGGTGAAGTCCCAGTACTTGAAGCTCAGGAAGCTTCAGGGCTTGCTACACCTCTTCCCCTGACAGAAGGGGTGACTGTGGTAAGATCCTTCACAGCTTTGATGGTCGTTATCCGTTTGTGAACGTCAACTAAGTAATGTTCGTGCAGGAGGAAGAAAACCTTCCCTCCATCCGCCAGGAGATGGTTGTGGCCAGCCCTAGGGCGACGAGCACTCCGCTCATAACGCCTAGAGCGGGAATGACAGAACAGGACACTGCGTTTGCCAGCAACCCCGTGGTCGCAGATGTAGTCCTGACGCCTATGGTCCAGGAGACATCTGGTCCAGCGGCTGTATCCTTACCAACCGAAGAGGTCACCCAGGTAAGGATCATCCTAACCCCAGTCTTTATCGTTCCTCATGGGCATGTTCATGATTTTATGCACCCAGGGAGAAAAGGACAGGGTCCTCTTTACGAAGAGGAAGACTAGGACAAATGATGACTGTCCCCTTTTCCTTGGGGAACCCTCTTCAAAATCCCAAAAATTAGAGGGAGTCCGAATAAGGTAAGAAATCTCCCTTTTATGGACAAGGTTAGAAATCTCAACTGATAACATTTTCTATTGTTTAGGCACAGAAGTCCGGTGCCTAGTCCTTCGGCGGCCTCGGCCAGTGTTGGGGCATCCCCTACAACCGAGGTCTCCGGGGAGCAAAGCTTAATCCCTTCAGCCACGGAGGTCATTCGGGCCATGGTGGATAGGGTCTCTGCAGAAGTCCAATCAGATATATTGGAATCTGCAGCCCTAGCCAAGAATAAAGGCCAGCAGGGAGGAACATCTGCTGTCCCTGTTGGGGACAAGGTGAACCCAACGGTTCAACCTTCGGTTGCACCAAGAAAGCTCTCATTCCGAGAGTATGCCGAGGTACATTGATCACCACTTATAGATTTTGTGCTTGCATAAGAGCATCTGTGTTTTGAAATCGATCTCCTTCCTTGTCATAGGAAATAACCTGCATGGCGACCATGTCGATGGCTATGATGGATAGCATCGAGGCTACAAAAGAGGAAAAAGGTCGCCTGCAACAGTAAGGGAGATATTTCTTTACTCAATCAAATGCAAGACCTTATCTTGGTAATTATCCCTTCTGTCACAAAGAAAGTGCATATCTAATGAAGAGCCTCGCTGATTGGGAAAACCAGGAGTTCCGGGCAGCAACCCACATTTCATTCCTGGAGAGCGAACTCCGAAAATTGCGGTCACAACTCTCCGGTAAGCATACTTCTGACCAGAGTAAATTAACTTCATCGCATGAAGTGTTTATAATGGCCTCTTGTCGCAGCACGAGATGACCAAATAAGCCGGCTCGATCAAGAGAAGACAACCCTCCAGGCGACCCTTGACTCTGTTCGCAGAGAGACTAAGGATTTGAGCACATCACTCTCATCCTGCAGCAGCGCTCAAGGAAACATCTTCGAGAAACTGAAGATGGTGGCCAGTCTGCTGAGGGCTGATATAGTCGAAACCGCGGTGGACGACCTCAGCCTCAGTGACTGGACCACACTGGTCGCGACCCAAGCGGAGTCACTTCTCGAGTATCTTCCTGAAGATACTAGGCGGCAAAAAGAGGTGATCAAATCAAGAGTTCGATCAACTGCCTCCGCCATCCTCTGCCGACTTTGTCTTCGCCATGGCCCAGATTTGGATCTGAACATAGCGGCGGAAGAGGGAGAGGTCGAGAGTGAAGATCAGCTTAGGTCTATCATGGAGGAGGTTAGACCTCTTGTCGAGAAACTCCTGAACGATCTCGGCATAATGTAAAACATTTTACCTGTACAAATACAGTTTATAGAATGCAAATGCATGCATTTTTTGAAAAGAAAAACACTTCCTTTTGTTTCATGTTGCGATCATATTCCCCTAGCCCCCGCCTGTGATTATGTATACTGAAGACTTAGTATTATGAGCACAAGAGAAATTATATATGTGCTGACGACAAGGGGTACCCGACCAGGTCAATAATCATATTAAACACAATACCCAATCTTATTGCAAACTGACGGCCACTCTGATGACCAAGGACATGCCAGCAAGCCTCGTGTGCGTTGAGAAACTGCTTATTGAGGGGTGTCTTGTCTGGAAGTGATCATGAGATTGGCCAGTGAATCCGATCAGGATATTGTGGCAACATAACTATTGGCGACCAGCCCTCGAGTCAGACTCGTTACATACGGGCAAAAGAAGAATAATCCACACATGAAACAATCAAAAGCTCCGGTTTTGTTAAACCATGCTAATTGAAAAGGAAAAAGGATTAGACACTTACACGTAAAACTTACGTAGTTGATCGATGTTCCAAGTATTAGATAAGATCCGACCATCCTCCATCGCCAACCGAGCTGATCCTGGTCGCGGCACCGAAACAACAGTGTAGGGGCCTTCCCAATTTGGGGAGAATTTGTTGCAACTAGATTGGTTTTGTATTCTGCCTAAAACCAGATCGCTCACGTGAAGACTACGTGGTCGCACCCTTTTGTTATGATACTTGCGCAAAGCTTGCAAGTATACCGCAGACTTGATCAAAGCTCGATCACATTTTTCTTCTAGGAGGATGAGATCTTGTAATCGCTGTTCGCTCTGATCAACTTGTTCGAATTGATTTGTCCGAACAGAACCAATACTAATTTCCATAGGTAACATGGCCTCAGCCCCATATACCAAATGGAAAGGTGTCTCACCGGTGGCTCGACTAGAAGTAGTACATAGTGCCCACAGAACGGTGTAGAGCTCGTCTACCCAAGCCCCCGAGCGTGTCTTAAGGCGATCGAAAACACATTTCTGGATGCCTTCAATATTTGCCCGTTGGCACGTTCTACGGCACCATTGCTCTGCGGATGAGCTACAGAGGCAAAGCACACATTGGTTCCAACCTGATCGCAATAATCCAGAAAAAGACCACTAGCGAACTGGGAACCGTTGTCAGTAATGAGACGATTAGGAACACCGAATCGAGCCACAATGTTCTTATGGAAGAACTTTTGTGCTGCAGTTGCAGTAATGTTACGCACGGGTTCGGCCTCAATCCACTTTGTAAACGTATCAATGGCTACGGACAGGAACTTGTATCCATTGGTCGCTTGTGGCATAGGACCGACAATGTCCATCCCCCAGACCGCAAAGGGCCATGCAAGGGGAATGGTTTGTAAGGTGTACGCAGGTTGATGAGCCTGTCTCGCATGAAACTGACATTGAGGACACGTTTTGACCATACTTTTGGCATCATCAAGTGCCGAAGGCCAGTAAAATCCTTGTCGGAAAGCTTTTCCGATTAGTGTACATATGACGCGTGCGCACCGCACACACCATCATGAATTTCTCTCAAGAGGGATTTACCTTCTTCTTGAGATATGCAGCGCATAAATACTCCTTGAGTACCTTTTCTGTACAAAACTCCTTCTATGAGCTTGTATAGACACACCCTTCGAACTAACCGATCGCTTTCGGTTTCATCCTCGGGCAAGGTCCCATGTTCGAGATAGACCCTCAATGGATGAGTCCAATCTCGTTCCTGTCCGAGGTTGGTAACGCAAACTGTTACCGGATCATCCTCGACCGAAGTCATAATCGAAGGATGTTCCAAGTGTTCGACGAACACTCCTGCCGGAGCGGATGTGCATGAGGACCCAATTTTGGATAATTGATCTGTGAGAATGTTGTCCTTTCGCGGGATGTATTGGACTTCGAAATGACTGAAGTGTTTTTCCAATCTCCTCACTTCCCCCAGGTAATGAGCCATTGTCTCATCAGAGGTGTTGTACTCCTTGTTTACCTGGTTTACGACCAGCTGTGAGTCTCCCCTCACCACTAATCGATGGATTCCGAGGAATTTTGCTGCCCGGAGCCCTGTAAGAAGACCTTCATACTCTGCTGCGTTGTTGGTCGCAATAGAGTGTAATTGAAAGACAAACTTCAGCTGTTCGCCCTGAGGCATAACTAAGACCACTCCAGCCCCCGAGTGTTGAAAACTGCGAGAGCCATCAAAGTACATTGTCTAGTGATCAGGGCATTCCAATTCTTGAGGTGCCTGCACCGGTGGCTCAGGGTTAGTCCATTCGACCACGAAGTTGGCCAGGACCTGAGACTTAATCGTAGTGCGGGGCGTGAAATGGATGTCGAATGCACCGAGTTCGACAGCCCATTTGGCGATCCGACCAGACTTCTCCGGATTGCGGACAATATCCCCCAATGGAAAAGAGGAGGGTACTGTGATCTTATGTGCTTGAAAGTAATGTCGTAGCTTACGGGAAGCCATCAGTAGTGCGTAAAGTATCTTCTGGACCTCAGGGTATCGCTCCTTAGGACCATGAAGTACTTCACTTACATAGTAGATGGGTCTGTGTATACCTTCTCTATCCGTGATCAGGACAGCGCTGACCGTGTATGGGGTGGCCGCCAAGTAGAGAACTAATGGTACTCCTTTATCGGGAGACACCAAGACCGGCGGACTGGATAGATACGCTTTCACCTCCTGAAATGCCTTCTCAGCCTCATCGGACCATGTGAAGTTGTGATGTTTGCGCAGGGCTTTGAAGAAAGGTAATCCCCTTTCGCCTAGTCGCGATATGAACTGGCTTAATGCCGCCATACGACCTGCTAGGCGCTGAACATCCTTGATGGTCGAGGGAGACCTCATCTGATCGATAGCCCTGATTTTTTCAGGATTGACCTCGATTCCTCTAGAACAAACAAGAAAACCAAGAAGTTTTCCTGAAGAAACCCCGAAAGAACATTTCTCTGGGTTTAATTTTATTCCAAATCGATTTAAATTACAGAAGGTTCCAGCGAGATCATCTTAGTGAGACAATCTTTTGGTGCTTTTTACAACCAAGTCATCTACGTAAGCTTCAAGATTACGCCCTATCTGGGAAAGAAAGGTCTTTTGCATCAAGTGTTGGTACGTGGAACTTGCGTTCTTGAGACCGAACGGCATTCTGACATAGCAGTAGGTGCCGAACGGGGTGATGAAGGCAGTCTTCTCTTCATCTTCTTCTGCCATGCTAATTTGATGATATCCCGAGTAAGCGTCCAGGAAACTCATCAGTTCGCAGCCCGCAGTAGAATCAACCAGCTGATCGATGCGGGGAAGGGGAAAGTCATTCTTTGGATAGGCACTATTGTGGCTGGTGTAGTCAACGCACATGTGCCACTTACCATTTGACTTGCGGACCATGACCGGATTTGCAAAGCCATTCCGGGTGATCGACCTCGCAAATAAACCCGGCCCTTAGGAGTTTGTCCAACTCCTCTCGGATGGCTTCCTGCCGATCAACAACAAAACGCCTGAGCTTTTGCTTTATTGGCCGCTGTCGAGGTCGAATTGCTAACCTGTGCTCGATTACCTTCCTTGGGACACCGAGCATGTCAGATGCCTTCCACGCAAACACATCTGCGTTAGCCCGGAGGAAAGCAATGAGCTCGAGTTCCTATTTGTCATCTAGGCCTGATCCAACCCAGATTATTCTGGATGGATCATCTGGGTACAATGGAACCAGTTTGAGTGTCTCGTCTGGTTGAGGAGCAGCCTTGATCGTGTCAGTGGAGACTGTGGCGACCTGAGCGTCCCGGAGGGGAAGTTGGTCCACCATCTCCAGGGATAGCCGATCACACGTCAACGCCACATTGCGACTGCCTCGGATCGAGATAACACCTTTGGGGCCAGGCAACTTGCCGCACTGGTAAGCATAGTGCGTAGCCATCATGAACTTAGCAAGAGTTGGCCTGCCAAAGATGATGTTGTAAGCCGAATCATAATCAATTACATCAAAAGTAACTAATTCCGTTCGGAAGTTATCTGGTTCTCCCAGTGTGACCGGGAGGACCACCTGTCCCAATGGCATCATGGAGGGACCAGGAATTATCCCATAAAATGTATGGATTATAGGTTTGATTTTCGAACGAGGAATCTGCATCTCGTCAAGCGCCTTGACCAATAGGATGTCCAAGGGCTACCTCCGTCAATCAGGACCCTCTCGACTCTCGCATTACTAATGATCGGGGTAATGACCAGAGGTAACCTCAATGGTCGAGTAAGCCCTGTAGGACAATCAGAGCGATCAAACCTCAAAGGTGTGTCCGACCAACGAGGGTACTGAGGCTCACCAAGGGAAGTCTCCATTTGGTTAACCTCTCGATAAAAGGCTTTAAATTGCCTCTTAGAAACAAAAGAAGAGGAACCCCCGAAAATAACATTAACATGATTACGAGGTACCTGGTAAGACATCTCTTCGTCCCCGTCGGCATCTCTTAGCCCGCATGCTTGTTCCTTAGTTGGTAAGGTCGGCATCGATCCAATCCCCTGGTAGAAGTCATCTAACTGCTTCAACCAACTCCTGCAATTTTTGAGGTCGTGGCCTGCTGAGTTGTGGAGCGGACACCACTTCTTGCCTTCCTGCGGGTTAGTCGACTTCTCTGGCAGGTCGGGATTACGACCACCAGAAGCAGTTTTATTCTTAAACGAATACTTGTTACCTTTGGTCGGTGGAGGCTTCTCTCCGACCGCGACCTCTCGGTATTGTCCAGATCGACTCCTTTTTGATTTCTTCGACCTGCCACTTGATGAAGATTCTGGCTTCTATCTTGAATCCTCCCTTTTAACATCCTTGAGACCTGGCTGAGGTGGTAGGTTACCTTTATCAACCATCCGATTCCATTCGACAGCCTCGGCTGCGTCAGAATATCGATCAGCCATATCGAAAAGATCGGCTACTGATCGAGGAGGATGGATGAGCAAATCTTCAGTGAATCTTTGATATCTGATGGCATGTTTGAATGCCCTGATAATAGAGCTATCAGATATGTTCGGGATGGTATTCCTCACCCCGACAAATCTCTTGACAAACTGACGAAGAGTTTCGGTCGAAGTTTGTCGTAATCGATGGAGGTCGTCCTCTTTACCCGGCTTCTGATAACAATTTTGGAAATTGCTGAGGATGGCATCACACAACATTTCCTAGTTATAGATTGAGTCCTCGGGTTGATTGAACAACCAGGTTCTTGCTGGTCCTTCGAGGACTGTTGGTAGGTAGTTGGCCATGACCTGGTCATCGCCGCCTGCCGCCTAGATGGCAGTAATGTAGATTTGAAGGAACTCGGGCGGGTTCTAAGTTCCATCAAACCTCTCTATGTCCCCTGGTTTAAACTTGTTTGGCCAAACGACGGCACGAAGGGCAGGCGAGAAAGCTTTACAACCAACATAGGGACCGTGAATTGACCTGCGGCTCTCGATCTGATCTCGGGCGACCTCACGCAATGGGGAAGGTACTCGTGGCCCCAAACGAGAGTGGACAGGAATTCGTTCCCTATCACGAGAATCTTGTGCCCATCTGGATTTGTCTTGTTGAGATGGGACGGGTGGCGGGCGACTCCGTCTCTAGAACCAGAGTTAGAGTGCTCTCGGTTATGGGAGCGTGTCATTGATCGGGAAGAAACCGTCGGGGTTGCCTCCGATGCGACCTCGTCCAACCTCTCCGCCAAGATGCTGGTGAAAGCCTGTTTCTGCGCATCTGTGACCGTAGGAGGAAAATTACGCAGGACCTCTGCGTTATATCGAAGCCGGCCATGCGTACTTCTCCTACGGACACCAGGTGTTACCGTTTCTTTGTCCGCCGGGAAACGCTCCGGGGGTAAGGACGGTGTCTGGTCACGTCTGCGACCACGCGATCGCCGAGAAGAACTCGGAGCAGCATCGTAACGAGCCTGCGCATTTTGAAGAGCCTCTAAGGCTGTTCTGCGAAGTTCGTTGTCTTGTTGCTCACGATCTTGATCTTCCTTTTGCTTGCGTTCCTATTCTTCCCTAGCAGCTCGTTGATTGGGAGTTTCTTCTGATAAGGCAGCGAACTGTCTAGGGAGCGAGGTCGCCGATGGAGAAAACATCTCCGTTTGTTCCGAGTCAGACTCGAAATCAAAGAGACGATGGAGGTTATCAGGGTCAAACCTCCCCGGGCTGATTTCCTAGTCAACATCGTTCTTTCCCTTAGAAGGGTCGTATGATGGACCGGATCCAACCTCTAACACATTAAGAACCTCAGTAGGCTCTGGTTCTGCGTTGGTCGCCCCCTGGTCGATAGACATGACCTGAGTGGTCGAATCAACTTCTGGGACGTCTTCGCCTCCGGTTTCCTCCATCGGAACAGGATCACTGGGAGAAGGCATCTGAATGTGAGCATAATCCTCGAGATCAAAATCGTTCTCGGAATCATATGCTCCAGCCATGGTTCAACGAACCTCCGGATGGAAATTAGGACGCCTTGAGAAAGGCCCCACGGTGGGCGCCAGCTGTCGACGATTCAGACTCGGGATCCTTAGTCGAACTTATGCAGAATTTTGTGAGTTGTGAGACCTTTCAGGATGTCCCTCTGGGAAGGGATGATGAACCAAAGTTAACTGGAGCACAGAGAGTTTTAGACAGGTTCGGGCCCTCGATGATGGGAGTAATAGCCCTACATCCTGTTAGGATTTCACTATGTGTAAGAAATTTACAAGATTATGGAAAGGGTCTTCACAGGCGAAGATCCTTCCTGTGTGGTGATATAAAATACTACTAAAAAGGCCTATGAAAGCTAGCAGACTTAATCTGATGTCTTCTATTGATCTCTCGATCGTCCCATTTGATGCATTGGTTTACCCTTTTATACTGGTCGAAAGGGCGCCAAGGCATAACGGCTTCGAACAGTTGCTCAGGTGCAGTTTTGGTAACTGCCCTTAACTTCCACGCAGGCTTTGACACGTGTAATTAAGGAATAACTGCACGTATTAACCTCCTGACGGTTGTCTCCATATGTGGAAGAATCTTCGGGATACTCAGGATATACCTGTTGTAAGGTCTAAGTAACCCTGTGTTTCCTGGTCGAGGGTGTTCTGACCGTGTATTGCTTGCAATCATCTGACCACGCACCATCTGCAGCATTCTATCCGCGTACTCGCATACGGGCTTTTGACCGCGCACTATCTGCGGTTTGATCGCGTAGAACCTGCGATCATGTGTCTGCGTCTCTCAAGACAGCTTGAGACCTTCCGAACGGTCAGTTATTTGGTTCGAATTAGCCTTGAACCAGATGTGCATTTATTTTGAACCATCTCGGGTATCAATCCTCGTCACCCGCATCAAAGGCGCTGTCCTCGCTGCTGTCTCCCCAAAGCGGGGGGGGGGGGGGGGGGGGGGTTCAAGCTCCTGAAATCTTCTAGGACTTGGAATATGGTAAATTGCTTCTTTTCTAGCAAAGTCATATTGCTTAGTTAGAACGATTTGACTGATTGTGAAATGAATGTACAGGAGTCCCTCGACCATGACTGTAGTTATTCCAGCGAGTGAATCGGAGCCCGCCGTGGTCGAGGGGGAAGGCCCTACCATGGTAGGTGTTCCTGCCATGAGCGGTACCGCAGTAGAACCAGCGGCTACAACGAAGGCTATTTCTAGTATGACGATGTGCCGCTGCCCGACGTTGTTGACGAGGTGGTTGTGGATACGCTATGCATCGAACCCGTCGGTGATGTGGCAGCTGAGGTCGCAGCAGCGACCGCGACCACGGATATGGTTGTACAGGTAGATTCATCCACCATTCCGCTAGTCAAGGAAACCGTGCATCCCATTGATCCGCAGCGCCCCGCACCGGAGATGATCACTGATAAGTGCTAACTCTGTAGCACTTTTACCCTAGGTTTAGTATCAAAAACATGCAAAATCATGCTTAAAACTCCTTTGATGCAACATTTTGTGTGTAAAATTTAATTATTTTCACAAATTGCTTTCACGGTTGTGTTCAACATGTTTCAGGGATCAAACCCTTCAAATTTGAAGCAATTTTGACGACATTTGAGCCTCCAACGACCAAGAAAACCATCTGAAGAAGCAAAAGTCTAGGTCGAAGTCGAATTGGCAGGTAAAAGATCCAATCCGTACAAAACTGGGCGAAAAAAAGGATTTTTACATGAAAAGAACTCCTGCTCGCAAAAGAATACCTAGTCGTGGTTGAAGAAGATTCCCTCTCGGTCCTGGTTGCGCCATGTGTTTGGCCATCATTGTGCCACGTGTCCCGGTCGTGATCGATTCGGTTTCGGCCAAGACACGCGTGTAGCTACGGTTGCGCCACGTGTCCTGGTCGTGTTCGAATTGGATTTCTCGGCGCATTTTGATCTGATTTTGATCCAAACTGGTCGTTGTGGCTCGGATTTGATCCAAACTGGTCATGATTGGGCTGATTTGAAGCGAGTTTGATCCAAACTGGTCGTTTGTGGCCGTTTTGATTTGGTTTTGACTCAAATTGGGTGAGTTTGGTTGGTTTTAGCCAGATTTGGTCAGTTTTCAGTCGTATTGGATCTGAACTGGTCGAATTTGGTTGATTTTGACTCAGATTTGTCTGTTCTCGCACCGTTTGAAAGCAAACTTCATCGCCTACACATTAAGGAGTTATTTTTTGACACATTTTCTTGTGTACTATAAATAGAGAAGCTTTTGGCTCAATTAATCATGCTTTTTATGCTTTCTAATATCTTTTTCTTAGGTTTTAGAAGCTATTAGGGCTTAGCTTAGTTTAGAAGAGCTCCCTTCTCTATTTTATTACTTTTGTGAGTCGACAAGCACGACAACATCAGTTTTCAAGCAATCAAGTAAGCTTTTATTTATTTCTGATTGTTATTTCTGCATTATTTTGACTTTTAGCGAGTAGATCCCTTCTAGGGTTAGGGATGACCTAATCCTGAGGGCGTGATTCTTTCTCGGTTTTTATTTCAATTTTTGGATTAATTTCATGATGTTTTCTTCCTCTAAACCTTAAATTCTCGTTTCGGCAATAGACGTCATAGTTGAACCTTAACAAGAATTTAGGGGAGTTCTTGAGTTCTTAGCGCATTGACGCGGAACCCTTAACATGAGAGAGGTTCTCGCTAAACGTGACAGTGGAAGTGATCCTCTGACTATTGACCTTGCGCTCCGAACTGGAAACTTAATTTGTCTTGGAAAACAATTGAAATTATCTTACAATCCTCGAACCTTGGATAGAATTACACTGGATGGTTATGGAAATCCCAAAACCCTAGATTTTCTTTCCAGTTTGCAAACCCTAGATTGTTAGACTTAGTTGTAGAAAAAAACCACCCCAAAAATTGTTTAGACTTAATTAGTAATCCATTAAGCTAGAAAGACGAATATACTTGTTCCTCGTGGAATTCGACCCTCAAGTGCTCAATGTTAAACCATTCACTTGCGGTATTACAAAATCACACCGTTTTGGGTGCGATAAAGTTTTTGGCGCCGTTGCCGGGGAACAATGGTAATTCATCTTTTTAGATTAATTTTCGCTGATATAAGTCGATCTCACTTCTAAATCTTGATTCTATTTTCCTTTTTCTTCTCTTTGCACCACTAACCTTTCAGGGACAATAGTGCAAAGCTGGATAGCTTGGACGAGCCTGTCAAAACCGCGTGCCAACTTCGGTACGAGGCAAGACAAGCAAGATCGGAGGAAAACTCGCAGACTTTTGAAGACATCAAAGAAAAACCAACAATGGAGGACCAAAAGAGACTCAAGGATTATCCAACCCCGCTCAGCATGGGCTTGCAATCAGGTATTCTTAGACCACCAATTGAATCAAATAATTTTGAGATAAAACCTGCGCTTTTGAATTTGGTTCAACAAAACCAATTTAGCGGTCTTCCCGCTGAAGATTCATCACTACATTTACATATGTTTTTTGAGCATTGTGACACTTTCAAGATTCATGGAGTAACACAGGATGCACTTCGTTTGAGACTCTTTCCTTTCTCGCTTCGCGAGAAGGCGAGGGCATGGATATACACTCTTCCTCCTGCATCAATCACTACTTGGGACGAACTCTCATGAGCTTTTCTTGGTAAGTTTTTACCTCCTGCTAAAACTGTTCAGATTCGCAACTATATTGCATCTTTTTCTCAGCAGGTAGATGAATCACTTTACGACACTTGGGAGTGGTACAAGGACTTGCTGATCAAATGTCCGCATCACGGATTAGAGAAGTGGCTTGTAGTTCAAACGTTCTATAGCGGATTGAACTACAATGCTAGGATGGCCGTCGACGCTGCAGCTGGCAGCGCACTAATGAACAAAAGTGTAGACGAAGCATACGACCTCATCGAAGGTATAACTCAGAACTACACACAATGGGGAATCGAATGGGCTGCTCAACAAGCTCCGACCAATAGCATGGATGTACGTGTAATGTCGCAATTAGCTGAACAGGTAGCACTTTTAACCGATAAACTTGCTATTCTTGGATCAAATGCTACGTCGTCTATTAACGCAATTACGCCTGTATGTGAGCTGTGCGGCATACAAGGCCACTATGGACATGAATGCCAATTTAACCCATCCATGGAGCAAGCAAACTCTTTTCACGGTATGCAACAACGACAAGGTAATACTTTTCCTAACTCGTATAACTTTGGATGGCTCAACAATCAAAATTTTGCATGGTCAGGACAAAATCAGCAACCTCAGCAGCAATAACACAATTTTGGACAGCAGCAACTACAGAAACAAAAATCCCAATATCAAACTCAAAGGCCGCCGTTTCAACCACAAAATCAGCAACCGTATCGACCACCAAATCAACGACAACCCAAGTAGTCGAACATGGAGCGCATGCTAGAGAAATTTCTAGCAAATCAAGAGAAAGAGAAGACATCCATGAGCCAAAAGACAGACTCCATATCAACTCACGTCCGCATGCTTGAGACTCAAATTGTGCAATTGGCGAATCCTGCACCAAAAAACGATTACCCTTTTCCTTCTCAACCTATCAATCCTTGCAATTTTGAGCAAATTAATTCTATAGCTTATTCTAAACCTCTTGTTTCCAATTGAGTGATCCTAAGGAGGGGAACAAAGCTATCGGAACGGACACCACCAACCGAACCCACTCCTGCAAGTAAAATTGAAGAAACACCATCACAACTGGCTAAGGATGATGACAAGGTTGCCGAACGACAAGAAAAGGAAAGTGGAGAAAATCAGGTAACACGTATTTATAATCCAACTCCATCTTTTACGGGAAGGTACGTTAAAGCGAAACTCGATAAGCAATTTGAAAAATTTGTCGAAATCTTGAAAAAGCTTAATGTGATTGTGCATTTCACTGACTTAGTAACTCAAATGCCTTCTTATGGAAAATTCTTGAAAGATATACTCACTAAAAAGAGGAATTTGAGTGAATTTCAAACTGTTGCTTTAACCAAAAATTGTAGTGCTCTAATTCAGAATAGGATGCCGGTAAAGCTGTGGGATCAAGAGAGCTTCTCTATCCCTTGCAACATAGGTACGGTTTCTAAGGCTTTTGCTATGTGAGTGATTAAGCCACCTAAAACAATGGGTGAGGTTTTGCGTAAATCCTTCCCAGTACTTTCAAGGCGACGGGCAAAGTAGGCTGCAGATGATATATGAATTTTGCCTAACATAGCCCACAAAAATTCAACCTCGGTTTCTAAAACTTTATCCTGATTACTGTCACAGCAGAAAATTGTTCCGGCCATGAGACGTTGTAAATAGCGAAAGGCTGGATTACAAAATTTGGCGGCCTTTGATTTACTAGGTCGAAAAAGATGTTGCCCTTCCTCTGCTATATCACTCCAAATTTTACCGGGGGTGCAAATAATAGAAGCATGAAAAGTTCCCCTAGGTTTAAGCCCAAGCAGATTTGCAAATTCATCTATTAAAAATTATAATCCACATTTGCAAATCTAAATCTAACACCTTTAGTTTCATCGGGAGGGACACGTATAGTGTTTTGTTCGAAGGAGGCTAGAATCTCCCATACGACTTCGCGAAAAGTCAGAACCGGAACTCCTATAAGCGCATCCCATCCCACATTACTAAGCAGATGTTTAACATCATCTTCAATTCCTAGAGATCTAGTGGTATGAACATCTAAAAATCTAGTAGGCCACAAAGGTCTCTTTTTTAAATGCATAAATCTAGCAAGATGATCAAGGTTTGTGAAGTAAATTTGTGGAAAATCTGGATCTGAGAAAGTTTGAGGAGACATACTGTGTTTGCACTTCGTTACCTTCTTGACATTGCGTCGGGGGGTCGTCATTGCAGTAGAAAACTTCAGATCCAGGGGTGTCGAGGCGCAAGGAGCCGAAATCCGCGGTCAGATCAAAATTTGAACGGTTGGATTTGGATTTGTGGAGCTAAGTATGTGGAGGTTTTTGTGAAGAACAAGCGCTAAAAACTATGGTGGATGTTGTTTGTGTCGGATCTAGGTCGATCTAAGTATCTAGGTTTTGATGATTAATGATGATTTGGATAAATCCATAATGATTAATACTGATCTAGATAATGATAGTTTTGATGATTAAATGACAACTTAGATAAATCCTGATTTAGCACAAGTGAATTGAGTTGACTATTGATAAACCTTGAAATGGATATCTACTTAGTTGTGGGTTTAATATTGATGCATATGTAGAGGGGGAGCTCGGTGGTTGCATCAAGCTTGTGCTAATTGATTGATCATGATGTTATATGTTAAATCTTGAGGTTGATGACTCCAGTTGTGGATTTGATATCGATACATATGTTGAGGGGGAGCTCATCACTTTGGTCATCTGATTTGATTGCTATCATGACATGAGTAGTATAGATCGTATGCGTAGGTCTTTATCATCTATGATCTATATGATTGTATTTTATCTCATACTCATTTGCTAGTTGTTGAATATGGTGTTGTCATTTCACTGGAAAGAGAAATTGTTGCGCTAACTCCTGTGTGGAGTAGTTTCTCTGATGGTGATTAATGACGACCTATATATGAGACTAATGTTGTGCATTGAGTGTACGTGTTGTAGTCTCAGATTGATTGCAGGATAAAAGCAAGCAAGGGTGTGAAGAGGATGAAGTCGATATGAGACATCTTGAGCGAGGTCAAGCTTAGCAAGGTCGAGCTTTGTGAGGACAAGTGTCGAGCGGTCGAGCTTCGCGAGGTCAAGCTTAGCGAGGTCGAGCTTTGTGAGGACAAGCGTCGAGCGGTCGAGCTCCATGAGGTCGAACTTCACCTAAGGTAAAATCCAAGATTAAGGATTGTTTTCTTAGAATTTTACTGGTCTCGGTGTTTGGAGGCAGACCGGGTTGATAGGATTATTTTTACTAGTTTGACCGTATTATTAAGAGGGGTCGAAAACTAGTAGCTTGAATCTATCTAGTGCGGAAGCTCAAATGCATTCATATCATCTTGCACTAGTGTTTTATCGCCTCTTGCATTGCTAGAGAGTCTAAGTGTAGTTTGTGGTGCATTAGAGAATGTTTTGAAAACTGCACTTAGTCTTGATCACCAGCTATTTAAATTGGTTTATTATCTAGAGCTGGTTGTGGATGTATTTGCACATCCTGATCGTATTCGTGCTTGATACGTGGTCATGTCGCTAGTTTTGCGGCTTTCTGTTTAGGGTTTGGGCGTGGTCGTAGGAGCTCGAGCTAGTCGTACCAGTCTTCGACTCGCTTTCGTACGTTCGACCAAACTCTCTCGACCACCTGTTTTTGATCGGATATCAGACCTGTGTGGTCGTGGTCGTCACTGAGTGTCAGCTGAGATATCCGCGAGAAAACAACAAATCCGTATGTGCAAATACCCTAAATTGCATTTGAGATGATTTTTGTGTTGGACATTTTGGAAACAGTAAAGTTTTTGAGTTTTCTAGAAATATCTAGGCATTTCTAGGTCTTGCCCCTTTGAAAAAATTGTAGTGCTCTGAGTTATGTTTCGAACAAGTTAAAAATCATCTCAATCGGATCTCTGGATCAAAAGTTATGCTTGTTTTACTGTCAATGTGCAGTGGCCGGACATTGTCCGGCCTGTACAATTTTTTTCAGCCTTTTGCATAATGAAACCAGAGAAATTTGCATCCATCTGGGCCTTTTTGTCTAGGAAGGCCGGACTTTGTCCGAAATGGCCGGACATTGTCCGGCCTGTACAATTTGTTTGAGCCGAGAGTTAACAGAGACATATTCTTTTGTCTGGGGTTTTTGTCCGGACAAATAGTATCTGTCCGGCCTTCAAAAATTTTGTTGAAACGGTAACTGACAAGGTTGCCGTTGTGAGTAACGGTCACTATTGGGTTGTACTGGTCGGACATTGTCCGAAATGGCCGGACAATGTCCAGCCTGTACAATTTTGGTCCGGTTTCTTGCAAATGGCTAGTTTTTCTTTGAGGCTATAAATACTTCGTGTTTGGCTTCATTTGTTTGTGCTCAAAGAGTTCATATACCAGTTGAAAACCTAGCCAAGTCAATTGAATTTGAGTTATTGCATTTAGAGGCTAGAATTGAGCCCAAATCTTTAGTTGATTTGAGAGAGAGCAAATTGTGTGAAGTTAATAGTGCTTAGTGCACTTGAATCACCATTTGCTTGCTAAGTGCTAGAGTGTTTGAGCATCTCATTTGCATATTTGAGCTTCTAGCATGAGATTTGATCAAGTGAGCGCATTCGACTTGTTACTCTTGGTGATTGCCTTCGCCTAGACGGTGTCGGAGGAGAGTCGCGATCTTTCCAATTGAAGTTTGTTGGAGAGGCCGGCAAAAGATTGTGAAAGGTGTGGTGCTCGCCTATCCGGAGTGGAGAAGGAGCAATTCTAATGAGATATCTTTCGTGGATATAGAAGCGAGGCTCCGAGTGAGCGCTTCAACGAGGAGTAGGGGAGACCGGGCGAGTCTCCGAGACCTCGGTAAAAAATATTGTGTCAATTGCGTATATCTTATTTGCCTTACATTCATCTTGACACAATTGTTAAATTTACCATTGTTGTATGTTTTATTGAATAGTTCATATGGTTGAATGCAATTAGTTGACTAAATTGCTTTAAAGCCTCATTGTATAATCTAGCTCAAATAATTATCTTGTTGAAATTTCTTAGTGGGGAAGAAAATTTAAAAGCCTCCTAATCACCCCCCTCTAGTTGGCATCCTCGATCTTACAGTTTGGAGAGGATGGGAGGCTTTAAATTGGGTGGTAGGTTGGTTTTGTAAAAGTTTGGGGTGAGAAAAGTTCAAAAAGAAGGCAAAAAGGACACTTTCGGCCAAAAAAGGAGAGGAAACCGAGCCTGGCACAACCACGGGCACGGGGCGTGCTCCGGGTCATGTTTGGCTTGGGTTTAACCCGCCACAACCACATGGTCGCACCGACGGCACCACTTCCTCGGGCATGGGCCGTGGCGCGGCTCGATTTGCACCCGCTTCGACCAGCTGGTCGCACCGATGGGGCTACGGCCACGAGCACGTTGCGTGTTTCATTCGGTTTGGTTCGGTTTTACAAGACAGGAGCACGGGATGTGCCACATTTTGTGGTTTTTGCTGTCAAAAATAAAAAGAAGTTTTAATATTTTGAAAATCCAACTTGGGCATGCCACGTGGCATGTTCGAGATCGTGGTCCTATCGGTTGGTTTTTGAAACCTTGTTGAAATTTTCTTTGAAAACAGCCTGAAACCAGCACTGGTCGTGGTCGAGGTCGAGGTCGCGCTGGGCTTGGTTTGAAAAAGAAAAACTTTATTTTATTTGAAAAATTCCACCTGAAAGCAGCACTGGTCATGCCCGTACCTGTGCTCGCCTCGGTTGGTTTTGGAAATTTATTTTTCTTTGAAAATTTGTACGCGAAAGCGGTATTGGTCGTTCCTCCCATGGTGCTTGAATCGTGTGAAAAAGAAAACTTAAACTTTTTGAAAAATTATCAAACCGAAGCTACCACTGGTCGTGGTTGTCTTGGCTGTGGTGAAAAGTGGTTTTTGAATGTTTTTAACCAAACCAAACCCAAAATTTGTCGTGCAAGTGGTCGTGGTCGCCACGGCCAGTGTAAAAATTATGAATTTTTTGGTTTTGCAAAAAAAGTTAACCCTAGTCTACGAAAAACAAGGTTTGGGTGGTCGAACGGCGTCGAAATTGAGCGATTTTGGCGCCACTGTATTCATAAAAGAGAGAACTACATGTTAGTATACCGGGTTGCCTCTTGGCTAGTGTCAGTTTAACGTCCCACTCGATGAAACATCCTCGATCGTTCAAAAATGTATTGAATTGAAAGAATTGACGGAGTTCAGCGTACTTACATGGTCTCCCGCATTGTAAAGCTTTATATGGTGCATGTTTACCTTAAAAGTGGTGTCGTTTTGTGCTCAAAGCTTGACAACACCGTACGGAGGGACCTTTTCTATCGCGTATGGCCCATTCCATTGCAATTTCAATTTCCCTGGGAACAATTTCAACTGAAAGTTGAATAATAGAATCAAATCACCTGGTTTAAACTCACGGTTGAGGATCCGTTTGTCGTGCCACTTCTTCGTGTTGTCTTTATAGATCGAGGCACTTTCGTAGGAGTTGTTCCAAGACTCTTCTAGCTCATGCAATTCAAGGATTCGCCTTTGCCCCGTTTTGTCAAAATCCTAGTTGAGTTCTTTTAATGCCCATAACGACCTGTGTGATAGTTCAACTAGCAAATGGCAGTTTTTACCAAATACAAGTTTGTAAGGTGTCATACCTAGCGGAGTCTTGAATGCAGTGCCATATGCCCAAAGGACATCTGGAAGCTTGAGTGCCTAGTCCGTACAAGACGGAGCCACCACCTTTTGCAAGATCGACTGGATTTCCCTGTTTGAGACCTTCAACCTGTCCACTTGTTTGAGAGTGATTTGCAAGAGAAACTTTATGAAGTACCCCATATTTCATTAATAATTTCTGAAATTGGTAATTAGTAAAATGTGCACCGTCATCACTAATTACTGCTCGCGGTATACCAAATCGGGGAAAGATGATTGTTTTGAAAAGTTTTATCACATGTTTTGATTCATTTGTTGGTGTAGCAACAGCCTCTACCCACTTAGAAACATAATCAACCGCAACCAAGATGTAGGAGTTACCCATAGAAGGCGGAAAAGGTCCCACCATATAATCTACTCCCCATACATCAAAGAGCTCAATTTCAAGAATGTTTGTTAAGGGCATTTCATGTCATTTACTCAAATTTCTAGAACGTTGGCAAGGATCGCATTTTTGCACAAAGTCATAAGCATCTCTAAAAAGGAAGGCCAAAACAAACCTGATTGCAATACCTTAGTTGCTGTTTTCGAAGCTCCGCGTGTCCACCAAATGGAGATGAATGACAGTGTTCAAGAATGCTTTGAATCTCATGGTCGGGCACGCATCTTTGAAATATGTTGTCAACTCTTTTGAAAAGATTCGTATCATCCCAATAGTAGTGTTGGATGTTGTGGAGGAAGTGCTTTCATTGTCTACTTGTCAACCCTGGAGGAAGTTCATGCTTAGCCATGTAATTTGCAATATCAGCATACCATGGTTCTTGTTGAATCAAGTAAAGGTGCTCATTGGGTAAAGCGTCATTGATGTGAACATCGGCGGTGTCGGTCAAGAGTCGCGAGAGATGATCGACGACGACGTTCTCAGCACTCTTTTTATCTTTGATCTCCAAATCAAATTCCTACAGTAATAGGATCCATCATGCAAGTCATGGCTTGGTTTCTGTCTTGGTCAAAAGATACTTAAGAGCAGCATGATCAGTATGCACAATGACTTTTGAACCAATTAAATATGGACAAAATTATCTAGGGCATATACTATGGAAAGCAATTCTTTTTCAATCATAATGTAATTACTTTGAGCATCATCTAAAATTTTTCTTACGTAGTATATAGCATGTAAAATCTTGTTTGTTCTTTGCCCTAGAACAGCGCCAATTGCATAATCACTAGCATCACACATCAATTCACAGGGTTCATTCCAATTTGGTGGTTGTATGATGAGAGCACTAGTTAATGCATGTTTCAGTTGATTAAAGGCATCAAGACATTTATTATCAAAATCAAAAGGCACATCTTTACCAAGAAAATGAGTTAGAGGTTGAGTAGTTTTGGAAAAATCCTTAATGAAACGGTGGTAGAAACCTTCATGTCCCAAGAAACTGCGTATGCCCTTCACGTTTGTTGGTGGTGGAAGACTTGCTATGACCTCGATTTTTGCCTTGTTGACTTCAATCCTTCATTCAGAAATTACGTGGCCAAGTACCACACCTTCTTGAACCATGAATTGGCACTTTTCCCAATTTAGCACAAGGTTGACTTCTTCACACCTGCCAAGACTCGAGAGAGATTTTGTAGACAGGCATCGAAAGAGGAACCATAAATGCTACAATCATCCATAAAGACTTCCATTATTTCCTCAATCAAATCTGAAAAGATAGCCATCATACATCTTTGAAAGGTTGCAGGCGCGTTACACACCCCAAACGGCTTTCATTGGTAAGCAAAAGTACCAAAGGGGCATGTAAACGTCATCTTATCTTGATCATTGGGATGAATTGGGATTTGAGAGAATCCCGAATACCCATCAAGAAAACAAAAATATGCATGGTTGGCTAGTATTTCCAACATTTGATCAATGAAAGGTAATGGAAAGTGATCCTTCCTAGTGGCGCTATTCAATTTACGATAATCAATGCACATGCGCCATCCAATAACAAGTCTAGTAGGGATCAACTCATTGTTAGCATTCTTAACCACAGTCATACCTCCTTTCTTTGGAACCACATGAACAGGACTAACCCAATTACTATGAGAGATATGCTATGAATGCAAATTTCAGGGCTAATCCCTTTGATATCATCAATTGAATAACCTAGAGCATTGCGATGCACACGAAGTAAAGAGATCAATTTTTCTAGTTGTGAATCGGTCAAGTTTGCATTAACAATGACAGGTTGCATCTCATTATCATCCAAGAATACATATTTCAACGAGGAAGGAAGAGTTTTAAGGGTAGGTTTACTAACCTTTTCCTTACCTGTGGTGTTGGAATCCGAGATGTCCTTTGTGGATGTTTCTTCTGTTGGTTCATCACTGTTTTGTTCATCTTCGTTGCTGCTGTCTGTTTTTTCATTATTGAATATTTCATCCATTCCTTCTTCAAGAGTGAGTCGAAGTGGCAACTCCTATTCTAGGACTTCTTCTATATCATCCACGCTGCAAATTTTCTCCTCATACAGAGGGCAGTTAACAAGATTAGACATTTTAAACAAAAGTTTTTCCTCCCCTGTGAGAAAAGTAATTTTTCCCTCACGAACATTGATGAGGGCACCTGCTGTCCGGAGCATTGGTCGTCCCAATATAATAGGTATAGCAACATCTTCATCCATATCAAGAACGACAAAATCAACTGGAAGATAAAATATACCAATTTGGAGAGACACATCTTCCAGGATTCCCTCCAGATGCTTTACCGAACGATCGACAAGTTGCAGAACCATGCGTGTAGGCTTGATCTCACCCATGCTCAAGAGTTGTGCGATGGTTAAGGGCATCACACTAACGCTTGCGCCTAGGTCGGGCATCACACTAACGCTTGCGCCTAGGTCGCAAAGAGCTCGATTTATGTGTACCGTACCTATGTTGCAAGGGATGGAGAAGCTCCCTTGATCCCGCAGCTTTACTGGCATCCTATTCTGAATTATAACACTACAATTTCTGGTTAAGGCAACGGTTTGAAATTCACTTAAATCCCTCTTTTTAGTAAGTATATCTTTCAAGAATTTCTCATAAGAAGGCATTTGAGTTACTAAGTTTGTAAAAGGCACAGTCACATTAAGCTTTATCAAGATTTCGACAAAATTTTCAAATTGCTTATCGAGTTTCACTTTTATGTACCTTCTCGGAAAAGGTGGAGTTGGATTATAAATATGTGTTACCTAATTTTCTCTACTATCCTTTTCTTGTGGTTTGATAACCTTGTCATCATCCTTAGACGGCTATGATGGTGGTTCTTCAATTTCGCTTGCCGGCATAGGTTCGGTTGGTGGTGTTTATTTTGGTAGGTTTGTTCCACTCCTTAGGATCATTGCATTAGAAACAAGAGGTTTAGAACAAGCTATAGAATTAATTTGCTCAGAATTGCGAGGATTGAGAAGGAAGAGGGTTATCGTTTTTTGGTGCAGGATTCGCCAATTGCGCGATTTGATTCTCAAGCATGCAGACGTGAGTTGATATGGAGTCTTATCTTTTGGCCCATGGACGTCTTCTCTTTCTCTTGGTTTGCTAGAAAGTTCTCTAGCATGCGCTCCATGTTTGACTGCTCGGGTTGTCGTTGATTTGGTGGTCGATAAGGTTGCTGATTTTGTGGTTGAAACGGCGGCCTTTGAGTTTGATGTTGGGGGTTTTGTTGCTGTGTTGCTGCTGTCCAAAATTTTGTTGTTGACGCTGAGGTTGCTGATTTTGTCCTGACCATGCAAAATTTTGATTGTTGCGCCATCCAGAGTTATACGAGTTTGGAAACCTTGCCGTTGTTGTATACCCTGAAAAGCATTTGCCTGCTCCATGGATGGGTTAAATTGGCATTCATGTCCATAGTGGCCTTGTATGCCTCACAGTTCACATATAGGTGTAATTGCATTGACAGATGATGTAGCATTTGATCCAAGAATAGCAAGTTTATCGGTTAAAAGTGCTACCTATTCGGCTAATTGCGACATTACACTTACATCCATTCTATTGGTCGGAGCTTGTTGAGCAACTTGTTCGGTTCCCCATTGTGTGTAGTTTTGAGTTATACCTTCGATGAGGTCGTATGCTTCGTCTACACTTTTGTTCATTAGTGCGCCACCAGTTGCGGCGTCCACGGCCATCCGTGCATTATAGTTCAATCTGCTATAGAACGTTTGAACTACAAGCCACTTCTCTAGTTTGTGATGCGGACATTTGATCAGCAAATCCTTGTATCGCACCCAAGCATTGTAAAGTGATTCACCTACCTGCTGAGAAAAAGATGCAATCTGGTTGCAAATTTGAACAGTTTTAGCAGGAGGGAAAAACTTACCAAGAAAAGCTCGTGAGAGTTCGTCCCAAGTAGTGATTGACACAGGAGGAAGAGTGTATAGCCATGCCCTCGCCTTCTCGCGAAGTGACAAAGGAAAGAGCCTCAAACGAAGTGCATCCTGTGTTACTCCATGAATCTTGAAAGTATCACAATGCTTAAGAAACATATGTAAATATAGTGATGGATCTTCAGCGGGAAGACCGCTAATTGGTTTTGTTGAACCAAATTCAAAAGCACGGGTTTTGTCTCAAAATTATTTGATTCAATCAGTGGTTTAAGAATACTTGATTACAATCCAATGTTGAGCGGGGTTGCATAATCCTTGAGTTTCTTTTGGTTCTCCATTGTTGGTGTTTCTTCGATGTCTTCAAAAGTCTTGCCTCGTACCGAAGTTGGTGCGCAGTTTTGACAGGCTCGTCCGAGCTATCCAGCTTGGTACTACTGTCCCTGAAAGGTTAGTGGTGCAAAAAGAAGAAAAAGCAAATAGAAGCAAGATTGAGAAGTGAGATCGACTTATATCAGCGAAAATTAATCTAAAAAGATGAATTACCATTGTTCCCCGGCAACAGCGCCAAAAACTTGATCTCACCTAAAATAGTGTGATTTTGTTATACCGCAAGTGAACGGTTGAACGTTGAGTACTTGAGGGTCGAATTCCACAAGAAACAAGCGTATTCGTTTTTCTAGCTTAATGGGTCACTGATTAAGTCTAAACGATTTTTGGGGTGGTTGTTTTTCTCAACTAAGTCTAACAATTTAGAGTTGCAAGCTGGAATGAAAATCTAGGGTTTGAGGAATTCCATAACCATCTGGCGTAATTCTATCCTAGGTCCGAGGATTGTAAGCTAATTTCAATTGTTTTCCAAGACAAATTAAGTTTCTAGTTTGGGGCGCTAGGTCAATAGCAGAGGATCGCTTCCATTGTCACGTTTGGTGAGAGCCTCTCTCCAGTTCAGGGTTCCGCATCAAAACGCTAAGAAGTCAGGAACTCCCCTAAATTCTTGTTAAGACTGAACTGTTACATTTGTTGCCGAAACGTGAATTTAGGGTTTGGAGGAAGAAAACATTATGAAATTACTCCAAAACTTGAAATAAATACCGATGAAGAATCATGCCTTCAGGATTAGATCCTCCCTAACCCTAAAGAGGATCTACTCGCTCAAAGCCATAATAATGGAGAAATAGCAATGAGAAATAAATAAAAACTCACTTGATTGCTTAAAAACTGAAGTTGCCGTGCTTGTCGGCTTACAAAAGTAATAAAATAGAGAAGGGGGCTCTTCTAAACTAAGCAAAGCCCTAATGGCTTCTAAAACCTAAGAAAAAGAGACTAAAAAGCATAAAAAGCATGAACAATTGAGCTAAAAGCTTCTCTATTTATAATACACTGGAAAACGTGTTCAAAAATAACTCCTTGACGTGCAAGCGACGAAGTCTGCTTTCAAACGATGCGAGAATAGACAAATCTGAGTCACAAACGACCAGACTCGACCAGTTCTGATCCAATACGACTTAAAACCGACTAAATCTGGCTAAAACCAACCAAACTCGACCAGTTTGACTCAAAACAGGATCAAAATGGCCACAAACGACCAGTTTGGATCAAACTTTCTTCAAACGACCCAATCACGACCAGTTTGGATCAAATCTGACCCACAACGACTGGTTTGGATCAAAATCGGATCAAAACCACGCCGAGGAATCCAATTCGAACATGACTGGGACACGTGGCACAATCTTAGCCACACATGCATCGTGGCCGAAACCGCATCGATCACGACCAGGACATGTGGAGCAATGACGGCTAGACACATGGCGCGACTGGGACCGACCGGGAATTTTCTTCGACCGCGACCAAGTCTTCTTTTGTAAGCAGGAGTTCTTTTCAAGTAAAAATCCTTTTTTCGACCGGTTTCAAACAGATTGGATCTTTTCCCCGCCAATTCGACTTCGACCAGGACTCTTTTGCTTCTTCAAATGGTTTTCTTGGTCGTTGGAGGCCCAAATGTGGTCAAAATTGCTTCAAATTTGAAGGGTTTGATCCCTGAAACATGATGAACACAACTGTGAAAGCAATTTTTGAAAATAATTAAATTTTACACATAAAATATCACATCAAAGGAGTTTTAAGCATGATTTTGCATGTTTTTGATACTAAACCTACGTTAAAAGTGCTACCAAGTTAGCAATTATCAGTAACCATAACATAAAATGAAAAAAGTTATTGATAATGGAAAAAGGAAAGGGAAACTTACACATAAAACTTGAGCAGTTGATCGATGTTCCTTGTATTTGAGAGGACTCTGCCATCTTCCATAGCTAATCTAGCCGATCCAAGTCACGGCATTGAGGCCACAGTGTAGGGACCTTCCCATTGGGGGGGAAATTTATTGTGATTAGACTGATTTTGGATCTTTCTCAAAACTAGGTCTCCCACATGAAGGCTACGTGGTCGCACCCATTTGCTATGATATTTACGCAAGGCTTGTATATATGTTGCAGACCTAAACAATGCTTGATTGTGTTTTTCTTCCAAAAGGGCGAGTTCATCTTCGCGTGTTTCGGTTGAATTTGCTGTATCAAAATTTGTCACACAAGGAGATCCAAGTTGTATTTTACTTGGTAACATGGCTTCGGCACCAAAAACCAGTTGGAAGGGCGTGTCGCCCATTGCTCAACTGGGTGTGGTGCGAATTGCCCATAAAATGTAGTAGAGTTCGTCTACCCAAGCCCTCGAGCGTATCTTAAGGCGGTCGAACACGCAGTTCTTAACCCCTTGAATGATTTGCCCATTGGCACGTTCAACTGCCCCATTGCTTTGCGGATGGGCAACAGAGGCGAAACAAACTTTGGTACCGATGTCGTCGCAATAGTCAAGGAAAAGACCACTGACAAATTGGGAACCATTGTCTGTTATGAGGCGATTTGGGATGCCAAATCATGTCACGATGTTCTTGTGAAAGAACTTTTGTGTTGCAGCTACGGTAATGGTTCGGACTAGTTCAGCCTCGACCCATTTGGTGATCATGTCAATAGCTACGAACAGGAACTTGTATCCATTGACGGCTTGGGGCATTGGTCCTAGGATATCTATCCCCCATACGGCAAACGACCATATTAGTGGGATAGTTTGTAATGCATATGCCGGTTGATGAGTTTGCTGAGCATGAAATTGACACTGGGAGCACGTCTTGACGAAGTGTCTGGCATCATTTAGTGCCGTAGGCCAGTAATACCCTTGTTGAAAATCCTTTCCAACCAGTATTCAGTAGGAGGCATGTGCGCCGTAAATGCCTTCGTGAATATCTCTCAGGTGCGATTTGCCTTATTGCTGAGGTATGCAATGCATGAGTACGCCTTGTGTACTCTTTTTATACATGGTTCCTTCGACCAGTTTGTAGATGCGTGCTTTTCTAACTAACCGATCAACATCGGTTTCGTCCTCGGGCAAGGTCCCATGCACAAGATAAATCCTCAATGGTTTGATCAATCTGCTTCCTGCTCGAGGGCGGCGACGTTAGTCATCGCCTCGGTCGTCTCAGTGATTGAGGGATATTTTAAGTGTTCGGTGAACACTCCTGCCGGAGCGGATGCGCGTGAGGACCCAAGTTTCGATAACTGGTCGACGAGAGCATTATCTCTTCTCAGCACAAATTGGACTTCAAAATTTCTAAAGTATTTTTCCAATTTCCTTACCTCACCCAGGTAACGAGCCATTGTCACGTCGGAGAAGCTGTACTCCTTGTTTACCTAGTTTACAACTAGTTGTGAGTCTTCCCTTACCACTAGCCTATGGACTCCAAGGGATTTGGCTGCTCAAAGCCCAGCTAGAAGACCTTCATACTCTGCCACGTTGTTAGTCGCAACAAAGTGGAGTTGTATGACGTACTGAAGTTGGTCGCCCTGAGGCGTGATTAAGACCACTCCAGCCCCCGAGTTCGAAAAATCGTGAGAACCATCGAAGTACATTGTCCAAAGGTCGTTTGTAGACAAATTTGTTGGTTCTTGTGGAAGTGGTTCGAGATTAGTCCATTCGACCACGAAATTGGCAAAAATTTGAGATTTGATCGCGACTCAGGCAGTGAAGTGGAGATCGAACGCTCCTAGTTCAACTGCCCATTTCGCAACTCGACTAGTTGCTTTAGGATTACAGAGTATGGCCCCTAAGGGAAAGGACGATGGAACGGAAATCGTGTGTGCTTGAAAGTAATGTCGCAGCATTCGGGAGCCATTAAGAGGGCATAAAGTAGCTTTTGGATCTCGTGGTAATGCTCCTTTGGTCCGTTGAGTACCTCGTTTACGTAGTATACTGGTTGTTGGATGCCTTCCCGTTCTACAACCAGTACAACACTAACCGCACATGGGGTTGCGGCTAAGTAAATAAGTAATGGTTCTCCCACTTGTGGAGAGACCAACACTGGAGCACTTGATAAGTATGCCTTGACTTCCTGAAAGGCTTTTTCGGCCTCATCTGACCACTGGAAACCATTGTGCTTATGTAGTACCTTAAAGAAAGGTAGACCACGTTCACCCAACCGCGATATGAAACGGCTTAGGGCCGCCATTAGACCAGTTAGGCTTTGGACGTCTTTTGTTGACGAAGGGGATCGCATTTGCTCAATGACCCATATTTTGTCGGGATTAGCCTCAATGCCTCGTGAACAAACAAGAAAACCTAAAAGTTTGCCAGAAGAAACTCCAAAGGAGCATTTTTTGGGATTCAATTTGATTCCATGTTTATTCAAATTACATAAAGTCTCAGTGAGATCATTTACATGATTAGAGCTTTGTAAGCTCTTTACAACCAGATCATCTACATAAGCTTCTAAATTACATCCTAATTGAGTGAGAAAGGTCTTCTGCATTAACCGCTGGTACGTGGAACCAGCATTGTTGATCCCAAATGGCATTCTGACATAGCAGTAGGTGCCAAAGGGTGTGATGAAGGCAGTTTTCTCTTCATCTACTTTTGCCATGCTAATTTGATGGTAGCCTGAGTAAGCATCCAGGAAGCTCATCAGTTCGCAACCCACTGTGGAATCGACCAACTAATCGATGCGGGGAAGGGGAAAGTCATTCTTCAGGCAGGCATTGTTGAGACTGGTGTAATTGACGCACATGCGCCACTTACCATTGGACTTTAGGACCATGACCGGGTTCGCGAGCCATTCGGGATGGTTAACCTCACGGACGAAGCCAGCTTCCTGGAGTTTAGTCAACTCTGCATGGATGGCTTCTTGACGATCAGGAGCAAAACGTCGGAGCTTTTGCTTTATTGGTCATTGTCCAGGCCGAATAGCTAGCCTATGCTCGATCGCTTCCCTTGGGACTCCGGGCATGTCGGATGGTTTCCACGCAAACACATCTGTGTTAGCTTGGAGGAAAGTAATGAGCACGAGTTCCTATTTAGCATCCAACGATGATCCGATTCGAACAGTCTTAGTCGGGTCATCTGGGAATAGAGGAACTTACTTTAGTTTCTCGTCTGGTCACGGGGTTGTCTTGACCGCATCAGGTTTTTTGGTCACCAACTTGATGTGTCGTAGGGGTAATTGGTTGACCAATTCCAAAGAGATGCGATCATAGGTTAGAGCTGTATTTTGACTGCCTCTGACCATGATGAGGCCTTTTGGCCCTGGTAACTTGACGCACTGATAAGCGTAGTGTGTCGATGCCATGAACTTGGCGAGTGATGGCCTGCCGAAGATGGCATTGTAAGCTGAATCAAAATCAATCAAGTCAAAAGTAATTAATTTTGTTCGAAAGTTCTCTGGTTCTCTGAGTGTTAGGGGTAACACTATTTGCCCAATGGGCATCATCGTGGAACTAGGTATAATCCCGAAAAATGGTTGTGCCACTGGTTTAATCTTGGAACGAGGTATTTGCATCTCGTCAAGAGCTTTGGCGAACAACAAGTTGAGTGAGCTTCCTCCATCGACCAGTACCCGCCCTACTTTAGCATTGCTAATAATAGGGGTTATGACCAAAGGGAGTCATCGAGGGTGTGACAATCCTCCCTGTTGAACACCAGAGAGGTCTCCGACCAACGAGGGAATTGAGGCTCCCCCAAGGGAGCTTCAACAGTATTCACCTCTTGGTGGATAGCTTTAAATTGACGCTTAGAATAATAAGATGAAGAACCGCCAAAAATAACATTAACGTGATTAGTAGGTACCTGGTATGGCATTACCTCATCTCCATCGGCGTCTTTGGTTCCTCGAGATTGTTTGTTCTTTGGTATAGTTGGCATGGGCACAGTTCCTTGATAGAAATCGTCCAGGCGATTCAACCAGGTGCGGAAATTCTTGAGGTCGTGTCCAGAAGCATTGTGTAATGGACACCATTTGTTGTTTTCTTGCGGGTTAGTCTATTTTTCTGGGCAGTCGCGAGTTCGACCACCGGAGGGAAGCTTAGTAGATTTGAATGGAACTTTTTTACCTTTCTCTTGTGGTTGCTTGTCCAATACCGCGACCTCTCAGAATCAGCTTGCTCCATTCCTGTTGGGCTTCCCAGATCTTCCACCTATAGAGAACTCAATTTTCTTGTTCGAATCTTCCTTCTTTTCGGGTTTTAGGCCTAGTTGAGGAGGCAGATTACCCTTATCCACCATTCTATTCCATTCCACGGCTTCTGCTGTGTCAGAATATCGATCTGCCATGTCAAAGAGGTCTGACACTGATCGTGGGGGATGGATACTCAGGTCCTCCATGTTGATGATTCAGACTCGGGGTCCTTAGCAGAACTTATGCAAAATTTGTAGGTTGTGAGACCTTTCAGGGTGTCCCTCCGGGAAGGTATGATGAATTATGGAGAACTAGAGCACAGAGAGGTTTATACAGGTTCGGGCCCTCGATGGTGGGAGTAATAGCCCTACATCCTGTTGGGATTTCACTATGTATAGTAAGAGGATTTACAGAGTTGTGGAAAAGATCTTCATAGGCGAAGATTTTCCCTATGTGTTTGTACAAGACAAAGCCTGGAGAGCTTTGTGAAGGCTATTTAATCTAGACTACTGTCTTCGGGTTGCTTTTGTCTGATCTAGTTCGATCAATCGATCTCTTGATTTCTCTATCTCTCGATCTCCTTGTTTGATGCTTTGGGCTACCCCTTTATACTGGCCGAAAGGGCGCCAAGTCATAACGGCATCAAACAGTTACTTAGATGCGGTTTCGTCAACCGCTCTTAACTCCCACGTAGGCTTAACACGTGTTATTCATGGATAACCACACGTATTAACCTCCTGACGGTTGTTCTCCTACGTGGAAGAATCTTCGGGATATTCGGGATATCCCAGTTACAGGGACGGAATAATCCCACTTCCTTTGGTCAAAAGCGCTCTGACCGCGGGATGTTGGCTGACCGCGCAGTATCTGCAGTCTTCTGTTTGCGTATAGCACACGAACTCCTGACCGCACACTAGCTGCGGTCTGATCGCGTAAAGCCTGCGACCTAATGCTTGTGCTCCTCAGAATGACTCGAGCTCGCACGACCAGGCGCGTGTCTGGTTCGAATCTATCCTGAACTAGTTGTACATTTATTTGAACTAACTCGGGTATCAATCCTTGTCAGCTAGCCCCCAAATTTGAAGAGAACGAAGGGACGTGTTTATTTCAAATTTCAAGACTTACATCGGATATTTAACCCGACGCTTCAAATCTTCCACTTAGTGGCGCACTAAGTGTGGCGGTTGGTTCTCTGAGACAAGCTTTGGGTAATATGTGACGGGTAATGATGGTGCCGTTGAAACATTTTTTAACCCGAGATAAAATTGTAAATGCTTTAAAACTCGAGGCGTTCGAAAACTGAACCGTCACCCTGGCGGCTATAAATACCGAAGCCTTCGGATTTCAAAGCTTCACAACTCCTCTTCCCGGCTAAGTCTCTTTTAAAGCCATCTTCACTTTTCTTCTCATACACCTCTTGATGGCAGACCACAACATCATCGAGATTGAGAGTGATGAAGAAGAAGTTTTTGAGCAAGAATTACAGATGTCCGAAGATCCATCAGCTGCAAGGAAGAAACCCAAGGTTAACGAAGGATCCTCCAGCAGAACAAAGGTGAAAGACGCATCATCGTTCTTTCTTCCTTCAGTTCCTCTAGTTCTTCCTATCCATGCACCTTGGCAGGTCAAACTTTCATCTCCACCTTTGGAGGGACGTTCTTCTTAGATTTCTCCATTTCATCCCAATACTCCCCGTTTTTGTTCGGGTGATCAATTCTCTGGTTGGAGGGCTGTTACTCCTCGACCAGATGATCCTCAACTTGGGTTGGGGAAGCAATCTTATGGTGGGAAGGCCGCACTTCCACCATATGATGATCCTCCAATTTTATCCGGTGATCTACTTTCTGGGATACTTATATCAACCTGTCACATGCAAGGACAGGTAATAATCTCTATCTCCTTTTGCTTGTTGTTATAGTTAGTGTGACTAACTTCTGCAAATGTAGGAGATTGGAGGCCCCAGCGACCAGCCTGCTGAGATCCTGCCTCCCCCCCTCGGACAGACTCTCCAAGGGGAAAAAGAGGCTCTGGAGAAGAAGACCGAAGAGATGTCTTCGGTGATTCTGCACCTGGCAGAATGTTTTGAAAGATCCCGTGAAGAGGCGCGCCAATTCCGTCGGGAGAGGGATCACGCTCAGCAACAGCGAGAACTCTCCGACTTGATTAGGAATAATAGCGCATCTCTTGTTAGGGATGATGTAGATAGGCTTAGATTAGTTGCTAGTTCCCTGGGGGTTGTCAACGTAGATCCTACAGACAACAACATTTCCCTAGGAGAACTTTGCAAACTGCTTTCGGATCAGGTCGACGCTCTGGTCGCCGGTATCCCCTTTCTATGTAAAGAATGTCAGAAATAAAGATTTGTTTTTCTTCATATCATATGAATATTCTTTACAACTTCTGTGTGAAAATGTGGCCATAAATAATGTTTTTACGACCACTCATACACAGGTAAACTTTAGTTCTGCGACCAGAATCGCATTCTAATGTTGTACTGCGACTAACACTGATACTGCGATCAGACTTAAGACCGCAGTTAGAACCGAAGTTTGATCTGAAAGATTACTCCAGTCAGAACCGAAACTCGATCAGACCATCACTTCGATTAGAATCGGAGTTTAGTCAAAGACATGGTTCTGATCACGCAACAACCTGATCAAAACATATCCGTACGTCCAAAAACTGGGTCATAGGATATTTTCATGATCAATTCGTGAAAGTTTACAAGAATCATGAAGGAAAAAAGTCCTCCGAAAACCTTTGTAAAACTCTTCACGTTTCTGTATTCTCAAATCTGAAGCAAAGAAGTCCTTTCGTTTCAGACCCAATACAGGGAACGCCTAACGGGTCCACCAGAGAAAGTATCCATTATGGGAAATGAATAGAATATTAAATGGAACATTACTCACAGTAGTGCGCCGCCTCGGGCCTATAAAAGGAGAAGGTGGCTTCTTGAGGAAGCCACACAGCTAGAAACCCTGCCTTAGAACTTCCGCCGCACAAAACCCTCATTGTTCACCACCTCCATCTTCCCCAAAGTCGCCTCCTTTCCTCACGATCTTTCGCAAGAAATGGCGTCCTGGAGCCGATCAGTCCATCACACCGGGGAGAGCCTTATGGCACTGGAGAAGGAAGAGATCCTTCCTCCACGGCTGCTAATCAACTGGTGGCCCGCGGAGAAGGACCAAAAAACCCCAATCGTCCAAGAGGGCGAATTGGTGGTTTTCGAGGAATACCTGCGATGTGGGTTCCGATTCTCCGAGAGTCGGTTCCTGAAGAAGATCCTGGAGCATTACGGGTTGGAGTTGATAAATCTCCACCCGAATGCGATCCTGATCCTGGAAGTATTCCAACACTTATGCGAAGCTTTCGTCGGAGTGTATCCCAGCATGGATCTCTTCCGGTGTTTCTACTACTCGGCGTGGTAGAAAAGCGCCAACGCCGCCGGATGTATCTACTTCCGGATAAGGGAGAAGAAAGAGTATCCCTTCCCACCCTTGCGAGATTCTGTGCATGGGTGGTACCAGAAGTGGTTTTACTGCACCCCTCCATCCGAGAGTGGGCTGTGGTTCGAGAACTCGCGGCCAGAGAAGCCGAGCGAGTTGGATTCTCCCCCTACTATGAATGCAGAATACATGAAGCACGCCGAAGTGATTCTTCACTTGGTCCAACAGGTACTAACGGCTCGCGATATCATTCGTGATTTCGTGAAGAATCGGGTGAGCCCCCTGCGTGAAAGGGCTCATCCGGCTTGGGAGATAAAGTCCATGGCGGACAGCACCCTGGACTACAACAACGGTATGTGACTTTGACAGCGAAATCTTATACCTTTGCTTCATACTTACTAACTGGTCTGCTGGGGACACAGTCCTGCCTTCATCCGAAATCGAAAGGTGGACAAATTACCTCCTCAAGGCCTACAGTGCCGCAGTGGAGGGACCCAAGGGATCGCCTCGCCCACAAAGCTTAATCCACGCCGGCGACGACCTCAAATAGGAACATCGAAAGGTATGTTACCTTTTGTCAAGTTCTATTCGTAAGTTATATGTACATCTTGTACTAATAAGGACACCGGAATGGGATAGCTCTTGGGGAGATTCGCTGAGGCGACGTTCCCGAGCGAAAACGTTGGTCTCCTGGGAAAGCTGACGGTAAAGAATGTGAAGAAGATCTCTTCGAAGCCCAGGGCGAGAGATCTTGCCCCCAAGAAATCCAAGAAAATCCTCGGGGAAGGGTCTTCGCGCAGAACACCCCTTACCGCAAAGAAAACTGCGGTAAGATATCACATACCTCCTATTCCCCCAAGTACAAACTGGAATCACTTCTTCGTCATACAGGGTGAGAGGAGCGAGGAGGAGGAGGACGACATTCCCCTAGTCCGCCGGAAGAGAAAGATAGCAACTTCTCAATCCGGCGAGACACCACCTTGCCCTGCCGAGACGGAGGCAGCTGCAGTGAACCCTGCGGCCACTAGGGATCCCGTGGTCGCGGGTGAGATCTCTGCTCCTGAAGCCCTGGAGGCTTCAGGTTCTGTGACTTCTCCCTCCCTGGTCGAAGGAACGATCACGGTAAAATTCCTCGCGATCTTGAATTTTCCATTTCATCTGTATGTGTGCTTACCAAGTTACACTTATATAGGGAGAAGAAATTCCTCCCGTGACTCCTGTGAGTCCCAGGGAGGCGAATACTCCACTCCTGGCGGCAGGAGCAGAAATAATAGAGCAAGATTCCACGACCAACCCCAGGGTCGTGGATGAGGCACCAACTCCAGCAGTCCAGGAGACATCCAGACCTTCGGGCGCATCCTTGCCAATCGAGCAGGTTACCCCGGTATGAGTTCTTACCATTCAGGTCTCCATCATTCCCTATATGTACGCATACAGGGTGATATATAGGGAGAAAAGGTCTTGTTTATGAAGAGAAAGACCAGGACGGACGATGACTGTCCTCTTTCTCTTGGGGAACCATCCTTGAAGTCCCAAAAGCTAATGGGATTTCAGTTAAGGTAAGAATTCCGTTCTGTTTGTTCTAGATCAGGTTGTGGCGACCATCCGTGAGACTGGCAACCTCTTTTTCTTACTTAGGTGCAGAGCCGCAGCACCTAACCCTTCAACAGCCTCGGCGAGGGTTGAAGTTTCCACCGGTGCCGAAGCCTCCGGTGAAGAGAGCTCTGTCCCTTCAGTCCAGGAAGTCATCCGGGCCGTTGGGAACGAGTTGGGTGCGGAGACCCAATTGTAGGCATTGGGACCTGCAACCGAGGTTCAGCAGGCGTGTCCACCCACTGCTCCCATGGAAGATGAGGCAAGTCCCTTGACTAGGCCTCCAGCCATCCCTAAGGACAAATCATTCCAGGAATATACAGAGGTATGTTAAACATCCCTCATGATACCTGAGTTTGGCATAGAATACAACTGACTTCCCTCTGTGTCGCAGGAACTATCTTGTATGACGGCCAGATCAATTGCTATGGTGGAAAGCATCGAGGCCATACAAGAGGAGAGGAACTGCTTGCTAGAGTAAGGAGCAATGCTCTTTAGTTTGCATGAATGCGCACTTGTTATAACAATTGTCTTTTTTATCGCAGGGAGGTTGCTTCTCTGAAGAAGAACCTTGCCGATCGGGAAAGTGACGAGCTCAAGGCGGCCACCACGATTTTGCAACAAGAGGCCGAGCTCAAAGAACTGCGATCGCAGCTCTAAGGTAAGCCAACTCCCGACCAGAACGACTTGGCTTTGTCGTTTAGACTGTTTGTAATGATCTCCTTATCGCAGCGCAAGCGAATCAAATAAAACAGCTTGGTCAAGAGAAGACATTCCTCCAGTTTACCATTGACTCTATCCGGAGGGCGAATAGAGAGCTGAGCCTATCCATCTTCGAAAAGCTGAAGATGGTGGCCCGTCTTCTAAGGGCTGATGTGGTCGAGACCACAACAGACAACCTTAGTCCAAGTGATTGGTCAAAACTGGTCGTAGCCCAAGCGGAATCACTACTCGAGTATCTTCCTGAAGATACACGGAGACAACAAGAGGCGATCAGAACAAGAGTCCGATCAGCAGCCTCCGCCATTCTCTGCCGGTTTCGTCTCCACCATGGCCCAGATCTGGATCTGAATCCACTGGTAGGAACGGTAGAGATCGAGAGTGAGGAACAACTTGAGGCCATCATGGAGGAAGTTAAGCCTCTTGTAGATAAACTCTTGACCGAGCTCGGGATTGTGTAAACCCTATAGCTATACAGACATAACTTATAGAATGCAATGCATGTATATTTTGTTTCGAAAGAAAGCATACTTCTTATTGTTTCATATAACCATATTCCCCTGGCCCCCGCCTGTGATTATATATACTGGAGACTTAGTATTATAAGCACAGGAAAAATACGAGTGTGACGACCATGGATATGCGATCAGGCCAGCAATTATAATTGATGCAACGCCTAACCTTGTTGCAAACCGGCGGCCACTCGAATGACCAAGGACATGCCAGCAAACCCTGTGTGCGTTGAGAAACGGCTTATTGAGAGGTGTCTTGTCTGGAAGTGGTCATGAGATCGGCCAACGAATCCGATTAGAACGTTGTGGCGATATAACCGACGGCGACCAGCCCCCGAGTCAAATTCGTAACACATTGGCATAAAAGGAAATATTCATCGTATGAAACAAAAGGGCTTTTGTTTTGTTAAAATTGCTAATTGAAAAAGAAAAGGGATGGAATACTTACATGTAAAACTTGCGTAGTTGATCGATGTTCCAAGTATTGGACAGGATTCGACCATCCTCCATCGCTAATCGAGCTGATCCTGGTCGCGGCACTGAAATAACAGTGTAAGGGCCCTCCCACTTCGGGGAGAACTTGTTACGATTGGATTGGTCTTGAATTTTTCGTAAAACCAGATTGCCCACGTGGAGACTACGTGGTCGCACCCTTTTGTTATGGTATTTGCGCAAAGCTTGCAAGTATACCGCGGACTTGATCAAAGCGCGATCATGCTTTTCTTCTAAGAGGATGAGATCCTGTGATCGCTGTTCGGGCTGATCAACTTGTTCGAATTGTTCTGTCCTAACAGATCCAATACTAACTTCCATAGGCAATATGGCCTCAGCCCCGTAGACCAGATGGAAGGGCGTCTCACCGGTGGCTCGACTAGAAGTAGTTCGTAGTGCCCATAGAACAGTATAGAGCTCGTCCGCCCAAGCCCCCGAGCGAGTCTTAAGGAGATCTAAAATACGTTTCTTGATGCCTTGCAGTATCTGCCCGTTGGCACGGTCCACGGCACTATTGCTCTATGGGTGAGCCACAGAAGCAAAGCACACCTTGGTCCCGATCTGATCGTAGTAATCCAGAAAAAGACCATTGGCGAATTGAGAACCATTATCCGTAATGAGGCGGTTTGGAACACCAAATCGAGCAACAATGTTCTTATGGAAGAACTTCTGTGCTGTTGCTGCGGTAATATTTCGTACCGGTTCGTCCTCAATCCACTTGTAAACGTGTCAATAGCTACGAACAGAAACTTGTATCCATTGACCGCTTGTGGCATAGGACCGACAATATCCATCCCCCAGACCGCAAAAGGCCATGCAAGGGGAATGGTTTGTAACACGTAGGCAGGTTGATGAACCTGTCTCGCGTGAAACTGACACTGAGGACACATCTTGACCATACTCTTGGCATCATCAAGTGCCGAAGGCCAATAGAATCCTTGTCGAAAAGCTTTTCCGACCAGTGTGCAATATGACGCGTGCGCACCGCATACATCGTCATGTATTTCTTTCAAGAGGGATTTACTTCCTCCTGAGACATGCAGTGCATGAATACTCCTTGAGCACCCTTTCTATATAAAACTCCTTCTATGAGCTTGTATAGACGCGCTTTTCGAATCAACCGATCGCTTTCGGTTTCATCCTCGGGTAGGGTCCCATATTCAAGATAGACTCTCAATGGATGAGTCCAATCCTGTTCCTGACTGAGGTTGGTAATGCAGACTGTTACCGGATCATCCTCGACCGAAGTCATAATCGAAGGATGTTCCAAGTGTTCGACGAACACTCCTGCCGGAGCGGATGTGCGTGAGGACCCAATTTTGGATAATTGGTCTGTGAGAATGTTGTCCTTTCGTGGGATGTATTGGACTTCCAAATGACTGAAGTGTTTTTCCAATCTCCTCACTTCCCTTAGGTAATGAGCCATTGTCTCATCGGAGGTGCTGTACTCCTTGTTTACCTGGTTTACGACCAGCTGTGAGTCTCCCCTCACCACTAATCGACGGACTCCAAGGAATTTTGCTGCCCGGAGCCCTGCAAGAAGACCTTCATACTCTACTGCGTTATTGGTCGCAAGAAAGTGTAATTGGAAGACGAACTTAAGTTGTTCGCCCTGAGGCGTAACTAAGTCCACTCCAGCCCCTGAGTGTTGAAAACTACGGGAACTGTCGAAGTACATTGTCCAGTGATCAGGGCATTCCAATTCCTCGGGCACCTGCACGGGTGGCTCAGGATTAGGCCATTCGACCACAAAGTCGGCCAAGACCTGAGATTTAACCACAGTACGAGGCGTGAAATGGATATTGAAAGTACCGAGTTCGACCGCCCATTTGGTTAACCTCTCGATAAAAGGCCTTAAACTGCCTTTTGGAAACAAAAGAGGAGGAACCTCCAAAAATAACATTAATATAATTATGAGGTACCTGGTAAGACATCTCTTCGTCCCCGTCGGCGTCTCTAAGCCCGCACGCTTGTTCCTTAGTCGGTAAGTTCGGCATTTGTCCAATCCCCTGGTAGAAGTCATCTAACTGCTTCAACCAACTCCTGCAGTTTTTTAGGTCGTGGCCTGTGGAGTTGTGGAGCGGACACCATTTCTTGCCTTCCTGCACGTTAGTCGACTTCTCTGGCTGGTCGGCACTACGACCACCAGAAGCAGTTTTATTTTTAAACGAAGGCTTGTTACCTTTGGTCAAATGAGGCTTCTCTGCAACTGCGACCTCGCGGTACTGTCCAGAGTGATTCCTTTTCGACTTCTTCGACTTCCCGCCCGACGAAGATTCCGGCTTCTTGCTTGGATCTTCCTTTCTAGCGTCCTTGAGACTTGGTTGAGGCGATAGGTTACCTTTATCGGCCATCTGGTTCCATTCAACAGCCTCGGCTGCGTCGGAATATCGATCAGCCATATCAAAGAGATCGGCTACTGATCGAGGAGGATGGATGAGCAAGTCTTCGGTGAATCTCTGATATCGAATGGCATGTTTAAATGCCCTGGTAACGGAGCTATCAGATATGTTCGGGATGGTATTCCTCACCCCGACAAACCTCTTGACAAACTGACGAAGGGTTTCGGTCGAAGTTTGTCATAGTCGATGGAGGTCGTCCTCTTTACCCGGCTTTTGATAACAATTTTGGAAATTGCTGAGGATGGCGTCGCATAGCATTTCCCAGTTATAAATAGAACCTTCGGGCTGATTAAACAACCAGGTTCTTGCCGATCCTTCAAGGACTGTTGGCAGGTAGTTGGCCATGACCCGGTCATCGCCTCCTGCCGCTTGGATGGCGGTAATGTAGATTTGAAGGAACTCGGATGGGTTCTGAGTTCCGTCGAACCTTTCTATGGCCCTTGGTCTAAACTTGTCCGGCCAAACGACCGCACGAAGGCCGGGTGAGAAAGCTTTACAACCAACGTAGGGACCGTGAACTGTCCTGTGACTTTCGACCGGATCGCGAGCGACCTCACGCAATGGAGAAGCCACTCGTGGTCCTAAGCGAGAGTGGACAAGGACTCGATCCCTATCACAAGAATCCTGTGCCCGCCTGGACTTGTCCTGCCGGGATGGTACAGGCGGCATGTAACTTCGTCGACCAGAACCAGAGTGAGAACGCTCTCGGTTGTGGGAACGTGTTACCGACTGGGAAGAGGCCGTGGGGGTCGCCTCAGATGCGACCTCATCCAACCTCTCCGCCAGGATTCTGGTGTTTGCGCATCCGTGACCATAGGAGGAAAATTAAGCATGACCTCTGCGATAGATCGGAGCCTGCCATGTGTACTTCTCCTAGGGGCACCAGGTGTTACCGTTTCTTCATCCACCGAGAAACGCTCCGGAGGCAAAGAAGGGATCTGGTCGCGTCTGCGACCACGTGATCGTCGGGAAGAACTCAGAGCAGCATCGTAACGAGCCTACGCATCTTGAAGAGCCTCTAGGGCAGTTCTGCGTAGTTCGTTGTCTTGTTGCTTGAGATCTTGATCCTCCTTCTGTTTGCGTTCCTGTTCTTCCCTAGCAGCCCGTTGATCAGGAGTTTCCTCCGATAATGCAGCAAACTGTCTAGGGAGAGAGGTCGCCGAGGGAGAAAACATCTCGGTTTGTTCTGAGTCAGATTTGAAATCGAAAAGACGATGGAGGTTATCAGGGTCGAACCTCCCCGGGCTGATCTCCTGGTCGATATCATCCTTCCCGTCAGCGGGGTCATATGATGGACCGGACTCACCCTCTAACGCATTAAGAACCTCGGTGGGTTCTGACCTTGCGCTAGTCGCCCCCTGGTCGATGGACATGACCTGGAGAGTCGATTCGACCTCTGGGAGATTTTCGCCTCCAATTTCCTCCATCGGAAGAGGATCGCTCGGAGAAGGCATCGGAATGTGAGCATAATCCTCGAGATCAAAATCGTTCTCGGAATCATATGCTCCAGCCATAATTCAGCGAACCTCCGACTGAAAATTAGGACACCTTGAGAAAGGCCCCACGGTGGGCGCCAGCTGTCGGCGATTCGGACTCGGGGTCCTTAGCCGAACTTATGCAAAATTTGTAGGTTGTGAGACCTTTCAGGGTGTCCCTCTGGGAAGGTATGATGAATTATGGAGAACTAGAGCACAGAGAGGTTTATACAGGTTCGGGCCCTCGATGGTGGGAGTAATAGCCCTACGTCCTGTTGGGATTTCACTATGTATAGTAAGAGGATTTACAGAGTTGTGGAAAAGATCTTCACAGGCGAAGATTTTCCCTATGTGTTTGTACAAGACAAAGCCTGGAGAGCTTTGTGAAGGCTATCTAATCTAGACTACTGTCTTCGGGTTGCTTTTGTCTTATCTGGTTTGATCAATCGATCTCTTGATTTCTCTATCTCTCGATCTCCTTGTTTGATGCTTTGGGCTACCCCTTTATACTGGCTGAAAGGGCGCCAAGTCATAACGGCATCAAACAGTTACTTAGATGCAGTTTCGTCAACCGCTCTTAACTCCCACGTAGGCTTAACACGTGTTATTCATGGATAACCGTACGTATTAACCTCCTAACGGTTGTTCTCCTACGTGGAAGAATCTTCGGAATACTCGGGATATCCCAGTTACAGGGACGGAATAATCCCACTTCCTTTGGTCAAAAGCGCTCTGACCGCGGGATGTTGGCTGGCCGCGCAGTATCTGCAGTCTTCTGTTCGCGTATAGCACACGAACTCCTGACCGCACACTAGCTATGGTCTGATCGCGTAAAGCCTGCGACCTCGTGCTTGTGCTCCTCATAATGACTCGAGCTCGCACCACCAGGTGCGTGTCTGGTTCGAATCTATCCTAAACTAGTCGTACATTTATTTGAACTGACTCGGGTATCAATCCTCGTCACTCCGTGAACCTTTGATATCTAACACCATGTTTGAAGGCCCTGATAATCAAAGAATCATAGATGTTAGGAATGGTATTCCTCACTCCCACAAATCACTTGATGAACTGCCAAAGGGTCTCTGTCGAAGTTTGGTGTAAACGATGAAGATCATCCTCTTTGCCATGCTTCTCATAGCATTTCTGGAAGTTGTTGAGTATAACACCGCACAACATCTCCCAGTTGTAGATTGATCTCTCTGGTTGGTTGAACAACTAGGTCCGTGCTGGACCTTCCAGGACTGTTGGCAAATAATTTGCCATGACCCATTCATCTTCTCCGGCCGCTTGGATGGCAATGACGTAGATTTAAAGAAATTCGGTTGGATTTTGGGTCCCATCGAATCTCTCGATAGTACCAGGTTTGAACTTATCAGGCCAGACTACGTTTCGTAGTCTGGGTGAAAAAGCTTTGCAACCCACGTACGTACTGCGTGGTCATAGATCATTGTGACTAATGCCGTGGTCGCAGAAGTTGTTGACCTCAGGAGGTTCACGACGTGGTCCCAAATGTGAGTGTACCGGTACGCGATTATGGTCGTGAGAAGTACAAGTTCGTCTGGTCTTATCGTGTTGGGAATGTGTAGGGTGACGTCTCTTGTGACCTTGGAGGAAACTGGCCTGTCCTCTGGTCATCGAACGCAATGATGCCTCCATAGTGAATCTGAGGGCAACTTCATCAAGATTATCTACAAGAACTCTTGCGAATATAATCCTTTTGTTGTTCGCAAGAATGGAGGGCGGATTATGGAGTGCATATGCAATCCTTCGAATACGATCCATTGGATTCCTCCCGGGTGCCAGTGGAGTTCCTGGTGAGTTCGCCTCTGCCGGTGGTGAATAGTTCAGAGAGGGGATAGGCGTGTAATCACGCCCACGACCTCCCAGAGAGGGTTGTTGAGACGTTCCCGAACCAGGGTCGCGAAAAATGGTACCTTGGCGAGTTGTCGCTGGTCTTAAAAGATCTTCTGCGACCTTGCGAACCTCGTCCTCTCGCTGTCCGCGTTCTTGGTCCTCTTTCTGATTAGGACATCACTAACACAAGTAGTATTAGAGCTCGACCCGAGTAACATAAAGGACTAATCACTCGAGTGAAGGCTAGACAACTATATCAACATGTGACTTTGTTCCTTAAAGAATTAAAATATGATGAGAATATGCTGCTACCTAATAACTCTTGTTTAACATTGATCAGGAATAGAGAGGGAGAGCATAACAGAAAGAACATAGCCATGTATGGGCCAAATAACTTCATCGAATCTGGTCTTACACCTACTGAGTGGAAAGAGGATTTCCTAAGCTTTCCAACAAGCCCAAGATCACTCAATTCCATCAAGGTTGCAACCACTACAACCAAAAGAATTTTGCTCGGCATGCAGTCTGCCGACCAAACGATAGTCCAACTTCAACCAAGTACCATTCTCACCACGGATATCCAATTTGGTTGTGTGAGTACTTTTTGGAAAGGTATTCGAAAGGGCTTTCTAATGCATTAAGAATCATTAAATTTTGACATTGTATACAACTAAGAGACCAAAAAGAATAACAACTGCATAGAAGGAAAAAGTCTCATCCGAATCCGAATCCAACTCGGAGAAGATTTATTCCGAACTTCTTTTATTTTTTATGGTTTGTTAGGATTTTTATTCCGTTTTGAATTAGATTCAGATTAGAATTCTAGTTTAATTCTTCTATCTTTTGTACATACCACCCTCTATAAAAGAGAGGCATGGTCATAGTTTTTAATATACAAGATACAAGACATTGATATTGAAATTTCAGATTGAAGCCTTAGTTTTAGTTGAGAGTTGAATCTCTTCATCCTTTGTTCTTGTGATTTCCTCCGGAATTGCTCAAACGATCTTCATCATCACCCTATCTGTGCGCCAACTCCATGCGTGTCCTTGTGGATAGGTAATTCAGAGTGTGGTTGGGCAAATTCATTGATACGCAGGTCCTTGCTCTGCAAGTTGTTGGCTATCTCGTTTCGTTAGGTCATACTAGTTATCAGGTATCTTCAGATACTAGTTATCCAGGTTCTACGTCGTGAAGATCGGGCCACCCTCCGTGAACGCGTCCTTCATCGGCGTGTTCATATCACTTTCAGTTTGCGTTCTCATTCTTGCCTAGCGTCACGCTGCTCTGGAGTTTCCTTCGAAAGTGCATCGATTTCTCTAGGGATCGAGTTTGCAGACAGAGAAAGCATCTCGTCTTTGTTTAAGTTTGACTCGAAATCAAAGAGAGACTTCAAATTGTCTGGGGAGAAGTTCTCCAGATGAATGTCAAGATCATCCTCTTCCACGTTGTCCAGGGCAACGGGTTGTGGCACATACTCGTCCTTTATTGAGGGCAAGTAAACTGCCTAATATGATCCTTGTTCAGCAGATGCGGTCTGGATCGAGGATGATGCTTCCACAAGATAGGCTGTGAGGGTAGTGTTGTCACCATTGACGGGGACGACATCTTCATCCATAGCATCTACGTGATCCTCGAGATCGAATTTGTTCTTAGAATCGTGTAGGCAAGGGAAAGGATCCATGAGTACAATGAATCTTGATGAAAATGTCTTCAAGGCCCCACGGTGGGCCCCAGCTGTCGAGGATTGGAACCCTGGGGTCTCTCTGTTGATCTTATGTGAAGAAGAGTGTGAGAAAGAGTGGAGCCAATAAGACACAGGAAGAAGTTATCCAGGTTTGGGCCCTCTTAGAATAGTAACGACCCTCATCCTGTGTATTTGACTATGTGGAAAAAGAGTTACAGAGAGGGTGTTACAAAGTGTATGAGCTAGCTAATCCTATCTTTGCTAAGCCTAGTCTTCTCTCCGTAGTTGATCGCCCGTCCCTTGTCCTTCCCTTGAAGGCCTTCTTATACTTGCCGAAGGGGCCGTCGGTTGTCTTCCTAAAGGCACGTCCCACGATCTCTCTTAACCGCCCTGAAGTGGCAGCTGTGAGGTCATGGGTACATGGTAGTTTCCGTAGATCATGGGTACATGGCGGTTCGGTAGTCTTGACTCGGTCATCGTGGAACTGCCTTACCATCTTAACCTCCTTCGACGGTTACATTGTGTAACACCCTGAGTTTAGGGGTGAAAACTTTCTTCATAAACAACATGCATGTATCTGTAGTAGTAGCCAGATCAGTATCTATCTCAAACCCTAAATCTCCAAATCTTTCCTGTGAACCCCAAATCAAGATCAGATTGTTCAGATATGATCTATCAGTTACCTTGAATTTAAAAGTCTTCAGAAGCCAGATTCAATTCCATCTCTAAATCCCAGATTTGTAAAAACTTCTGTTTTCGAAAACAAAAATTAAGTTGATTACCCTAAATACCCTAAATTCAGATTTAATCAAAACCTTGACCAAGTTCAGACCAGATTATTCTTGGATTATGATCATGGGTATGCCAATACCCTAAACCAAAAAGTTGGCAATTAGATTTTATTATATAAGCCTTTTTCGCAAATCAGTCCAAAAGTATCGCAGATCAGTCCTTTTCCAGATTTTCCAGAAGCCTGAAAAGGCAAAATGTTACAAATCATCTCCAAATCTAAATCTGATTCAGGGAACACCTCCCAAATGCTTTTCAACACAAAATCTTCTTTTATGAGTATCTCAAAATCAGATCCTAAATCCCAGAATTTGAGATCAACAAAATCCAGATTTCAAATACCCTAACATACTCTATTTTCAGTTTATATCAAAAATCATTCAAACATCTCAAATTTTATCTTCAATCTATGCCAAATCATCTGTTGAATTAAGTTTGCCAAATCAACAGAGTCAAATTCAACTCTAATCTTCTAAAACTCCAGAATTACAGATCAGTCCAAAGCCAAGAATCAGATATTGCAATCAAGTCCTGTCGTGATATTAAAGTTACCCCGGCAGGTTTATGACGTGCGTAACACGTGTTTCGCAACGCGGGATGACCGTGTGACGGGTCGCCCCGTGTTGGACAATCTCAGAGATTGACACGAGGATTTATACAGGTTCAGGCCTCAGTGGAGGCCCTATTCCTGTCGGCGTGCTCCCGACACGAGTCGGCTAGGGGAGCTCTCTTACGGGGAGAGCGCTCCTAAGCACGCCTTTTGGTTTTTTGTATTGGATGCAAATGAATTGAACTTAGGTTACAAGAGGGGTTACAAGGGTATATATAGACCCCAAAAGACGCAAATTACAAGACTGCCCTAGCTGGAACCGTCGGATCGAGGGCGTTGCGGTCTTTTTGCACGATACGATGCTTGGATCCTTGACATGTGGCCACTCCAATTCCCGAGGGAACTCCCGGGTAAGTGGAGCCCCTTACCCGGGGCCGAGTCCGGGGAAGGAAGGGCCCCTTACCGGGAGCCATGTCTGGGGAAGAGAGGGTCCCTTACCCGAGGCCACGTCCAGGGAGCCCCTTACCCGGGACCAAGTCCGGGGAAGGGCCCCTTACCCGGGGCTACGTCCGGGGAAGAGAGGGCCCCTTACCCGGGGCCACGTCCGGGGAGAGTCCCTTACCCGGGACCAAGTCCGGGGAAGAGAGGGCCCCTTACCCGGGGCCACGTCCAGGGAGCCCCTTACCCGGGACTAAGTCCGAGGAAGAGATGGCCCCTTACCCGGAGCCACGTCCGGGGAGCCCCTTACCCGGGACCAAGTCCGGGGAAGGGAGGGCCCCTTACCCGGGGCTACGTCCGGGGAGCCCCTTACCCGGGACTAAGTCCGGGGAAGAGATGGCCCCTTACCCGGAGCCACGTCCGGGGAGCCCCTTACCCGGGACCAAGTCTGGGGAAGGGAGGGCCCTTTACCCGGGGCTACGTCCGGGGAGCCCCTTACCCCGCGACCAAGTCCGAGGAAGGGAGGGCCCCTTACCCGGGGCTACGTCCGGGGAAGAGAGGGCCCCTTACCCGGGGTCACGTCCGGGAGCCCCTTACCCGGGGCTACGTCCGGGGAAGAGAGGACCCCTTACCCGGGGCCACGTCCGGGGAGCCCCTTACCCGGGACTAAGTCCGGGGAAGAGATGGCCCCTTACCCGGAGCCACGTCCGGGGAGCCCCTTACCCGGGACCAAGTCCGGGGAAGAGATGGCTCCTTACCCGGAGCCACGTCCGGGGAAGAGAGGGCCCCTTACCCGGGGCCACGTCCGGGGAGCCCCTTACCCGGGGCTACGTCCGGGGAAGAGAGAGTCCGGGGAAGAGATGGCCCCTTACCAGGGGCCACGTCCGGGGAGCCCGTTACCCGGGACCAAGTTCGGGGAAGAGATGGCCCCTTACCCAGAGCCACGTCCGGGGAGCCCCTTACCCGGGACCAAGTCCGAGGAAGAGAGGGCCCCTTACCCGGACCAAGTCCAGGGAAGAGAGGGCCCCTTACCCGGGGCTACATCTGGGGAGCCCCTTACCCAGGACCAAGTCCGGGGAGGGGAGGGCCCCTTACCCGGAGCCACGTCCGGGGAGCCCCTTACCCGGGACCAAGTCCGGGGAGGGGAGGGCCCCATACCGGGTGCCACGTCCGGGGAGAGCCCCTTACCCAGGACCAAGTCCGGGGAAGGGAGGGCCCCTTACCCGGGACCACTTTACTCGACGGGACCTCATTTTTCCCCCAACATCAGCCCCCCGTGCGCTCGAGGGCACTTGTGGCGTCGAAGCGTGCGTCTCCACACCTTACCTGGGGGTGATCCGGTGGTTACTCCCGGTAAGGGGACACGTCGACACTTTTTATATGCCTCTAGGAAACTCTTCGTTATCTGCACGCCGTTCCGCATTTAGTACCTAGATTTGGCGCCGGAAACGAGGCGATCTTCTCCCCCTATAAATATAGGGGCCGCGCGTCACTTAACCATCTCCACTCCCAAGCTTCCACTTCTCTCCCGGTAGCGTTAGAGCTCTCCCGGTAAGAGCCTTCCCCGATAGCGCTAGGCTCCCCCGGTAACAAGCTCGTTCCCGGTAACAAGCCGTTCCCGGTAGCAGCAAGGCTCCCGGTAGCGTCAAGCTCCCGGTAACAGATCCTGACCTGGTAGCGCCGAGGCTCCCGGTAACAGATCCTTACCCGGTAGCGCCGAGGCTCCCGGTAACAGATCCTTACCCGATAGCATCGAGGCTCCTGGTAACAGATCCTTACCCGGTAGCGTCGAGCCCCGGGGACGCGAGATGGCTTTGAGAGGGCGAGGAAAGGCCGCGGAGTTGTCTCCCGAGAAGCTGACGTCCGATTTCTTGGGGGTCTCCAAGTTCACCTCCCAGGACTCGGCGGCCCTCGTAGCTCGGAGGGTTTTCGCCGAAGGGGACGTCCGTGTCCCGGGGGAGGAGATCGTTCCCCGCCCCCGGGAAGGGGAGGTCGTCGCCTTCGACGCATTCGTCGACGCAGGTCTCCGGCTCCCGTTACATCCCATGATCCGGGAGTTCTTGCTGCAGTACAACGTGGCGCTCAACCACCTCATGCCGGACGTCCTGGTTCACATGGGGCTCTTCATATGGATGTGCGAGACTGTAGCTGAGACGGAGGGGACGCTGCGCCTCTTCCAGCACTTCTACAAGGCCACCGCGCGGAGCTCCCCGGTGGTGCGTCACGGGCCGAAGTCCACCTTCGGTTCGGTGGTGGTGAAGCTCCTCCCGTCCCGGGTCGACCAGTACCCGGTCACGGCCTCCCGGGACCATTGGGAGGATTGGTCCCAGAGATGGTTCTATCTCCGGGTAGGAGACCCGGAGATCATCTATTCTCCAGAGCCCCCGACCCTTACCCGGTCCTCAGCACCTCCGGCCCCCAAGCTGAGCACCGGTGAGGCAGCCCTCATCGAGAAGATGGTGGAGGCCCGGTTCAGTCCCTTCGGACGCATCCGGAGGGGGCTTGGCCTTTCGGCGGAGAACCGCCCCCCCCCCCCCCCCCCCGTTACCCGGTGTCACAACGTGAGTTTTTCGAACTTTGCTCGAAAGAGCTTTCGCCCAGAGGGGCCTCGCGTTCTAACTTTTTTCTTTTTCGCAGTGCGCTCGTACGAATCGTCCCGGGAGAAAGCGGAGCATCTCCTTGGGTGATATTTCGAGGACGAGCATGCCCGGTGCTGCGCGGTCATCGGCGACGCCCCCCCCCCCCCCCCCCCCGCAACCTGGTGGCTGAGGTCTTCGGGCTATCCTTGCCCGCTCGGACGCCGCTCCCGACGCCGAATTCCCACAAGAGGAGGGAGGCGCCCGGCAGCCACGGGGCGGGGCGCGCCAAGACCCCGAGGGCCACCGATGATAGCCCAGGGACAGCCCGGACGAAGTCTCCCGCTCCGGCACCGGGCCTGACCAAGACCCCCCAGGCCCCCGTGAAGGCGAAGGCGCCTTCTCCGTTAGTGGGGCTTACCGACAGCCCTACTAACACGGCCTCGCTGGTTGCCCAGCTCGACGCGTTGGGCGCCTCGGGGGTGCTGGACGGCATCCGGGTGGAGTCGGACTCGGAGGATTACGCCCCGTCTCCTTCTCCGAAGAGGGGTGTCCTGGTGACATCCTCGAGCACGAGCCCCGGCTGCACCACCTTCCCCGGGGCCTGGGGGGCACACAGCTTCTTCCCCAGTGGAGGCCGCTCTACCTGAGGAGCAAGGTGTCGGGGCCACCAGGACTTGGGGGAGCGACGTCGATGCCCTCGGGGGAGAGGCACTCTTCTCTGCTGATGAGACGAGGCGGCTTTCCCTGGGCCTCCTCACTCCTCTGGTGTGGGCCCGCATGGCCGAGGGGGGAATCGACGACCTCTACGAGGACGTCATCTCCCTCTCGCTCTAGGTAAGGAGCTCTTACGTTGCTGGTTGATGCTCGGTTAGGGGCTTTCCTAACCGTGCTGCTTGCGTGACAGACTGCCGCCACGGTACGCGCCTTCCGCGGTCGGCTCGCGCGGGAGACCGAGGCCGTGGACAAGGAGATAGCCGCCCTCGAGGCCTCCCGGGATGCGGCGGTCCGGGAGCGGGACGCGGCCATCGAGGAGCTGGGGAGGGTGCGGTCGCAGCAGCTGGCTCCGGCTGAGTCCGCGAGAGACGCCGCGGCCCGGGAGCTGGAGCTCGTCCGGGCGCGGCTGTCGGAGTCGGAGGGAGCCAACTCCTGCCTCCGGGAGGAGTTGAGCGCGGCACTGGGCGCCGCTGATTCTTCCGCGGCCCAATCCTTGGTTTCGGCCGGGAACCGCGTCCGGGCTGCGCTCATCACCCTGGGACTCGACTTCCTCCCGGAGGCCAACCCTCGGAACCCATTGGCCTCGGTCGAGGAAGCGACGAACTTCCTCGTCCGGCAGGTGTCCGCCATCTCTGCCACGGCGGACCTTCGAGCCAGGGGTCTTGCCGTCCCCATGATCGCTGCTGCCGCGGCTCTCACGGAGTACCGAGGCGCTGGGGCTCGGGCTCTTGGGGACTTCGCCGCCCCAGGCTTCCCCGACTTCTATGAGCCTCGGCGGAGGGAGCTGGAGGACAGCGCCGAAGTCTTCTTCGATCGAGTCCTGGGGACGCTGCCCACGGCTGCTCCAGACGAAGCCTCCTCCGGGGGGGTCATCATGGGCAAGTATGAGCCTTCCCCCCCGGCCCTTAGTTTAGTTTTTTGCTAGGATTTCCTTTTTTGTTTACGGCGCTCCTTCGACGGAGGCCCAAAAACTTGTAGAAAATTTCGACGATTGAATATAACACATTTTTTGCTGAACTCGCTTGATTGGACTTGAATGGGACATATTTTTTGCTAAACTTTCTTGATTGGACAACAGGTTGTCGGGAATGTCCTGGATAGGGATTCCGAGGAGCTCCCCGTTACGGGGGTTCCCGGAGAGGTTGCCACTTTGCTAAGGTGGCTTCCCGAATGGCACATGGCCAACTTCGATGATTGTCGCGCTGAGTTGCCTTCACCAGAGGCTGGGGCCCAGAGGATTTTTCCACTCCGGATCTTACCACCAGACAGTTATGAGGAGTGGCCCGAGGACGCGCTAAGAGCGGTGTTCCGAAGGGTCCAAGGCTTGTACAAGGACATCTCCCGGGAGTTTGCCAAGGGACGTGGAGAGTAATTTCCCAGTTCCCAACGTAGGGGGTTGTCCCCACGGGGATTTAGGTCCCCGACTTGTATGTTTCTTGCCCACCGGGGAGGGTTGTTCCCCGGCCCGTTTCATCAATAAAACATTTTAATCCACCCTCCTGAGGGAAATAGTCGTCCGGGTGAGGGAACGGTCCAAGGTCTGCACGCCCCTTACCGGGAACCACGTCCGGGGAAGAGGGGGACCCCTTACCCGGAGTCATGCCCAGGGAGGTGGGAGCCCCCTTACCCGGGACCAAGTCCGGGGAAGAGAGGACTCCTTACCCGGAGCTGCGTCCAAGAAGAGAGAGCCCCCTTACCCGGGACCAGGTCCGGGGAAGAGAGGACTCCTTACCCGGAGCCATGTCCGGGAGGAGAGAAGGGCCCTTGGTCCCGTTACATCCACGGTCAAGCGAACTCGATTACGGGCGATTCACATATAAGGGCCTGATTTGTCCCCTCCCCCCGCAGCGGGGGGCGACTCGAGTTAGACGACCCGCGCTGACTTTCTAAGAGAAATTCAGGCCGCCATTCTGGTGCAAGCATGGGGATTCAATTAGACTTGTCGGTCGAGAGCGACGTAAATTGCTCCCGGAGGAGGAAGAGCGTAAATGATCTCTGGAGTGTATGGGGGGGACTAGTCCCCCAAAGTGACTCGTTACCTCGGTTCCCTTTGAGAACCGGGTTGCCGCTTACGCCCTCAGTCCACGAGGGGATATTGTAAGCCGCCCTAGGGGGACCGAGGTTCCCGCCATCGGGACTTTTAAAGGCTGAGCTGGAGCCCGTAATCTCCTCATAATGAGGGCATCCTTGAAAGGGCATCCTCACAGGGAGGGACTCCCCGTGACGGGGGCATCGCCTCAAGGGCGGTTAGGAAACACCTGCAAGAGATTGACATGGTAGGGATAAAAGTCATTTTCATTGATCTGAATGAGCCGATACAATGCCTCCCCCTCGCGTAGCCGCGAAAAGGAGAGGGAATGGCCTTGGGCCAGTGTTACAACTCGCCGCACCTTCCCCTTGCGAAGTCGCAAAAAAGGGGGGAAGGGGGAGGTTCGGAGATTTAGGTGTAGAACTTGCGGAGCAAGTCCACATTCCACGTATGCTTCAGCTCTTGATCTTCGAGGGTGGAGAGTTTGTAAGCCCCCGAGCCAAGGATCGTGGAGATCCTGTATGGCCCTTCCCACTTTGGGCTGAGTTTCCCTTGAGCTTGAGGGTCGGTGACGCGCTTGAGGACAAGATCTCCCAGGCGGAAGGCCCTCCCCCGAACACGCTTGTTGTAAGCGCACGCCATTTCACGTTCATAAATGGCATTGTGGAGGAGGGCTCTATCCCGCTCTTCTTCGACGAGGTCCACCTCCAGCCTCTGGTTGTCTTCGTTGGCCTGGAACGCGGCGGCCGAGATCCCCTCGAGGAGTTCGACTCGCAGCGATCGGAAACTGATTTCGGAGGGCAGTACTGCCTCGGGTCCGTACATGAGCAAGAAGGGGGTACGTCCCGTTGCTCGACTCGGGGTCGTCCGCATGGAGCAGAGGATGCTCGGAAGCTCGTCCGCCCATGCCCCTCGCCTAGAGGCGCTTTGCTCCAGGCAGCGACGGAGTCCTTGGAGGATGACCCCATTGACGCGCTCGACCGCCCCATTGCTCTTGGGGTGGGCCACAGAGGCAAAGTGGGGGGTCGTGCCCAAGTTCTGACAGAACTCGCGAAAGATCGCGGAGTCGAATTGGGTTCCATTGTCAACGGTGATCTCCCGGGGGACCCCGAAGCGACACACAATGTTCTTTCAGAAGAACCTCTGCACCGCACGGGATGTGATGGTGGCCAAGGGCTCGGCCTCCACCCACTTGGAGAAGTAGTCCACGGCCACAACCGCGTACTTGTATCCCCCGACGCTGGGGGGAACGGGCCTAGGAGGTCCATTCCCCACCGCGCAAAGGGCCAAGTGATCGGGATAGCCTGTAGAGCGGCGGAGGGTAGGTTGGAGCCCTTTGCCATTTTTTGGCAAGCCCCGCAGGCAGAGACGAGGTCTCTCACGTCGCGGGCAGCCGTTGGCCAATAGAACCCCTGGCGAATGGCTTTTGTCGCGACGGCCCGTGGGCCGAGGTGGGAGCCACAACACCCGAGGTGGATGTCCTCAAGGAGTTGAACTCCTTCCTCCCGCGGGAGGCAGCGAAGTAACGTGGAGGCTCCTCGCTTGTACAGCATCCCTTCCACCAACACATACGCCCGCGCTTTGGCGAGGAGGCGTTTGGCTTCGGTGTCGTCGGAGGGCTCCCCCTCTCCCTTGATGCAAGAGATAAGGGGTCCATCCAGGATGTGGCCCGTACGATTTTCGTGATGTCGGGGTCACAGGACTCGAAGTCCAGGTCGGGGGCCACCGCGGAGGGTTTCAAGATAACTTCCAGGAAAGCCCCCTCGGGGAGGGGCCCTCGGGCGCTTGCTGCTCGCGCGAGGGCATTGGCGCGGTCGTTGTCCCTACGTCGGATACGACGCGCCTCGAGGCCTTCGAAATGACTTTCCATTTTTCTGACCTCGTCAAGGTAGAGGCTCAGATTCGGGTCATGGCACAAGTAGGACTTGTCCATCTGATAAACCACGAGCTGAGAGTCCCCCTTGAAGAGGAGGCGTCGAATGCCCAAAGAGCTGGGGAGGCGCAGTCCTAGGAGAAGGGCCTCATATTCCGCGACATTGTTCGTCGTGGGAAACTCGAGCCTAGCGGCGTATTCGAGGGTTCTCCCCTCGGGGCTTCGGAGGACTACTCCCACGCCGGCCCCTACCAAGCACAGGAAACCGTCGAAGAAGAGGGTCCAATGGTCATTGCGTGGTGGTGGTGTGGTATGCATTTCTTCCTCGGGTCCCGGGACCGGAGCCCACTCAGCCACGAAGTCGGCCAGGGCTTGTGACTTGATTGCAAACCGTCCGGTTAGGGAGAGGGAGAAGGGGGCTAGCTCGGCCCCCCACTTCCTGATCCGGCCGGTGGCTTCCTTGTTTTGGAAGCACTTTCCCCAAGGGGAGAGAGGAGGGCACCGTGATAGGGTGGCCCAAGAAGTAGTGGCGAAGCTTTCTGGATGCCATCAGGAGGGCATAACAAATCTTCTCCATCTTCGTGTATCTTGTTTTGGCACCCTGGAGAGCCTCACTCACGTAGTAGACGGGGCGTTGATGCCCATCTTCTTCCTTGACAAGGACTGCGCTAACGGCAACAGGAGTGGCCGCGAGGTAGAGGAGCAGGGGCTCCCCCTGACGCGGGCTCACGAGCATTGGAGGGCTCGCAAGATATTTCTTTAGGTCCTCGAACGCAGCCTGTGCCTCGGGGGTCCAATGGAACCCCTCAAGGCCGCGGAGGATCTTGAAGAATTGGAGACCTCGCTCCCCCGAGCGCGAGACGAAGCGACTCAATGCGGCCAAGCGGCCGGTAAGTCGCTGTACATCCTTGACAGAACGCGGAGGAGGCATGTCGAGGAGGGCCCGAATTTTTTTGGGATTGGCTTCGATGCCCCTTTGGGACACAAGGAAGCCGAGGAGTTTTCCTCCGCGAACGCCGAACGCGCACTTTTCTGGGTTAAGCCTTAACCCATACTTGCGGAGGTTGCGGAAGGTTTCTCCCAAGTCTTCGAGGTGTGTGGCCGAGAGCGAGCTCTTGACGACCGCGTCGTCAACGTACACTTCCACGTTGCGGCCGATTTGATCCCTCAGGACTAAGCTCATAGGGCGCTGGAAGGTTGCCCCCGCGTTTTTCAACCCGAAAGGCATGTGGACATAACAGAAGGTGCCGAGGGGAGTTAAGAAACTCGTGTTTTCCTCGTCCTCCACGGCCATTCGGACTTGGTGATAGCCTGAATAGGCGTCCAAGAAACTCATTAGCTCACATCCCGCGGTGGAATCCACCAATTGGTCGATCTGTGGGAGCGGGAAATCATATTTTGGGCAAAGCTTTATTGAGGTCGGTGAAGTCGACGCACATTCTCCACTTGCCGCTTGCCTTCTTAACGAGGACGGGGTTTGCTAACCACTCCGGGTGTAGGACCTCCCGAACGAACCCCGCCTCCCGGAGCTTAGCGATCTCAACCTTGATGGCCTCCTGCCACTCGAGGGAGAGCTTTCTCATCTTCTGTTTTACCGGGGGGCGACCGGGCATTACTGCGAGCTTGTGCTCGATAACATCCCTGGGCACACCCCCCATGTCCGCGGGCTTCCATGCGAAGACATCCGAGTTTTCACGAAGGAAGTTGATGAGTCGCGTCGCGTGTTCCTCAGAGAGATCAGCCCCGATCTTGACAGTCTTCCCCTCGTCCTGGAAGAGAGAGGCTTCCCGGAGGTCCCCCTCGGGGTGAGGCTTGGGAAGGAACTTCCCGGGGAGCGTGACTGGCACATCTAGGGCCGGGGAGGAGCTCCCTCCCCCCGGGGCCTTAACCAGGTTAACGTCCCTGATCACAGCGGAGGCGCGCTTGTAGAGGGAGCGAGCCACATCCTGGTCACCATGCACGGAGATCACCCCGCTCGGCCCGGGGATCTTCATGCAAAGATAGTTGTGATGGACCGCTGCTCCTAAGCGGTTGATGATGGTTCTCCCCATTATGGCGTTGTAGGAGGAGGGGAGATCCACCACATCAAACTGAACCATTTCGGTCCGGTAATTGTCTGGGGCGCCGAATGTCATCGGGAGGTCGACCTTCCCCACGGGGTGTATGGTCTTCCCCGGGACGAATCCTTGTAGAAGCCCCGCCGCGGGTTGTAGGAGCTTCTTGTCCACCTGCATTTCTTTGAACGCCTTTAGATAGAGGATGTCTGCGGTGCTCCCGCCGTCGACCAAGATTCGGGTGAGACGGCAATTGAACACGGTGGCGGAGACGATTAGTGCGTCATTGTGGGGGAAGCGCACCCCGCGCGCGTCTTCCGGGGTGAATGTCAACGGGACGTCCGACCATTTTGGTGGCCAGGACGTGTTGACAACCCCTATTGCCTTTACTTCTCGCGCATATTCTTTGCGCTGGCGTTTGGAGTCTCGCCCGGAGGCAGATCCTCCCACGATGACATTAATATGTCTCTGGGAAGTTTGGAAGGGGAGCTCACCGTTGGAGCCCCTTTCCTGGTCTTGCTTCTGACCTCCCCTCGGCGGAGCAGGGAGTGCCACCAAGGCTGGCGACAGAAGGGGTAAGGAGGTAGGGCCTCCTCCCCCCGGCCCATGTTGCTCAAGAAATGCCGCGAAATGTTGGAGGAGCGCGTGGCATTCTCGGGTTCCATGGGAGTTGGACTTGTGGAAAGCACACCATAGGGTGGCTCCAGCCTCCTTGTCCCCTGGCCTGGGAGCCCCTCGTGTATGGGAGGATTGGCTTCCCCCGCCGCCTTTGGGCTTCGAGAAGGGTCGCTGTCCCTGGTTAGGATCCTGGGAGCCACCTCCGCCTTCGAGGACGAAAGCGTCCCGAGGCTTTGGCTCACTGCGGGGTCCTTTCCGGGGACGTTTGTGGGAGGGGTCCCTCGAGTCCCTCTCACCAGGGCCGGAGGTTCCCTGATTTTTCTTCCAAAGGTCATCCTCTTCGGCTCTCGCGTACTTCTCAAGTACGTGGAAGAGCTCGTCAGCAGAGGACGGGCAACTCCGGGAGAGCCTCCGGTGGAGTTCTCCTTGGAGGATGCCACTCCTGCATGCTTCGATCACCGTCGAGTCGGGTACGTGAGCCACCTTGCTCTTGATTTGGGCGAAGCATCTGAAGAAGCTTCGTATCGTCTCCCCTGACCTCTGGTGGATGGTGTATAATTGCGACGAGTCCAAGGGACGAATGTAGTTCCCCTGGAAGTTCGCGCAAAACTCGCCCTTCAGTTGCGCGAAGGATTTGATGGACCCGGTTTTGAGGTTGTAAAACCATGACCGGGCTATCCCGGAGAGGTACAGGGGGAAGACGTTGCATTGGACGCTCTCGTCCCCCCAACCGCCGAGATGGCCGTGGAGTACACCTGCCCGAACTCGTAGGGGTCGGCCTCCCCGTTGTAGTGCTCGATATGGGGCGGCCGATACGGCTTCGGCCACCGAACACACCGGAGGCGGCGGCAAAGGGGTTGATTCGCCCCTTCCACTTCCTTCGGGGAGGCCGCGTCACTATCCCCCTTCACGGGGGAGGCGCGTTCATTATCCGAGTCGGGAAGGGGTCCTAACGGACCGCCTACCTTTCGGTATCGTCTTCGTTCCTCGGGGTCGATGGAGCTCACCTCCTGCACCTCGGAGGGGTCCCCGGAGGTGACGGAGGCCTCCTGCATGGGTCTCTTACCCTTGTCCGTTGGGACGCGAGAACCACGCCTACGCGCGAGAAGCGATTCCTGGCCGCGTCGGGGTGGGGCGCCTTCAGACCTTGCCGCGCGCGTGCGCTCTACCTCCTCCCGGGTGAACCGCGTTTGGTTCACCGGGGGAGCCCGGGGAGGGGGCCCCGGGGGAGGGAGCTGGTGCGCACCCACTACTGGCGCGGGAGAGGAGTCGCGAACCGGAAGGGTTCCAGCGACGGAGACGGCCCACGGCGTGGGAAAACTTCCCAGCAGGGGAACGGCTTGCATAGCGGGGGCGGCGCCGGAGACACCTCCTGGGACAGGCGCAGTGCCTGGGAGGGGAATCCCTTCTGGGGCGAGGGACAACCCGGAGACGGGAGGACGTTCGGGGAACGGGAGCCCCTCGGGGAAGGCGGTCCAGGGGGAGCCCCTCCCGGAGGAGGAGGTCCGCTGGGCGCGATAGCACCTCCTGCACTCGGGGGGGGGGGGGGGGGGAGGTCCGCCAGAGACAGATGCTCCTCCCGGGAAAAGATGATTCCCGGGGGCGGACGTACCCCCCGGGAGTGCAAGTCCCCCGGGGGCTGGCACTCCTGCCGGGAAGGGATAGCCCCCGGAGACGGGCGTACCTCCCAGGAGTGGAAGTCCTCCGAAGGTGGGAGCGCTTCCCAGGAAGGGGTAGCCCCCGGAGACGGGCTGACCCCCCGGGAGCGAAGGTCCTCCGGAGGTGGGAACGCTTCCCAGGAAGGGGAAAGCCCCCGGAGCGAAGAAGGCTCCTGGGTGTCCCATCATGAACGGAGGTGCCATTCCTCTGAACTGGAACGGGTGCGGGTACGCGGGGGCCGGAGGCCGCGCTATGGCGCGCAACAACTCCTCGAGAGTATGTTTTGCGCGAAGCTGGCCTTCTACCAGCGCCCCGAGTAGCGGGTCACCCAAAGTTGAAGGCATTGCCTGGGAGACATTTGGTCCCCCCGAACCGGGACCTTCAGGCAGGCTCGCGGGAGCCGTTCCCCCGCCAAGGGTGACGGGAGAAAAGGGTGCTGTCTCCCCCCGAGTGTCCCCGGGAGGGGGTGTCGCGATGACAGCCCCTTGCGCCGGTGGTGCAGGGTTGCTAGGGCCGGCATCGTTGGAGATGGAGACTGAGTGCCTCATCCTTCTTGGAGCCATGCCTATTTGTCACGAGTCCCCACGGTCGGCGCCAACTGTCGTGATATTAAAGTTACCCCGGCAGGTTTATGACGTGCGTAACACGTGTTTCGCAACGCGGGATGACCGTGTGACAGGTCGCCCCGTGTTGGACAATCTCAGAGATTGACACGAGGATTTATACAGGTTCAGGCCTCAGTGGATGCCCTAGTCCTATCGGCGTGCTCCCGACACGAGTCGGCTAGGGGAGCTCTCTTACGGGGAGAGCGCTCCTAAGCACGCCTTTTGGTTTTTTGTATTGGATGCAAATGAATTGAACTTAGGTTACAAGAGGGGTTACAAGGGTATATATAGACCCCAAAAGACGCAAATTACAAGACTGCCCTAGCTGGAACCGTCGGATCGAGGGCGTTGCGGTCTTTTTGCACGGTACGATGCTTGGATCCTTGACATGTGGCCACTCCAATTCCCAAGGGAACTCCCGGGTAAGTGGAGCCCCTTACCCGGGGCCGAGTCCGGGGAAGGAAGGGCCCCTTACCCGGAGCCACGTCCGGGGAAGAGAGGGCCCCTTACCCGAGGCCACGTCCAGAGAGCCCCTTACCCGGGGCTAGTCCGGGGAAGAGAGGGCCCCTTACCCGGGGCCACGTCCAGGGAGCCCCTTACCCGGGACTAAGTCCGGGGAAGAGATGGCCCCTTACCCGGAGCCACATCCGGGGAGCCCCTTACCCGGGACCAAGTCCGGGGAAGGGAGGGCCCCTTACCCGGGGCTACGTCCGGGGAGCCCCTTACTCGGGCTACGTCCGGGGAGCCCCTTACCCGGGACTAAGTCCGGGGAAGAGATGGCCCCTTACCCGGAGCCACGTCCGGGGAGCCCCTTACCCGGGACCAAGTCTGGGGAAGGGAGGGCCCCTTACCCGGGGCTACGTCCGGGGAGCACCTTACCCCGCGACCAAGTCCGGGGAAGGGAGGGCCCCTTACCCTGGGCTACGTCCGGGGAAGAGAGGGCCCCTTACCCAGGGTCACGTCCAGGGAGCCCCTTACTCGGGGCTACGTCCGGGGAAGAGAGGGCCCCTTACCCGGGGCCACGTCCGGGGAGAGTCCCTTACCCGGGACCAAGTCCGGGGAAGAGAGGGGGGCCACGTCCGGGGAGCCCCTTACTCGGGACTAAGTCCGGGGAAGAGATGGCCCCTTACCCGGAGCCACGTCCGGAGAGCCCCTTACCCGGGACCAAGTCCGGGGAAGAGATGGCCCCTTACCCGGAGCCACGTCCGGGAAAGAGAGGGCCCCTTACCAGGGGCCACGTCCGGGGAGCCCCTTACCCGGGGCTACGTCCGGGGAAGAGAGAGTCCGGGGAAGAGATGGCCCCTTACCCGGGGCCACGGAGGGGAGGGCCCCTTACCCGGAGCCACGTCCGGGGAGCCCCTTACCTGGGACCAAGTCCGGGGAGGGGAGGGCCCCTTACCGGGTGCCACGTCCGGGGAGAGCCCCTTACCCGGGACCACTTTACTCGACGGGACCTCATTTTTCCCCCAACAAGTCCAAATTCGACCAGGGCAGTAGCTAGCTTCGACCAGAACTCGCCGTGATTCCTTGCGCCGTGTTTGCTCACCGCCGGTGAAGCTTCGCCACACTCGTGACCGTGCATGCTTGTGTGTACGTGTCCTTGCTTCTGCCGTGCCATGGCAACGCCGTTGAACAGCATTTGCTCCCGTGCGCGACCAGCAGCAACAACCGCCACCGTTGTCAGCAACTCGTCGCCACGTTGCTATGCTTTGCCAGCCATTGTCGCCACCGCTTTGCACCACCCGACATCATTGCGTCCCGATGAAGCAACAGCTTGACCAGTAGTCACCTCGCCTGTGCGCCATCGCTTCACCGTCACTGTTGTCGCGCCTGCGCCCGGCCAGTCAAGTCACCGGCGTCAATTACTTTGCTGCTACCTCCTTGCAAGCTCCGTCCTCTGGTCTATATAAGCAGCCATACCTTGTATCATCTTCTCTTCACCAGAACAAAGCTAAATCTCAAACCTTCTCGCTGTCGTCTTCTTCTCCGGCGAGACCAGCTCGAGGCCTCACGGTGCCAGCACGCTCCACTGAATCCCTTGCCAAGTTGAAGCAAGCAGTGAGTATCTCTCTTTCCCCTGATTGTACTGTTGCATTGAATTGCTCTCCGGTGGACCCTAACGCCAGTGATCGCCGGAATTGCCAAATGCCCAGTTCTGGCAATGCAGCCCGATTTACCCTGAATTAGCTTTCGATTCTGTGGAATAAAATGATCAGTGATCTCTAATTAGCAAGCCTGTGCATCCAGATTTCTAGATTGAGCTCGAATCGAAGGTTTCCCCAATTTCAAACTCCACCAGTCGCCGGCGATCGTCGCCAGGCCACACTGGCCATCCTCCGACTAAATTAATGTCTCCAGTAACTTTCTTGTACCTCTCTTTCACTCTCCAAGCTTGGAATTGAGTTCATTTAACCTGTATTGAAAACTCCCAATTGCAGTGCCATCTTCTCCAGCGCCGGCCACCGGAAATCCATTCCCGGCCGATCTAGCATCAACCACCTTGTCCAAAAGATGTGCTTCAACCTCCTGAGCATTTTTGTCTACTAGCCCAATCTCTGAAACTGTCCAGATTTCAAGTTATAGCCATGCCAAGATTTTGTCCAGTGGCTTCACTGTGCCGTGTCGCCACCACATTTCTTCACCGATTTTCATCACCTTCCAGCCATCTTCAGCCCTGGAGCCTTTTGAATCATTTGTTCCTATTATCAATGCCTACCTCCCAGACAAAGTGGTGCATCATTTGGAGCTCTAGATCAAAAGATATGGCAAGCCCTAGTTTCTGGCCATGTCAGATTCAATGCCAGGCTATGTCCGTCAGTGGCATTAGCCCTTTTCACTTCCTTCCAGATGTGCATTTTGAGCATAACTTTGTCCCTTAGATTCCTGAGGTTGTGATCTACAATTTCTTCTTCTATCACAACTTGATTTGAGCCCTTGAACTGCATTTTATGCTAAAACCCTAGATTTTGACATTGTCAGCCCTATGCCAGAGTATGTCAACCAGTGGCATTTACTCTTTTCACCTCTTTTCAGTTGTGCAAACTGAAAATAACTTTGTCCCTTAGACTTGTGGAGTTGTGTTCTACATTTTATTCTACTGCCACAAGTTGAGATAACCCCTCTATCATCCATCGACCCTATGTCGATGCCTTGAACCGAATGTCAACCTAAAGACGTTTGCTGTTTTTGAGCGAACCAGTCACAACCTTGATATCATTCTGATATTTTGAGACATTTGGAACCTTGTAAACCTTTGACAACTAATCTTAACCTTGATTTCCATAACTTAACCCTAATCAGTTTCTAAACCTAATCATCTCAGAACCACCCAATCATTTCAGAATCATCAAGACTTCATCTTTGCATTATTGCATATAGTATAATAATGTATTGAAAAGATTGTGATTATTGGTTGTTTGTTTGATTGGAGAGCAGATCAAGAGCCCCAGTTCGAGGACTTCACTGCTGATCCGACATCAACTGTTGTATTTTACGACGCGGAAGGCAAGTCATATTCTTGGTCATCTCGAACCTATATTTTAAGAGTTGCTACAACATAACCTTGAATATAGATAATATTGCATGTGAAATATTGAGAATAGTTGATTTATGAATTGGCAGTACTAGACTGGTTATCTGTGAAATGTAAAATAAACAAGTTTTGAGCCATGAACTATTATACATATATTTATATACTTATATATTCATGAAATAAAGCCCCTAGCCGTGACCAGGAAAATGGTATGGAATGGTGGTAGCACTGGAGGTGCTAGACTGCAAAGGATGTGCAGGCATTGAAGGTGCAGGGTTGTGGATGGTCTGGTCACTGGCATATAAGGACTAGAACCTTGTGTTGTACGTCTAGTGGAATGAACAAACGTACTAATCGCAAGCTTGGTATGGGACAGGCCTGAACAAGTACTTATGTGGATCGCACATGAAACCCCTGCATGAGATGGAAAACAATACACTAAACTCATGGGGTTCAGCTCCTCCACGTATTATGATCAAGCACGTTGACCCAGTAATGGGAAGAGGCTTAGGGGTGGGGGTATAACCCGCCACAATTGCGGTTTGTGTGAAGAAAACTGCAGGGTCAGGGGTGAATTGTAAGTGAAACATAACAAAAGTTCTTGTTATCTCCACCTTGCCGCTCACAGTATGAAGTGAGTCAGGGGTCCAATCATTTGATAGGAAGGGTTTGAAAGTGGAATATCTTGCGGGTAAATTGGTACCTCTCTGCAGAGTTAAAAATGTGTTCGAATACTTCGTGCTCCCGAGTTTTAGGATTCTGTTACGGTGGATTAAATCCACGAGGTGTGACACAAGTATATTTTCTAAATAAATTATTTGTTAAATCAAGATTACCCAAATGACATGTGTTGTCATGATAAGGAGTGCTGTCGTGGGCTGTCGTGTGTCGACGTGTCGCGGTAGTGCTATAATCTAGTGAACATGAATAGTGATGCTATATTATGAAAAGTGCTGCCATGAGATAAGATAAGATGAGGTATGAAAGGAAAAGATTATTTTACAAACATCCGTAATTCTTGACTAGTCTAGGTTCATATCATCACTACTATATGTATCTATTCTTACCTATGACTTGCTGAGTACGTAAGTGCTCACTCTTGCAATCTACAAATCAGTAGATGGAGCATTCAATAATCTAGATGAAGGCATGGAGAATTTCTTGGATCCAGAAGGAGGAGTGTCAGTTCCGCCAGAGCCCTGATGTGTGTTGTTCTGCCGTCCACTTCTCATTGTGGGTGGGTCACCTATCTTCTGCTGTGTAGATGTTATTTTGCTAAACCATGTATGCCGCGAAGGCATTGTAATCTCTTTATGTAATATTAAGGCCAGCAGGCCACACTGCTTAACTATTTTGTAAGTTACTCTGTTGCAATGTGAATATACTCCTGTGCTTGACTTATCCTGGGAAGTCAAGGGTATGTGTATGCTATGCATATATGGGACTAGCTACAGCGAGCTAGGTCTCTACAGGAGTAGTCGTAGCCCCAGTTTCGGGGCGCGACACATTGTCAGGTAGTTATGATTATCTCGGGATTAATCATAAGGATCATAGTGAGGTAATGATAAAGGATGATCGTGTACTGCTGCGACCATGGTAACAAGATCAGTTCTTGTATCTGAAAGAAAAGATGGTCGTAGGGACTATCTCTGGGACTATACTATTCTCGGATACAGCGTAACATATGGATTTTATAATAATAAGTGTCTTGAATTTGCGCAAAATAAGCATCATTTTTGAGTTATATTCAGAATGCCCTTGGATTACCCGATGCCCTTCCTTCTGACCCTTGGTGGCCATAGGGAGGACCTGCGGCCATGGCTATGGGTGACCATGGGATGCTTGCGCGACCATGGGAGCTCTAAAAACGGCTAACAATCCTGGTCAAGTGTATATTCAAATATAATTCCAACGATTGAGAGAGAATATAAACAAAAACATGCCATTTACATCTTTTCTACCCATTACCTTCACTTCCCATCTTCTTATTCTCACTTGCAGCAGTGGTGGTTTTAAGAGAATCTGGTGGCATTGGATTTTTGTTTTTTGTTTTAGATCTAGTGAAGTTGAGGCTTTACTCTAATATGTTTTTCTGGAGTTCAAATCTATCAAAAAACTTAGGATGATAGTTTTATTCTTGGCCCCCTTATTTTCCTCTTTCTTGGCCCTTGCTAGTTTATGTTATGTTTTCGTTACATTTTTGTTGACTTAGGATTAGGGTTAGGGTTAGGGTTAGAGTTTATGGCAACTTAGAATTTGTCTTGAAGACTAATTCAAGAATATATAATTTGTTATTAATATTTGATTAAAAAAAAGAAAGTTACATGTGTTAGTAGCAGCTACACGAATAATTGGAGCCAGTTCTACAGCAGTAAAAAGTGACCAATCCTCTGACGGAGATTATTGTCCAAGTCTTTTGATTATGCCTTTCTGTGGTCGTAAGAGACCACAAAAAGATATCCAAGTTAGCTTCTTATGCCTTTCCATGGTCGCAGGAGATCACGAAGAGAGATCATAGGGTAGTCCAAGATCTTTTGGACATAACCCAGCCCATTTTGTCAATTAGACACAAAGGCCCATCACAAATGACTATTACTCGTAGTTCTGATAAAGTTGTGTCCATGGACTTATATGATCACAATATCAGTTGTCACAGGTTCTGTGATCTTATATATTATGCTACCCACGACCACTCTGGTCGCGAAGATATTTGCTCGCGATCACCCTGATCGTGGAGATATGATAATTCCCATATGTGGTCGTAGCTTGTGCGCAACCACGGAATAAAAGAGTTATTAGAATTGGAAGAACCTCCAAATCAAGAAGGTCTGGTCAAGACTTGCCGACCATGGTCTAAGAGTTGTACGGTTGCACCATAACTGCACTCTGGCCAATATTCCCAGAATAATACTCTCTTCATTGACAGAATAATTGTGTACTTGCCCATAACCGTGCAGTTATCCATAAACCGTCAACAAGATAAGGATGAATGTGTAGTTATCCGTAACCGCACAATCTAACTAGTGAACAGCAACTACTTACAACCGTTGTATAGAAATCGTCAAGCGTCCTTTCGTTTAAGCAACTAGCATCCTTTTCAAACAAGTATAAGAAGGGGTTAGGGCTTGAAGGAAGGGGAGGAAGTCTAATACAAGACAAGAGGAGATTAGAATCAACAATATATACTTTGTAATTCCATTATTCCAGTAGTGAGAATCTAACAAGAGTAGGGCAATTACTCAGACTATGAGGGCCCAAACCTGTATAAACATTGTGTCTATGCGTTTGTATATACAGTGATTCTCTTTAGTGATTGATAGATACTGTCTCCCTATTAAACAAATCAAATTCGTGTAAGTTCGGTTTGGGATATTTTCCCAATCATCGACATCGTTGAAGTGTTACTTAATACGAGTAGAGATTTTCCAACTTGCGTTGGAGACTATGTTGGAGAACGGGTTGCTACTCTAGCCTTAATTTAAAAAATTTAACCTGAAAACCCAAGAACCATGCAAGCATAAAATCATAGATAAGAAGTTTACCATTAGACGTGTGGATGCGACAACGCAACAGCGGAAGAAGAGTCGATGTCGCAACCGGATTGTGACCAGCAATGCAGTAGTAGCAGCCACACCTTTACGGAAGTCCACACGTCCGGGGAAGGAGAGTCACGTGTTCGTGTGCTAGCACCAGCATAAGCGGCTAGAGTTTTACGAGATCTATCTCATAAAACAAACTGTACAAACATTTTATGAGATCTATCTCATGTAATTGCATTTCTCCCTTTGATTTTCTCAGCTACATTGTACAAACATTCTACTAGCATTGTCATAGGCACAAGAAGTACTCACTTTGATATTGTAGGATCGAGGATGCTGACTAGAGGGGGGTGAATAGGAGGCTTTAAAAACTTTCGACTAAAACAAGTTTTACAAGATATGAAGAAAAACCGAGTTTTCACAAAAGGGTCTAAAACTATTTAAGATCAAGTTGCATTCAACAAGACAGAAAATGAAATACAATATGCAACTAAGAGTAAGCGGAAGCAAATAAGTCAAGGCAAATATAAAGAGTGCAAGAGAGAAACCGAGTGACACAACAATTTTTTTACCGAGGTCTCAGAGACTCGCTCGGTCTCCCCTACTCCTAGTTGAAGCGCTCACGCATAAGCCTTGCTTCTATATCCACGAAGGATATCTCCACTCAGGTTGCTCCTTCTCCACTCCAGATAGGCGAGCACCAATGTCTTTCACAAGTATTTGTCGGCCTCTCCGACAAACTCCAACGGAGAGATCGCGACTTTGCTATAACGACTGTCTAGGCGATGGCGATCATCAAGAGTAATAAGTCGTACACCTTCACTTGAATAAATCAAGTGCTTGAAGCTCAAATAATGCAAATGAATGCTCACACTCTAGCACTAGCAAGCACAATGATGATGGGTGATGTGCACTAAGCACTCTTAGCCTCTCACAAATGCCCTAAGTCAAGCAATGAGACTAATGTTTTTATGAATATCACTTGTATGCTCAAAGACACAATGATTTTACTAGGGATATGAAAGGAGGTGCCAAAGATTACTCTCTTAACCAGCAAGAAGAGTATATATAACCCCCACATGCAAATCTAGCCATTAGAAACACGCAGGAGAAAAAAAATCAGCCACGCGAATAGTCAGTTCCAAAGATTGACAATCAACATTTGTGTTAAACAGGTAGTTGTGACGCAATCAAGAGCCGTTGGAGTTGTGTCAGAACAGTGTGCTGATACTCCGCTTTCTCAGACGATCAATCAGCATAGAGCAAAAAAAAGTTCTTTAGATTTGCAATGGCTACGGGACAAATGTCCGCATTCAAGCTGACACTCATGAGGATAGCTTGCATGGATCTGTGCAACTGACTGTAAAACAAGCATAACTTTTGATCTAGAGATCTGATTGAGGTGTTTTTTGGCTTGTTGGAAAGATAACTCAAGGGGATACCATTTTGTCAACAAGAGAAAGATGTAGATCAGCCTATATATTTCTAGAAAATTCAAAAACTTTCCTGGTGCCAAAATGTCTAACACAAGCGTCCGCATCCATGCGGAGATGCATGTGGACAGTCAACATAGAGTAAAAAAAGTTCTCCAGATTTGCAAGGGCTACTAGACAAATGTCCGCATTTAAGCTGACACCCATGTGGATTGTCAACATAGTACAAATATTTTCAGCCCCAAAAAGTTTGATCCTCTGGACAAATGTCCGTGTTCGAGTTGACACTCATGCTCAGTGTCAGCACAGTATAGATCAGTTTAGCTTGACAAAGTTTGAGCCACTGGTTGAGTATCTGTTCGAATGGCTACTAGTCAAATGTCTGCATTCGAGCAGACACTCATGCAAACTATCAGCACAATACAAAGACAACCACGACCAGATCTAGTACTGATACGACCATGACCAGTTTTCAATACTCATACGCGCAGTTTGTGTACTAGATACGATCACGACCAGGTCTAGTACTGATATGCCCACTTTTGAATTGATACAACCTCCACCAGTTTCAATACTTATATGACCAATTTGTGTATTAGATACGATCATGATCAGTTTTGAACTGATACAACATTGACCAGTTTCAATATTTATACGACCAGTTTGTGTACTAGATACTATCATGACCAGTTTTGAACTGATACGACCAGTTTTGTACATATACGATCACGACTAGGTCTAGTTTTTAGATCTTAGCTCCAATTCAAACAATCTAGACTTGTTTTCTAGCAATGCAAGAGGTGAATGAGCACTAGTGCAATATGATATGAATGCATTTGAGCTTCCACACTAGATCGACTCAAACTACTTAATAGTACGGTCAAATTAGTAAAAAGAATCCTATCAACTCGGTCAATCTTCAAACATTAAGATCAATAAAATCCTAAGAAAATGATGCTTAATCTTTGATTTTACCTTCGGTGAAACTTGACCTCACTCAAGGTGGCTTATATCAACATCATTCTCCATATGACCTTGCTTGCTTTCATCTCGCAGTCCATTATGAGACTTCGGTGAAGCTTGACCTCGCTCAAGGTGGCTCATATCAACATCATTCTCCATACACCCTTACTTGCTTTCATCTGCAGTCCATTTTGAGACTTCAACACATATACTTACTAGACTACGTTAGTCTCATAGTTAGGTTGTCATTAATCACAAAAATAATTACTCCCAAAGGAGTTGACTCCAACAATCTCCCCCTTTTTAGTGTTTGATGACAAAACTATTTTCGATAAAACCACAAAAGGATAAGAGATGAAATATACAGTCATATAGATCCATACATGATATGAAGTAAGCACAAGATCCATACTAGTCGTGTCATGAGAATAATTATCACAAGCTTGATGCAATGACATGATGATGCAAACATGGATGACTAATATGATGAGCTCCTCCTCAACACATGCATCGATATGAAACCACAACAAAGGAGACATTAACTTCAAATCCAAGATAAGAAAGCTCCAAAATAAGTGTTTAACACATAACATTTCAAATACTTCTACTAAATCAAAGTTTATCCAAGTTGTCATTAATCATCAAAATCTAGATGCAACAATCTCCCCCTTTTTGATGATTGATGACAACAACCTCCATAAATCCCAAAATAGGTTCTTCAGCTCTCCCTTAATATATGCAATAATATTTCAGAGCTAAGAAAAACATTTAATCACATAAACCAAGAGACATGTATGATGATCCAAATAAGAGAATGTGAAGCGGGAAGCGGAAGCACAAGTTCAATCAAGTCATACATGAAACTCTACCTTCAAAAACTAAACTACCAACAACATTCAAATATCAACTATCTCAAATATCTCTCCCCCTTTGTCATCAAGCACAAAAAGGAAGGGTGAGAACTCAAATTGCCACGAGCAATATCTACGGAGTCATTTTTGCTTGAAATTTATTTTATTCAAAAAACAAGATCTCAAGAAAATTTGCAAGCATTTTTTTTTGAAGAAAATACAACCAAGGTATATATATAGAAGGATAACAAGACAATCAACACACAACAGATATATCAATGACATTTAATTCACTCCTAATTATGCAAAATCTAGACGCATCTAATGGTTTGGTGAAAATGTCTGCTAGTTGCATGTCTGTTTTTACATGATTGATCTCTATATCTCTTTTTGCCACATGATATCTTATAAAGTGATGCCGAATATCAATATGCTTTGTCCTAGAATGTTGAACCGGATTGTTTGCAATCTTTATGGCACTTTCATTATCACATAAGAGTGGCACCCTTTCGAAGGAAATTCCATAATCCAACAAGATTTGTTTCATCGATAAAATTTGAGCACAACAACTACTCGCTGATACATATTTCGCTTCAGCAGTTGAGAGGGCTACCGAGTTTTGTTTCTTGGATGACCAAGGGACTAGAGATTTACTCAAAAGTTGACAACTACTGGATGTGCTTTTTCTATCGATCTTGCAACCCACATAATCCGAATTGAATAACCAAGTAATTCAATGTTTGCATTTTCGGACACCAAATACCTATGCCAGGATAGCATTTCAAATACCTAAGGATTCTTTTAATAGCAATCAAACGGCATTCCTTAGGAAATGATTGAAATCTAGTATATAAGCAAACACTAAACATGATGTTGGGCCTAGATGCGGTAAGATAAAGCAAACTACCAATCATAAATCGATAGAGTTTAGAATCAACCACTTTTCCATTGTTGTCCATATCAAGATGTCCATTTGTAGCCATGTAAGCTTTAATAGCTTTAGCATCCTCCATCCCAAAGCACTTGAGTAAGTCCTTCACATACTTAGTTTGACTCACAAAGGTTCTATCCTTGAGTTACTTGATTTGAAGTTCAAAGAAGAAACTTAACTCTCCAATCATTGACATCTCGACTTCCCTAGACATCATCTCACCAAACTCTTGACAAAAATATTCATTAGTAGAACCGAAAATAATGTCATCAACATATATTTGACACACAAAGAAATCTTTCTTGATTACTTTTGTTAAAAGGATTGTGTCAAGCTTCCCAATTTTAAAGTCTTTGGATATAAGAAAATTTCTAAAGCGTTCATACCATGCTCAAATTGCAATGAGCAATAGGAAATAACAGTTTTAATCCTCACAAAATTCTCTCCCCTTTTGGCATTAATCACTAAAAACATAAAAACAAAAGGTATGCCAAAAAGAGATTTGACAAAACAATTTTAGGTCACAAAAAATAAGAGAAAAGTATATGACCTAGTGAAGAGCTCAAATCTCCACAAAGAGTATTCAAATCGAGAATCCATTCAAACATGCTCCAATTTCATGAAATTTTGCATAAATCAAAATCCATCAATTCCACCAAAATGGAGATTAGATGAAACAAGGACTATGAGAGGAATAATCATCAAAGTTAGGTCATAAATTATGTGCAAGAGATAGAAATGACCTATTGGTGAATAAAGAGAGTTCAGCAAGAATCAAAACAAAATAAAGGTCATGAACTCCCCTCTTTATGGCCTAAAACAAAGAATATTTAAAATGAAATCAATTCAAGGTCATGTCATGCTTGGAGCAAGAGAATACTATTTGGCACATATTTCATTTAAGTTTATTTTTGAAGTTCTCACAAAATATTATTCTGATCAATCGATTGAACTTCAAAGATAATCAAGAAGGATCCAAATGAATTCAAATTGAGAAACCATCCAAAGAAGCATAAAAAATCATGAAAAGTTGCATAGAGATAAATAAGATCAATACAAACATTTTCCATAAAGATCCAAGATTCAAATTTTTAGTTATTTGAAAGGAATGAGAGATTGAAATCCAATTTGACTGAAAATTTTCTTAAACACTCTGGTTTCTTTATAATCTAGAAACATACGCACACACGCTCCAAAAATTCCAAAATAAATTCTGGACATAAATGAGAAAATGAGGAGCAAGTTTTCCTTTATAGTGAAGCCAAAATCGGAGCCAACAATAAGATATGAAAAAAAATAAATGTTGACCAGATTGAAAATTTCAGATTTCAGGTTTTGAGTAAATTATTTTACACATGTAAAGGCACCTAAAAAACCATGCAAATGACTTCCAACAATTTTGAAATAAATGAACAGTAAATACCAATCATAGAATATAAAATATCATGTAGAAACTTTCTTCAAATAGCCAACCAATTTAGATATATAAAAATAACAAATCAGCCAAAAACCACGAGAAGTCTGAATTTGCAGATTTCATATTTGATTTGTGAAAAATCAAAGGTTGCCCAAATTAAATCCAATTGAAATGAAAATTTGTAGAAATGATTTTCAATTCATGACACATATTTTGCAAAAAGAATTTTCCAGAAAGGATTTTCCAATCAAGAGTTATGATCAAATGAAATTTATGTTAAGCAAGAAGGTTGAAATTCGGCAAAATTTTTGCAAATTGAGTTTAAATTTGATTTTCAAGGGATTTTTGACATGAAAGACCTTAAATGAGTTAGTCATATCATTTTGAGCCGAAGCTCACAAGTAAAGACCATAGAAATAGCTAAACTCATGTTTTGCATGTATAAGATATTTTTGGTCAAAGCAAGTTTTCCAGTGAGTTTCAAACACCCATAACTTTCAAATTAAAACTCTTTTGAGAAAGTTTTCAATTGCAAACTTTTTCGGAGTAATAATATATAAGAGTTTTGTAAAGTAAGTTTTGGCAAAATCCAAATATATTTTGATTTGTGCTTGAAAATATTTTCTCTAAAAAACAAGATACTCGAGGATTGTTTTGGGGTTAGTTTTAATAAAAACATTTTAAAATCAATTTTCTTTCATTCAAAGCCTCTAAAAACCTTTTAAGTACATTTTGAAGACCATTTTGATAGGATTGGATGAGTATTGGCCTTTTAAATGAAACTTGACATTTTGACAAAAAGAGTTCGTTTTAAAAGCTTATACTTGTAATTTTGAAATATTTCACATATAGGGGTGCAATAGACAATGGAAACATTTTATAAATTATTACCCCTAAAAATGTAACATTATAAGGTTTAAATTTTCACTCTTTTGCATAGTTGGCCATGAGGATTAAAACAATAAAGAATAAAGAGAGCAAATGCAATGCAAATTTTTTGTAAAACATAAAAAAGAGTCAAGCCCTTTTTGGTACCCAAACCATACGAGACCCTCTAGTCTTGTCGCATAAGTTTTTTTGTACCCAAATGACTCTATCTTTAGGTTTTTGAAAACGGAAATCAATAAGTTTTGCAATTAAACCCCTTCTAGAACAAGAAATCAAATGAGAGTCAAAAGAACCAACTCTAAAAGGGTTAGATACACACTCATGCGAATGTTGCTCTATTAAGTGACATGCGGAACATGAGTTCGAGAGAGCTTTACAAATGAAATGGTATGAGTGCGGTGAAATATGTGATGCTTCTTACTAGATGAGTGAGCATGATTTAATTTCCCCTTTTTAAATGAATATCTATGATCTAAAGGGGGTTTAACACGCATAACGCTACCCATATGATATCTAGTAAGGTCATTGCTCACTCTATTTATTTTAGGCATAAGTTCATTATTTTCAATTTTAGGTACATGAGATGACACCATGTTAACACATGAAACATGATGCGAATGAGAACATGATGGCATGTCATCACGAGTAGATGAATTAGAAGACATAACAATAGAATCACAAGATGAGCTAGACATAACAAATGAGGAGCAACTAGTACAAAAATCATGGCATAAAGATGAGTCACTATATAAATCATGGTATGAGTTATTGGTATCAACAGTACAAGCATGTGAGTCAATAAATGAATCAATAGACAAATTATCACATGAAGTACTAGTGTCCACAAAGCTAGCATTTGAATCTAAACATGAATTAACAATTAAGTCATTACAAGAGGTGCTAGCATGTGAAGTGGAAGTATGTGACTCTAAGGATGGATCAATAAGCAAGTCACAAGCAACTCCAACATCTAAGGTAATTGTGGAGCTAATAGCATCCTTGGCAAGCAATGAATCATAAGAGCTTTTTAACTCTTGATATTGCACTTTCAAGGATGACAAGTTATTCTTTAAAGTGCAAAAAATTTTAGTCATATTGCCAAACAAGTCATTTAACTCTACGATCATATCCATAAGCTTATCATTGGAAAAGTTAGTATTTGATACCATCGAGTCACATGCCATAAGACATATAGATTTGTCGTGAGATGAAGACTTTGATCTTGACGCTTTCTTTGAGCTCTTCTTGCAAGATTTCACCTTTGCCTTGCTTAGGTGAACCAAGTCGATGACATCTTTGAGCTTGCTAGAGAGCTCCCGATCCTCCGCAATGAAATCATCGTTCTTGATATGCTCGGAGGTGGAATGCATGTCCTTCTGATAGAGATATTTCCTAGAGGCAATCATGGAGATGGTTGTATCATGACATGTTTATGAATTCTTAAAAGATATGTTATTGCATTCCCTGAATAAAGTATCACTTTTATCGATCAACAAGTATGTGATTTGTTCGTGGAACTCTTTATAATGATATATGAATTGTCTCAATTTACTTACGGCATAATCAGTGATACTTATTTTAAACATCCCTGATTTTTGGCATTATATGGAATAATAATGAAAGATAAGTCAGCACAAGCATTGATTTATAGTCAAGGTTCACGGACCATGGATATGAGATATAAAGTCAATGTCATGGACACATGTTGGAGAACATGTTGGTCGGATTGACCCAACTTGAGACACCATTGAGATTTTATGTGTCATCAGTTTGTTTCTAACAGTTATTTTGGTTTATCTTTAGACCTGAGATCATCACGGTTTCATACATGCGTAGTAGCATACCTTGGTGTCATCGACTACTGCTCTTAACCGAGTAGTCTTAAAGATGACATACAGATATGTTATGAACCATGTGGTTGAAAGTGAATGGTCGAGATGGAATTTGCCCCTCTCATATCATGAGAGAGATATCTCTGGGCCCCTCGATGTAATTGGACTAAGAAAATGCATGGCCGTGCCGAATATAGTTGAGAGTCAACTATGGAAAAATGGTTAGTCCATTACAAGATCGAGAAAGGACCAAGCTATTCAAGAATGACATGTTTCTCACCTTAAGTTCGATCTAGTATTATGAGACAAAGAGATAATCCATGATAAGTTGTATAGGTTCGTCGGATATGATCTTCGTGTATATGTGAATAGTCATAATGTCTTGCTAGAGACTGCTTTTTGTAGGATCGAGGATACCGACTAGAGGAGGGGTGAATAGGAGGCTTTAAAACTTTTCGACTAAAAACAATTTTTGCAAGGAAAAGACTAAGAGTAAATAAACTGAAACAATTTAATATTATTTTGCACTAAGAAAGAGTAAGAAAATCAAACACGATGGTTTATCCTGAGGTCTCGGAGACTTGCCCGGTCTCCCCTACTCCTCGTTGAAGCACTCAAATGAATGAGTCTTGCTCAATATCCACGAAGGATATTTTTCACTAAGGTTGCTCATTCTCCACTCCGGATAGGCGAGCACCGATGCCTTTCACAAATATGCTGAGCCTCTCCGACAACCTCTGTTAATGGAGAGTTCAACGACTACGCCTCCAAACTGTCTAGGTGAGGGTGTTCACCAAGAGTAACAAGTTTCACGATCTTCTCTTGACCCCCAACAACCACCAAGAAACTCTAAGGATGCAAATGATGCAAATGAATTCTCTCAAAAGCTTTCTTTCAATCACTATGAATGATACTTGATCAAAAATCAATATTTTAGCACTAGGGGACTTGGGCTCAAGTGTATATCAAAATATAGCTCTTGTTGTTATCAAAAACCTGCTCAAAACTCATATTTATAGCCCAAGCCTCTCAACTAGCCGTTATGGTCGAGCAGAGAAAAAACAGTGCATGTTGACAGTCAGCCTTGGACGCTGACAGTCAGCATCGACCGCAATCAGCTTGACAAGATATGAGGAGAAAACTCAACTAGCCGTTGTGGTTGTATATGGAAATAAATCTGTACATGCTGATAGTCAGCATCGACCTCGAACGGTTAAAAACAAATCACGGAGAAAACTCATGCTGACAGTCAGTATTGACCACTGACAGTCAGCGTCGACCACAAAAATGACTAAATAAAACACTCAAAAAGTAGATGATTTTGGTCAAGACTTGTGCTGACAGTCAGCATAGGAAAAAATAATTTGGCTCAAAAAACACCCCTCTCTGGACAAATGGTAGCATTGAAGCTGACATTCATGCTGATAGTCACTGTCTCATGCGGACAGTGCGCATGGATCTGTGCGGCAGACAGTAAAACAAGCATAACTTTTGATCTAAATATCCGATTGAGGTGATTTTTTGGCTTGTTGGAAAGATAACTCAATGGGCTACAATTTTGTCAACAAGAGAAAGACCTAGATCAGCCTAGATATTTCTATAAAATTCAAAAATATTCCTGCCGCCAAAATGTCCAACACAAATGTCCGCGTCCACGTGGACATGTATGCTGACTGTTAGCGTCGACCACGACCAGTTGGTCTATAAAAAATAGAATTTCAAATAAACAAAATTGGTCAAAAACATTTTGTGAGAGCTTCTGGTCGAATGGCAGTATGAGAAGCTGACTGTCAGCATCAACTGCCTATTTTAAAATCATATTTTAAGACAAGTTTCAAACCCTTTTTGAAATATATATTTTTCTCAGATTTGACCAAGATTAAGAATGAATGCGAATGCAACATATGATCTAAGAGTTTTTCAGTTTTTGTCAGAACTAAAAGAGATTTCGCAACCCCTCTTAATAGTACGGTTAAACTAAAAAGAATTTCTATAAAACCCGGTCAAACTCCAAACGCCGAGATCGGTAAAATAAACAAGCACTTACCTTAGGTCTTTGCAGCTTCCGTCTTGCAACTCCCATTTTGCGTTTCTTCTTTTCACATGATCTTATTGATTATAGTCAAAGCAAATAGATTAGTCCAAGATACTTGTTGTCATTTATCATCAAAATCAAGATTAAGGGCCTAGATGCAACAATCTCCCCCTTTTTGATGATTGATGACAACAAGTGTTTAAATGAATAAAATTTAATGACTCCCCCTAAATGTATGCATAGGCATGAGATATACAAGAGCTCCCCCTGAATGCATGCATATACAAATACATATGTGAGTCATTTGAGAGCCAGATAAGAATCTATCCCCCTTTGACATCAAGCACAAAAAGGCAGGAGGACAGCAAAATAGATAGTTAACTTGCATTTGATATATCAATAATATTCAATTCACTTCTAAGAAAGCAAAATCTAGTCTCATCTAAAGGTTTTGTGAAGATGTCCGCTAGCTGTAAGTCAATTCTTATATAATTCACATCTATGTCCCCTTTTGCCACATGATCTCTTATAAAGTGGTGCCCAATATCAATATGCTTGGTTCTAGAATGTTGAACCGGATTGATTGCAATTTTTATGGCACTTTCATTATCACAAAAGAGTGGCACCTTTTCAAAGGAAATTTCATAATCCAAAAGGGTTTGCTTCATCTATAAAATTTGAGCACAACAACTACCCACAGAAACATATTCTACTTCGGTAGTGGAGGGAGCTACGGAATTTTGTTTCTTAGATGACAAAGAGACTAGTGATCTCCCCAAAAGTTGACAACCACCGGATGTGCTTTTTCTATCAATTTTGCAACCCGCATAATCCGAATCTGAATATCCAATTAATTCAAAGTTTGCATTTTTTGGATACCAAAGACCTATATTAGGATAGCATTTCAAGTACCTAAGGATTCTTTTAATAGCAATCAAATGACATTTCTTAGAAGAAAATTGAAATCTAGCACATAGGCAAACACTAAACATGATGTCGAGCCTAGATGCAGTAAGATAAAGTAAGCTATCAATCATGGATCGATAGAGTTTAGAATCAACCGCTCTTCCGTCATTGTCCATATCGAGATGTCCATTAGTGTCCATGGGAGTTTTGACGGCTTTAGCATCTTCCATACCAAAGCGTTTGAGGGAGTCCTTCACATACTTAGTTTGGCTCAAGAATGTTCTGTTCTTGAGTTGCTTGATTGAAGTCCAAGGAAGAAGCTTAGCTCTCCAATCATCGATATCTCAAATTCTCTAGACATCATTTCTCCAAACTCATGACAAAAGGATTCATTAGTAGACCCAAATATGATATCATCAACATATATATTTGACACAAAAAAAGATCTTTTTCAACCATTTTTGTAAATAGGGTTGTGTCCACCTTCCCAATTTTAAATCCTTTTGATATAAGAAAGTCTCTAAGTTATTCATACCAAGCTCGATTTGCAATGAGCAATAGGAAATAACAGCTTTAATCCTCATCCCCCTTTTTGGCATTAATCACCAAAAACATACAAATGAAAGGTATACCAAAATGAGGTTTGACAAAACATTTATAGGTCACAAAAAATAGGAGAAAAGTATATGACCTAATGAAGAGCTCAAATCTCCACAAAGAGTACTCAAATCGATAACCCATTCAAACATGTGCTCCAATTTCATGAAATTTTGCATAGATCAAAATCCATCAATTCCACCAAAATGGAGATTTGGCGAAACAAGGACTATGAGAGGAATAATCATCCAAGTTAGGTCATAAATTATGTGCAAGAGAAAGAAATGACCTATTGGTGAATAATGAGAGTTCAACAAGAATCAAAACAAAATAAAGGTCATGAACTCCTCTCTTTATGGCCTAAAACAAAGATAATCAAAGAAGGGTCGAGAAACCATCCAAAGAAGCAGAAAAAATCATGGAAAGTTGCATAGAGATAAGTAACATCAACACAAACATTTTCCATGAAGATCCAGGATTCAAATTTTTAGTTATTTGAAAGGAATAAAAGATTGACATCCAATTTGACTGAAAATTTTCTTAAACACTGTGGCTTCTTTATAATCATAGAAACATACGCACATAAGTTCCAAAATAAATTTTGGAGATAAATGAGATAATGAGGAACTAGTTATCCTTTTACAGTCAAGCCAAAATCAAAGCCAACAACAAGATATGAAAAAAGACAAATGTTGAAACAGATTGAAACTTTCAGATTTCAGGTTTTGGGTAAATTATTTTACACATGTAAAGACACTTGAAAAACCACGCAAATGACTACCAAAAATTTTGAAATAAATTAACAGTAAAGACCAATCATAGAAGATAAAATATCATGTATAAACTTTCTTCAAATAGCCAACCAATTAAGAGATATACAAATGAAAAATCAGTCAAAAACCACAAGAAGTCTGAAGTTGCAGATTTCAGATTTGATTTGTGAAAAATCAAATATTGCTCAAATCAAATCCAATTGAAATGAAAATTTGCAGAACTGATTTTCAATGCATGACACATATTTTGCAAAAAGAATTTTCGAAAAAAAAACTTCCAATCAAGAGTCAAACTCTTTTAGGTACCCAAACCATATGAGGCCCTCTAGTCTTGTCACATAAGTTTTTTTGGTACCCAAATGGCTCTATCTTTAGGTTTTTGAAAACAGAAATCAACAAGTTTTGCAATTAAACCCCTTCTTGAACTAGAAATCAAATAAGAGTCAAGAGAACCAACTCTAAAAATGTTAGATATACACTCATGCGAATGTTGCCCTATTAAGTGACATGCGGAACAATAAGTTCGAGAGGGCTTTACAAATGAAATGGTATGAGAGGTAAAATATGTGATCCCTCTTACTAGATGAGTGAGCATAATTTAATTTCCCCTTTTTAAATGAATATGTATGATCTAGAGTGGGTTTGACATGCACAGCGCTACCCATATGATATCTAGTAGGGTCATTGCTCAATCTATTTATTTTAGCCATAAGTTCATCATTTTCAATTTTAGGTACATGAGATGATGCCGTGTTAACACATGAAACATGACGTGAATGACAACAAGACGGAATATCATCACAAGTAGATAAACTAGAAGGCATAACAATAGAATCACTAGATGAGCTAGACATATCAAATGAGGAGCAACTAGTACTAACACCATGGCATAAAGATGAGTCACTAGAAAGATCATGGTATGAGTTACTAGTATCAACCGTACAAGCATGTGAATCAATAAATGAATCAATAGAAAAATTATCACATGAAGTACTAGTGTCCACAAAGCTAGCATTTGAGTCTAAACATGAATTAACAATTAAGTCATTACAAGAGGTGTTAGCATGTGAAGTGGAAGTATGTGACTATAAGGATGGATCAATAAGCAAGTCACAAGCAACTCTGTCATCTAAGGTAATTGTGGAGCTAATAGCTTCCTTGGCAAGCAAAGAATCATAAGAGCTTTTTAACTCTTGAAATTGCACTTTCAAGGATGAGAAGTTATTCTTTAAAGTGCAAAAACTTTTATTCATATTGCCAAGCAAGTCATTTAACTCTACAATCATATCTGTAAGGTCATTATTTGAGAAGTTAGTATTTGATACCATCGAGTCACATGCCATAAGGCATAGAGATTTGTTGTGAGATGAAGACTTTGATCTTGACTCTTTTTTTTCTAGCTTTCTTTGAGCTCTTCTTGCAATATTTCGCCCTTGTCTTGCTTAGGCGAACCAAGTCGATGACATCTTTGAGCTTGCTAGAAAGCTCACGATCCTCCGGTATGAAATCGTCATTCTTGAAATGCTCGGAGGTGGAATGTGTGTCCTTGTCCTTGGACATAGCCTCATTTGACATAAGCATGTCAATGAGCTCACTTGGTGAAGTGTCAGAGAAATCACCGTTTGCAAGAGTGGTAATGAAGTCTCCGTAGCTACCCTCCTGCAACACCTTAAGCAATTTCCTACATATGCCTAGATTGGAAATATTAGTGCCATGGGCTCTGAGCTCATTTGTGATGTTGATTAAGCGATCATATATGGTGGACAGTGTATCATGCTCCAACATCACAAATGCCTCATAGTGTCGCATCAAGAAGCGCACCTTAGCATGCTCAAAGCTAGATTTGCCCCCAAAGATAGACTCAAGGTTGGTCCAAACATCGTGAGCGGTCAAACGATCACTCACTAGTTCGAGCACATCACGGCTAAGGGATCTAATTAAGAAGCACATCTTTTGCTTTTGTATTTAAGAGGAGAGTATCCTTATCCAAAATCAATAGATAAGTCACACCCTTCTCCACTAAGCTCCATAAATCCAAACTCAATGCCTCAAAATAAGTGCTCATAATAATCTTCCAACGAAAGCAATGTGAGCCATCAAAGTGAGAACCAATCAAACCAAAATCCTCTATCGAATCTATCCTTTCTCTCTAGGTGGTAAAGCCCATAAATGAGTGACCTTGCTCTAATACCACGTGTAGGATTGAGGATGCTAACTAGAGGAGAGGTGAATAGGAGGCTTTAAAACTTTTCGACTAAAAACAATTTTTGCAAGGAAAAAACTAAGAGTAAATAAACTGAAACAATTTAATATTATTTTGCACTAAGAAAGAGTAAGAAAATCAAACACGGTGATTTATCCCAAGGTCTCAGAGACTCGCCCAGTCTCCCCTACTCCTCATTGAAGCACTCAAATGAATGAGTCTTACTTCAATATCCATGAAGAATATTTTTCACTAAGGTTGCTCCTTCTCCACTTCGGATAGGCAAGCATCGATGCCTTTCACAAATATGCTGAACCTCTCGGACAACCTCCGTTAATGGAGAGGTCAACGGCCACACCTCCAAATCGTCTAGGTGAGGCGTTCACCAAGAGTAACAAGTTGTGAGATCTTCTCTTGACCCCCAACAACCACTGAGAAACTCTAAGGATGCAAATGATGCAAATGCATGCTCTCGGAGGCTCTCTTTCAATCACTATGAATGATACTTGATCAAAAGATCAAGATTTTAGCACTAGGGGACTTGGGCTCAAGTGTATATCAAAATATAGCTCTTGTTGTTATCAAAAACCTGCTCAAAGCTCATATTTATAGCCCAAGCCTCTCAACTAGCCGTTATGGTAGAGCAGAGAAAAAATAGTGCATGTTGACAGTCAGCCTTGGACGCTGACAGTTAGCATCGACCGCAATCAGCTTGACAAGATATGAGGAGAAAACTCAACTAGCCATTGTGGTCGTATATGGAAATAAATCTGCACATGCTGACAGTCAGCATCGACCTCGAACGGTTAAAAACAAATCACGGAGAAAACTTAGATAGTCATTGTGGTCGCAAAAGGAAATAAATCAACTCATGCTAACAGTCAGTATCGACCACTGACAGTCTGCGTTGATCAAAAAAACGACTAAATAAAACACTCAGAAAGGAGATGATTTTTGGTCAGGACTTGTGCTGACAGTCAGCATAGTCACGCTGACAGCAGCATAGGCAAAAATAATTTGCTCAAAAAACACCCCTCTCTAGACAAATGGCAGTATTGAAGCTGACATTCATGTTGACAATCAGTGTCTCATGCAGACAGTCCGCATGGATCTGTGCAGCAGACAGTAAAACAAGCATAACTTTTGATCTAGATATCCGATTGAGATGATTTTTTTGGCTTCTTGGAAAGATAACTCAACGGGCTACAATTTTGTCAACAAGAGCAAGACCTAGATCAGCCTAGATATTTCTATAAAATTCAAAAATATTCCTACTACCAAAATGTCCAACACAAATGTCCACATCCACGCGGACATGTATGCTGACTGTCAGCATCGACCACGACCAGTTAGTCTATAAAAAATAGAATTTCGAATAAACAAAATTGGTCGAAAGCTTCTGGTCGAATGGCAGTTTGAGAAGCTGACTGTCAGCATCAACTGCCAATTTTAAAATCATATTTTAAGATAAGTTTCAAACCTTTTTTGAAATCTATATTTTTCTCAGATTTGACCAAGATTAAGAATGAATGCGAATGCAACATATGACCTAAGAGTTTCTCAGTTTTTGCCGAAACTAAAAGAAATTTCGCAACCCCTCTTAATAGTACGGTTAACTAAAAAGAATTTCTATAAAACCCAGTCAAACTCCAAACGCCAAGACCGGTAAAATAAACAAGCACTTACCTTAGGTCTTTGCGGCTTCCGTCTTGCTACTCCCATTTGGTGTTTCTTCTTCTCACATGATCTTATTGATTATACTCAAAGCAAATAGATTAGTCCAAGACACATGTTGTCATTTATCATAAAAATCAAGATTAAGGGCCTAGATGCAACATTTTTGACTTGCAATTCGGGAAGTTTTTTTTGTCACTACAAAATATACACGAACCTATAGGGTCACACACTTAATGGGTTGGAGCATTAATTCGGATGGGATCCGAAATGAGTCCCATATTGGTAATGGGTTTACTATTAGGATTAGTATTCGTATTGGAGTAGGACTTATCTGTGAAACCTTATAAAAGGAGTTGAGGTGAGCATGCAAAAGATACCTGATCTATTTTGGTTGCCACCACCATCCACAAGATAGATCTCGTAAAACCCTAGCAAACGAACACGTGGTGCTCCTTCCCCAAATGTGTGAACTTCCGTAGGTCCTAAAAAGAGAAAAAGAAAGAAAAACTAACTACAATTTACAAAATAAAATGAAAAGAAATAAATAAAAGAATGGCTTAGGTTGCCTCCCGAGAAGTGCTTCGTTTAGGTCGGAAGCTCAACCGTCAAACGATACGGAATTGAAGTGCAGGTGTAGGAGGGGCTAGTAAGGGATGTGGTAGAAGCACCACATCCACACTCCAATCAGAATCATCATGCCTGGGAATCCACCTGGATCCCAAGAAATATCAACTCGGAGTAAGTCCGCTCGCGGTCAATGAGTCACACGTGCTATCCTGCAAATAAAATCAAGAACAAACAAGCACATTTGTATGGTAGGGACAAGGCCCTCCAAAAATACAGTTGACGAAAGTCCTTTCGTGTCGACTAATCGATAATACACATCAGGAGGATGGCATATGTCGATACAGGGCGAATGACAACTCACAAGGATATGAATAGTCTCATCTAAACTAAATAGCTTAGAATAATAGAGAAGGATTTCAAATCTACCTGAATAGTGGATGGCGTAGATGAGGCAGAGGGACGGGGGTGGTGGCTGATGGATAAGGATGAACACAGTCCCCTTCGTCAGAAGGAAGTCCCTCATCATCAAATATAAACGTCTCCCTCTCGATCTTGTGGCTCATTTAATCATCCAGGAACTCCGTAAGATCAAAAGTGAAGCTCTCCAATTCAGACTCCTGAAGTTGCGGATCGTCAGCAAAATCATGAATATCCCCAATATTAAATATCTCAATATCAAGCAAAGGGATAATAGGATCATCAACCAAATGACTCAAATCTACATCATCAAACTAAACTATTTCGAGCTCAGTGTCATCAATAAGAGGATCATAGGTGTGACACGGGGAGTCTGCAATCTCGAAACTGACGCTCTCCATCTCTGTTCTGTCTATCAATGGATCATCAAAAGAGAACGGTCCAAATGGACGTAGAGGTCTCTCGAAAACAGGCTCATCGTCATCATCAAATATGGTCAGATCAGCAGGAGACGAAATGATCTAAGGCGATGTCAAGAAAATAGGGTCAGGTCGAAGCTTGTCGCTCACAACTGTGGTCTTTCCGTGAGGATTTCGAGGATAGATGTCATGGGTGGGCTCCTGGACACTCAATGGAGGTGTGATGGCCTCTAATGTAGGTACTTGAGATGGCAGGAAGTGGATTGAATCTCGAGATCCTCGGAACTCATCCATGTAAGATCGCACATCCTGTATCTCAGTCCGGAATAATTCCATAGCCTTTCAATGCTGGGTCATGTAAGTCTTAGCAGCTCCTCAAACCTAGATGTGTCATCATGTGCAGGAGGAGGCTGTGGAGACTTCTGGTGGTGTGGGGATGGATTACTGCTGCGCCAACACATATCAGTTTCTCCACAAGGGTGGCCCGATCTTCACGGCGTAGGACAGAACAAAGATAACTAGCTGCGAACAGCCGGGGTAACTGGCTTTATACCTGCCAAGGTTGGTTGCAACCTGTACGATGGGGAAGTCGATCCGAAGCTACAAGAACTCCGACCCGCTGTTCGAACAATCGCAGAACCACAATCCGGGACTACTCCACACAAAACAGCCGGAACCGTAGAGCACGAACTAGAGGGACCCGTAAAGATCCTTCTCGCGAATCCAAGAGAACTCACAAGAGCAAAGGTAGAGGAACACTCAAGCACTCTTGCTGCACTAGCATATAGCTGAAATGGTTTGATCAAAAGTGCTTTTAATAGTTGGAATACATGGGGTATTTATACTAGGAACAACCTTCCTAGTTTAGGTGTGAAAGCAACAATTAGATGAAAAGTTTTCTTGAACAACCAACCCTCCTAATTAAGGTGTGAAGGCACCCATTAGATGAAGAGTTTCCTTGGATATCCAAGAGACCAATTCGTTTGGAAAAGAGTTGCTTCAATTTTCGCGCAGGTTGGACTGGTTGTGCAACTTCCACTAAAATGACCATAACTTTTGACTCGAAAGTCAAAATGATGCATGGTTTGATGTGTTGGAAACTAGACTTCATTATCTTTCTAATGATGTGGCCCATGAACATGTTGCACGGTCAGATTTTCTCCAGAATTGCTCGCAAAAGGACAGACAGTGTGTGCCTTGCACCACCCTCATTCGTGCGGCCAATCTTCGTCGTCCCTTCCAATGCACCTAAGTTCAACCGACAAAGTGGACGTTGGAAGCACCATTAAGTTGTTTAAATCTGAAATGAGACTCAAGTTAGCATTCACCTGGTCACGAATTTGCCTGGCACGAGATCGAGTGATCGGTCCTTGAAATTTGGTCGAAGAGTCTTGTATGCAACCATCTTGGTCATCGGTGCGAACATCTTGGTCGTTTGAGCTTGTGATGTCCACATCATCTGGGGTGGTGGATCATCCTCATGCTTTGTCAAATAGGGCTCCAACAACGCCTCAAGTCTAAAAGTATCCTCGTATTCAGGAGGCGGCTGTGAGTAATGCTGATGTGATGCGTACGGAGATTGATATGATGTACATGGAAGATGCTGTCCATACCTAAAACCTTGTGATAGATAACTAGTAGAAACGGATGAGATAACAGGGTGGCTGTTCCTGTACAGTGTATTTGGGTATGCAGGTCATCCAGGATGATATGTAGTCGATGCTCGACCACGTTGACAAGTAGTAGGTGAATGACCTCGAATATCGCAAATACAACATATAGGAGCAGCACTAAGACAAGAAGATAATCCACAAAAAGCTGTAGCAATTTGATGAGACACATCATTTAATTTAGCACTAAGATTGCCACATGCATCACAAAAAGAATGAGAACCATCCGTATCCTTAATCAATGTAAATCAATCAATTCAAGGAAAAAAGGATGAGAAGAAGTGCACGAAGTAAAAGAGCGGGGAGGAAAAAGGGGCGGAAAAATACACAAACAAAAACAAAAAAAACACAAAAATAAAAGATTTAGTCAGTTGAACACACTCGCATTCAATCTAGCCCCCGGCAATGACGCCAAAACTTGATACCAACCTAGACCATCTCGCAAGAGGACGAGATTGATGCAGTAAAGGTGAGTATTCTATCGTTCTTTCCACAAGGACTACAGAAGCGAAACGCGTAAAACTAAACTAAATCGAGATCAAATGAAAATAAAGCAGATGAAAGAAAGAGATAGAAAATGTCAAAAGAAATATAGAGAGAAAGAGGTGAAAAACTTGCGACCTAACTAGTGTTTGATCTAGACTAGCGTTTCATTAACATGAGCAATAGAGAGGAATCATGTAGTGATCAAGCTTGAGGCAGCGTACACAACTATCAGCGATCACAATCTATGGTGAGTATCGACGAATCACAAGTACAAAGCAAACACTAATCATCTACAGTTCCCCAACTCCCCTCAAGGCAACAACAAGCACAAAAGGCCAATTCAGAGCTCGACTCACAATCTTTCATTCACACTCATTTACAAGCAGAAAAATTAAACTTTGATGCATTCCATCCAGAAATGTAAGTTGAATTCAATTCAAACAAAATCGGCACAATTATGAATTAAGTTCTTATCTCTTTATAGTTACTTTATCTGGAGCTCATCGACTCAATACTCTTTGGCTAACTGTTAGAACACACAGGCAGTGGAGAAGCATTCAAGTTCACAAGCAACTAAGAGGCAGAAGAAACTTTAGTTTATAGCTTCAAACACCCCAGTTCTGTCCATTCATAGAGAAGAAACACAATAACTAGAAATCAAAGCACAACATAAGGCTTAATCACTAGGATTTCCAATCCAATATCATCACAGTTAATAGTCAAAACACAGATTTTAGTTACCAAAGACAACACAGGATTTTAAATTTGAAATCAAATTAACTAAGAGCTCCAATTAAACTACAATCCACTAACTTCTCCAGGATTCTAATTCTCAGACATCACACAAGAAGCATTACAGATAGAAAATCAAATAACAGAAAGTAGCAGTTGAACAACACATCCTGTCATACAAGCATCACAAGGCAACAAAGAGAAGAACTGGAGAAACAATACCAAGATGAACCATGAGTTCATCTCTTACAGTTGTACATCACAGTGCATTCAAATTCTAGAATAGAGAATGAGGCAAAGGATTTGATCACCATAAATTTGCTTTTTTACTGTAGCTTGTTGTTGGAGTTGAGGATGAAGCTGGAGGTCTGTGAAGCGGTCCTCATTGCCGCTGCGGCCGATGGAACCGTGGTCGAAGGCGAAGAAGAGGGAGGTCGAGTAGTGGTTGAAGTCGTCGCCAATGAAGTGGTCGAGGTCAGCGTGACTGAAGTGGTTGCCGATGGAGTGGTCGTGGTGACGACGATGGAGACGGTCGATGTCGTCGACACAGCTGTGGTCGAAGAGGGATCCCGATGACGACTAAGCACGGTGGAGTGGTCGTAGCCCGAGCAATGAGCTGGTCGTTGTCGGCCAGCAGGATGATGACAGTGGCCAATCGGATGGAGCACCAGCGGCTTAGATCTAGGGCAAGGGAGGGAGAAAGAGAGATAACAGAGGAGGGCACACCGGCGACGGCGTGCGAGGATGAGATCCGGCGAGATCTAGGATGGCGTGGCGGATCCGTCAAAGCAAGTTCGGTGAGATTTGTACGCGAGGCGTTGTGCGGCGAATCAGGCGGCTATGGTCACGGTGGCGAACGATAGGCGGCGCCAGCAGCGGTGGTTTTGGGTGCAGATCTGATGAGCGGTGACAGTGGAGTGTGTGGAGGCGGAGTGTGTGGCGGCCGAGCATCGGTGGTGTGCACGGCGAGGCAGAGGCGCAAGGAGCGACGGCTAGATCTGAGTAAGAAGATGATGGCACGGCCAAGAGCAAGAGGCGGCGCCAGATTTGGTGCGAGAGGTGAGTGGTGGAGTGTCTGAAAGAAGAGAGGGGAGAGTGGAGAAAGGGATTTTTAAGGAGAATGGAGCAGCAATTGGAGTTTGAGGAAGACGAAGGGACACCAGCCGTTGGCAATGCCTGGTCACCAGAGCCGGCGGTGAGGAAATGGGGGGTTCGGGAGGAATTTGGAGCAATAGAGGAAGGAGAAAGAACAGCACACTGCCGACGTGGCCCTGGCCGCCACCGGCTAGCACACCAGGGTAAATGAAGTAGGGGGAGTTTTAGGAAGTGCCAGGCCGAGGAAGCTAGGACCGGCCGAATGGGGGCTTTTGTTAATTTTGGCATTTTTATAGAAAAGCCCTTAACCTTTGTAGAAATTACGAATAGGACCTTATGTGGTGGTGAATAGGATGTTTAGGGTTTTAGGAAATGACAATTAGACCCTTGGCTGTTTGGTTTCTAGGATTTTGGCCTCCTGGAGATTCCAATTTCAACGCGGTTAGCTCCTACGCATCTGTAGCGACGCGTACTTGTGTACAGAATCATCCGTTGGCTAGATCCAGTCGGTGAAGCTCATCCATTTAGCCAAAAATCACCCGAATTGCGTCAACCTGCAATTAAAATGAACAAAACGCACAATGGAGGTTGAATGACAACAAATACAGCTATATTTGAGTATTTGATGATTTTTATGACTAAAATGAGCATGAATGAGGGGAAATATCTACAAAATAAGTACAAATACAAGAGTTATCATGGTCGTTTGAGGAAAGTCGCGATCTCTCCGTTGAAGTTTGTCAAAGAGGCCGACAAAAACTTGTGAAAGACATTGGTGCTCGTCTATCCAGAGTGGAGAAGGAGCAACCTGAGTAGAGATATCCTTCGTGGATATAGAAGCGAGGCTCACGTGTGAGCGTTTCAACGAGGAGTAGGGGAGACCGGACGAGTCTCTGAGACCTCGATAAAAAAATTATTGTGTCACTTGGTTTCTCTCTTGTACTCTTTATATTTGCCTTGACTTATTTGCTTCCGCTTACTCTTAGTTGCATATTGTATTTCATTTTCTATCTTGTTGAATGCAACTTGATCTTAGATAAGTTTATACCCTTTTGTGAAAACACAGTTTTCCTTCATATCTTGCAAAAATTGTTTTAGTCGAAAAGCTTTTAAAACCTCCTATTAACCCCCCTCTAGTCGGCATCCTCGATCCTACACGTGGTATCAGAGCAAGGTCTCTCATTTATTGGTTTTACCTCCTAGAGAGCAAGGATGGACTTGATAGAGAATTTTGGTTTGATTGCCCCTCACTTTGATGGCTCGCATTATTTTTGTTGGAAGATTATTATGAGCACTTATCTTGAGGGATTGAGTTTAGATTTATGGAGCTTAGTGGAAAAGGTTGTGACTTATCCATTGATTTTAGAATAAGGATATTCTCCTCTTAAATACAAAGGCTAAAGATGTGCTTCTTAGATCCTTTAGCCATGATGTGCTTGAACTAGTGAGCGATCATTTGACCGCTCATGATGTTTGGACCACCTTTGAGTCTATCTTTGAGGGCACATCTAGTTTTGATGATGCTAAGGTGCGCATCTTGATGTGACACTATTGTTGCTTGTAGGCCCTTAATCTTGATTTTGATGATAAATAACAACAAGTGTTTTGGACTAATCTATTTGCTTTGAGTATAATCAATAAGATTAGGTGAAAAGAAGAAACGTCAAATGGGAATCGCAAGACGAAAGCCGCAAAGACCTAAGAGCCATTTCTGCAAAGTCATAGTTGTAGGATCAAGGATGCCGACTAGAGGGGGTGAATAGGAAGCTTTTAAAATTTCTTTCTCAACTAAGCAACTTTAAAAGATGTTTAGGATAACCTAGGGTTGCAAAGGGTTTAACAACAATCTAATCAACTAGTTGCATTCAACCATATGGAATAAGCAATTCAACATGCAACAACCATTTAACACTAGTTGCAAAAACTCAATATGGATTATACAATTCAGCAAGAAACTAATGAGTTAAACAATTGTGTCAAGGTAAATATGAAATGAATAAGAGATACTCAATTGACACAATATTTTTACCGAGGTCTCGAAGACTCACCCGGTCTCCCCTACTCCTCGTTGAAGTGCTCACACTTGAGCTTTGCTTCTATATCCACGAAGGATATCTCACTAGGGTTGCTCCTTCTCCACACCGGATAGGAGAGCACCACACCTTTCACAAGTTCTTGCCGGCCTCTCCGACAAACTTCAACCGGAAAGATCGTGACTCTCCTATGACACCGTCTAGGTGAAGGCGATCGCCAAGAGTACCAAGCCGGATGAGCTTTCGCTTGAACGAATCATGTGCTAGAAGCTCAATGATGCAAATGAGATGCTCAACACTCTAGCACTAGCTTGCAAATGGAGATGAAGTGCACTCAACACTCACAACCTCTCCCAAATGCTATTCTCTCAAATTCTCTCAAGATTTGGGCTCAAATCTAGCCTCTAGATGCAATAACACATATGCAATGAACTTGGCTAGCTTTTCAACAGTGAAAACAACTTCTTGAGCCACCCCAAATGAAGGCAAACACAACATATGTATAGCCCTCAAAGAAAACTAGCCGTTTGCAAGAAACTGGGCCAAAATTGTACAAGCCGGACATTGTCCGGCCATTTCGGACAATGTCCGGTCAGTAAAACTCAATAGTGACCATTACTCACAACGGCAACCTTGTCAGTTACTGTTTCAATGAAATTTGTGAATGCCGGACAAATAACATTTATCTGGACAAAAACCCCGGACAAATGAATATGTCTCTGTTAACTCTCGGCTCAAACAAATTGTACAGGCCAGACAATGTCCGGCCATATTGGACAAAGTCCGGCCTTCCCGGACAAAAGCCCCGGGTGGATGCAAACATCTCTGGTTTCATTTCGCAAAAGGCTGAAAAAATTTGTACAAGCCGGACAAAGTCCGGCCATTGTACATTATCAGTAAAATAGGCATCGCTTTTGATCTAGAGATCTGATTGAGGTTATTTTTAGTTTGTTGGAAAGATAACTCAGAGCACTACAATTTTGTCAACAGGAGCAAGACCTAGAAAGGTCTAGAAACTTCTAGAAAACTCAAAAACCTTCCTACTGCCAAAATGTTCAACCCAAAAATCATCTCTAATGCAATTTAGGGTATTTGCACATACGGATTTGTTGTTTTCTCGCGGATATCTCAGCTGACACTCAGCGACGACCACGACCAATATGATTTATGAACTAAAATCATAGGTCGAATTTCCGATCAAAAACAGATGATCGAGTGGGTTTGGTCGAGCGTACGCAAGCGAGCCGAAGACTGGTACGACCAGCTCGAACTCCTACGACCACGACCAAACCCTAAATAGAAAACCGCCAAACTGGCGACACGACCATGTACCAAACAAGGATACGATCAGAATGTGCAAGTACAACAACGACCAACTCTAGAAAATAAACCAATTTAAATAGCTGGCGATCAAGACTAAGAGCAGTTTTCAAAGTATTTTCTTTAATGCACCACAAACTACACTTAGACTCTCTAGCAATGCAAGAGACGATAAAACACTAGTGCAAGATGATATGAATGCATCTGAGCTTCCGCACTAGATAGATTCAAGCTACTAGTTTCCGACCCCTCTTAATAGTACGGTCAAACTAGTAAAAAGAATCCTATCTATCCGGTCTATCTCCAAGCACCAAGACCAGTAAAATCCTAAGAAAACAATCCTTAATCTTGGATTTTACCTTTGGTGAAGTTTGACCTCGTGAAGCTCGACCACTCGATGCTTGTCCTTGCAAAGCTCGACCTTGCTAAGCTTGACCTCGCTCAAGATGACTCATGTTGGCATCATCCTCTTCACGCCCTTGCTTGCTTTCATCTCACGACTAATCTGAGACTACAACACATACACTCAATGCACAACATTAGTCTCATAATCAGTTTGTCATTCATCACCAGAGAAATTACTCCAACTCAACAATTTCTCTTTCCTGTGAAATGACAACCATATTCAACAAATAGCAAATGAGTATGAGATGAAATACAATCATATAGATCCGTATATGATAAAGACATACGCACACGATCTGTACTGCTCATGTCATGATAAAGATAAGCATAGATGACTAATATGATGAGCTCCCCCTCAACATATGTATCCATATCAAACCACAACAGGGAACATCTATTTCAGGGTTTATCAATAATCAATTCAATTTACTTGTGCTAAATCAGGATTTATACAAGTTGTCATTTAATCCTCAAAGCTGTCATTATCCAAATCAATATTAATCATTATGGATTTATCCAAATCATCATTAATCATCAAAACTTAGATATCTTAGATTGACTTAGATCCAACAGCAATGTCTCTCGAGGTAACAATCCAAGGTCGCGAGCCAAGGTCGCAAGCACAAGGTCACAATGTCGCTCGGATCTGCAGGTCGTGAGCCAAGGTCGCAAGCGCAAGGTCGCCAAAAAGGAACAACAAAGACCTAAGGTAAGTGCTTGTTTGTTGTACCGGTCTTGTTGGTTGGAGTATTGACCGGTTTTATAGAAATTCTTTTTAGTTTTTAACCGTACTATTAAGAGGGGTTGCGAAATCTCTTTTAGTTCTAGCAAAAACTAAGAAACTCTTATGTCATATGTTGCATTCGCATTCATTCATATTCTTTGTCAAAATCTGAGAAAAATATATAGATTTCAAAGAGGAATTAAAACTGGTCTTTTGAGCATTGTTCATTTGACTAGAGGTCACTCGAGTACTGTTCATACGACCAGACACTGTTCATACGACCAGACATTCCAATGGCTATTTACTAGCCGTTAGAGGTCGAAGTTGGCTGTTAGCTGTACTGATTTCTTTTCTTATCGACCACAACGGCTAGCTGAGAGGTTGGGCTATAAATATAGGTGTTTTGAGTAGTATTCTTATCTATCTCAAATCATATTCTCAGATACACCTTCAAGCATCATTTCTGTTCTCTTTTGAGCAGTTTTAGAAGAAGTTTTGAGCAGTTTCTGTTCACATTTTTGAGTAGTTTTATAAATAGTTTTTTGAGCAGATTCTCTGCTATTTTGATCAGTTTTATAAACACTTTTCAAACAGATTTTTGATCAATTTTTAAAACTCTTTTGAGCAGATTTTCTCTACTGTTTTGAGCAGTTTTTAAACAATTTTTGAGCATATTTTTGAGCAGTTTCTATTCACATTTTCGAGCAATTTTATAAACATCTTTTTGAGCAGATTTCTAAACTATTTTGAGCAGTGTTTTTAAACATCTTTTGAGCAGTTTTTCTAAAGAACCAAGAGATATAATTTTTGATAAACACTTGAGCCTAAGTGCTAAAATATTGATCTTGTGATCAAGTATCATTTATTGTGATTGAGAGAGATCTTCTGAGAGCATTCATTTGCATCCTTAGATGTTTCTAGGTATTTGTTTGGGGTCAAGAGAAGATCTTGCAACTTGTTACTCTTGGCGAACGCCCTCACCTAGACGGTTTGGAGGCGTGCCCATTGACCTCTCCATTAACGGAGGTTGTCGGAGAGGCTTGGCGTATTTGTGAAAGGCATCGGTGCTCGCCTATCCAGAGTGGAGAAGGAGCAACCTTAGTGAAAAATATCCTTCATGGATATTGAAGCAAGACTCATTCATTTGAGTGCTTCAACGAGGAGTACGGGAGACCGGGCAAGTCTCCGAGACCTCAGGATAAATCACTGTGTTTGATTTTCTTACTCTTTCTTAGTGCACAATATTATTAAATTGTTTCAGTTTATTTGCTCTTAGTCTTTTCCTTGCAAAAATTGTTTTTAGTCGAAAAGTTTTAAAGCCACCTATTCACCCCCCTCTAGTCGACATCCTCGATCCTACAACTATGAGGCATTTGTGATGTTGGAGCATGATACACTCTCCATATATGATCGCTTGATCAACATCCCAAATGAGCTCAAAGCCCATGGCGCTAATATTTTCAATCTAGACATTGTTACCAAAGGGTCGCTACGGAGACTTCATGACCATTCTTGTAAACAGTGACCTCTTTGACACTTCACCGAGCGCGCTCATTGACATGTTTATGTCAAATGAGGCTATGTCCAAGGAGAAGGTCTTGGAGAATAGGTTGCTACTCTAGCGATAATTTTTAAAACTTTTACCCGAAATCCCAACAACCATGCAAGCAGAAGATAAGATCAGAGGTTTACCACTAGACGCACAGATACGAAAACGCAGCAGCAGAAGAAGAGTCGATGTTGCAATTGGATCATGACAAGCACTGTAGGAGTAGCAACTGCATCTCTACGGAAGTTCATGTTGCATCTAGGCCTTTATGCTGACCTAATTTTGATGATTAATGAAAACAAGCGTTTCAGACTAACTGTGCTCCTGAGCTGGAAAAACGTGCAAGATGCTCAGGATGAACCCAACGTGAAATAAATAAAAGCACAAGTCGCAAAGAGCTAAAGATGAGATGTAAATTGCAAACATGAAGATGCAAAGGACCCAAGGTAATATGATTTTATTTTTACCGATTTCGGTGCTTGGTGGTTGATCGGTTAAGGATTTTATTTCTTAGTTTTAACCATACTATAAAGAGGGGTTGCAAGTCCTCTCTATATTTCCAGCATAAACCGAGAAACTACTAGGTCACTGCATTGCATTCATCTCGGTTGGATTTGGTTTTTTCAGTTGCGTTTTTGATAGCATAAGAGTTTTTGCACTTTCTAGAAAGATCTAGGCATATCTGGCTTTGCTTCTGTTGACAAAACGAAAGCCCTTAAAATTATCTTTCAAACGAGCTATTAAACTCTTAAATCGGATTTCTGGATTAAAAGTTATGAATATTTTTATTCATGCTGACTGTCAGTTTGCTATACTGACTGTCAGTTTGAATGTAAGTTTGTGTTAACTGACAGTTGTCCAGAGAGGTTTTTTTTGAGCTGAAATTTTTTGAACTAAACTGACTGCCAGCATGCCAAGACTGACTGTTAGTTTGTATTTCAACCTCAAGCTATTTTATTTGAGTTGATGGTTTATCTGGTTGTTTTTGTGGTCCATACTGACTGTCAGTATGAGGTATTAATTCCATATACGACCACAAACGGCTAGCAATTTTTTAGCCGTAAATTTTGTCAGCCTTTGAGTTTGAGACCAACTATCAGTGTCCCATGCTAACTGCCAGTTTGCACTGTTTTATTTCCATATACGACCTCAAACGGCTAGCTGATTTTTCTCCGAATTTTACTTCTTTCTGGTCGTGACCCAAACTGACTGTCAGTGTGTACTGTTGATTTTTAGCTCGAGCTCCAACGGCTCTTTGATTGTTGAGGCTATAAATAGAGGCTTTGAGCTATTGTTTTTAACATCAAGCAGCCCTCTTCTCTCTTATACACTTGAGTATTCATTTTGGAGTTAAAATCTTGATCTGTTGATCAAGTCGTGAGCTTTTGAGATCCGCCGAGTTTTTAGTTCGCATCATCTTTGCATACTTTTAGTTTCTTGGTGATTGTTGGAGGTCTAGACATGACCTTGCAGCTTGTTACTCTTGGTGAACGCCCTCACCTAGACGGTTTGGTGGCGTGGCCGTTGACCTCTCCCGTTTGGAGATTGTCGGAGAGGCTCAGCGTGATTGTAAAAGGCATCGGTGCTTGCCTTTCCGGAGTGGACAAGGAGCAACCACTAGTGAGAAATATCATTCGTGGATATTGAAGCAAGAGTCATTCATTTGAGTGCTTCAACGAGGAGTAGGGGAGACCGGACGAGTCTCCGAGACCTCGGGAAAATTCTCTGTGTTTGTTTTCTCTTTATCTTCTATTTAATCTTGCAATATTTTGTTCAATTGTTATTGGTTCTTCTCTTTGCAAAAGTTGCTTTAAATTAAAAAGTTTTTAAGCCTCCTATTCACCCCCTCTAGTCGGCATCCTCGATCCTACACATGGTATCAGAGCGTGGTCTCTCAATTAATTAGGCTTTACCGCCTAGAGAGAGGATGACGTCTAATGAAGGGTTTCATCTCGGCCATACCGGCCGTGCGTCTATCTTTGATGGGACTAACTATCCCTATTGGAAAGTGCGCATGTCGGTATTTCTAGAGGCCATGGGGCTTGATGTATGGGACATTGTTAAACTTGGGTTTACTCCTCCGGATGATCCGGCAAGTCACTCTGATGACGACAGGAGAAAACTACATTTAAATGCCCGGGCCAAAAATGCACTTTTTGCCGGTTTATCTTTAAACGAGTTCAACCGTGTGAGCAATCTCACAACAGCTCACAAGGTTTGGACCACTCTCGAAGAAATTTATGAGGGCATGACTAAAGTTAAAGAGGCAAAGTTGCTGATGATAAGGCAACGATATGAGACATTCACCATGTCGTCAACCGAGTCCGTGGACTCCATGTTTACTCGATTGAACAACATTGTAAATGAACTCAAGGGGCTAGGAGTTGTTTTTTCTAACATTGAAATTGTAAGAAAAATGCTCAGGGCTCTTCCGGAGAGTTTCGACACTCTCATAATGGTCCTCACCAACTCCGACCTCTCATCAACCTCACCTACTGATCTCTATGGGAACCTCATCACCCATGAGATGCATCGTAAGGTGAAGAAGGAAGCGGCCGAACCTTCAGAAACGAAGAAGAAGGCGTTGGCTTTCAAAGCCGGCTCTAAAGAAGACTCAAGCGATGGATCCTCCGACGAAGATCTAGCCCTAATGGTAAAGAATACTCAAAAACTTCTTCGCAGGTTACACAAGAAAGGCATAAACTTCGACACAAGACCTAAAGGGCCAAAACAGTCGAACTTCAAGAATATCATATGCTATGAATGTCACAAAAAAGTGTTGGATCTAGGTCAATCTAAGATATCTAGGTTTTGATGATTAAGACGATTTGGATAAATCCATGATGATTAATATTGATCTGGATAATGACAGCTTTGAGGATTAAATGACAACTTGTATAAATCCTAGTTTAGCACAAGTACATTGAATTGTTGATGTTAAACCCTAGAAATCGATGACTCCCGGTTGTGATTTAACAATCGATGCATATGTTGAGGGGGAGCTCATCATATTAGTCATCTGATCTGATTGCCATCATGACATGTGAAGTATAGATCGTGTGCATATGTCTTTATCATATACTGATCTATATGAGTGTATGATTCATCTCTTACTATTTGTTGAATATGGTTTTGTCATTTCACCGAGAAGAAAAATTGTTGAGTTAACTCCTGTGTGGAGTTATTTCTCTAGTGATGAATGACAAGCTGATTATGAGACTAACGTTGTGCATTGAGTGTTTGTATTGTAGTCTCAGAATGGTCGCGAGATGAAAGCAAGCAAGGGCGTGAAGAGGATGAAGTCGATATGAGTCATCTCGAGCGAGGTCAAGCTTAGCGAGGTCGAGCTTTGCGAGGACAAGCTTCAAGGGATTGAGCTTCACGAGGTCGAGCTTCACCGAAGGTAAAATCCAAGATTAAGGATTGTTTTCTTAGGATTTTACCGGTCTCGGTGTGTGGAGACAAACCGGGTTGATAGGATTCTTTTTGCTAGTTTGCCCGTACTATTAAGAGGGGTCAGAAACTAGTAGCTTGAATCTATCTAATGCGGAAGCTCAAATGCATTCATATCATCTTGCACTAGTGTTTTATCGCCTCTTGCATTGCTAGAGAGTCTAAGTGTAGTTTGTGGTGCATTAGAGAAAATGCATTGAAAACTGCACTTAGTCTTGATCGCCAGCTATTTAAATTGGTTTATTTTCTAGAGCTGGTCGTGGTTGTACTTGCACGTTCTCATCGTATCCTTGTTTGATACATGGTTGTGATCGTGTTGCCAGTTTGGTGGTTTTCTGTTTAGGGTTTGGTCGTGGTCATAGGAGTTCGAACTGGTCGTACCAGTCTTCGGCTCACTTGCGTACGCTCGACCAAACCCACTCGACTACCAGTTTTCGATCGGATATTCGACTAGTGGTTTTAGTTTGTAAATCATATTGATCGTGGTCGTCGCTGAGTATCAGTTGAGATATCCTCGAGAAAACAACAAATCCGTATGTGCAAATACCCTAAATTTCATTAGAGATGATTTTTGGGTTGAACATTTTGGCAGCAGGAAGGTTTTTGAGTTTTATAGAAGTTTCTAGACCTTTCTAGGTCTTGCTCCTGTTGACAAAATTGTAGTGCTCTGAGTTATCTTTCCAACAAGACAAAATCACCTCAATCGGATCTCTGGATCAAAAGTTATGCTTGTTTTACTGTCAATGTGCAGTGGCCGGACTTTGTCTGGGCATGGCTGGACATTGTCCAGGCTGTACAAATTTTTTCAGCCTTTTGCAAAATGAAGCCAGAGACATTTGCATCCGTCCGGGGCTTTTGTCCGGGAAGGCCGGACTTTGTCTGATATGGCCGGACATTGTCCGGCCTGTACAATTTGTTTGAGCCGAGAGTTAACAGAGACAAATTCTTTCGTTCGGGCTTTTTGTCCGGACAAATAGTATCTGTCCGGCCTGTGTAAATCTTGTGAGCATTAAAATTAAACTTGCAAACTGAGACAAATTTTTTCGTCCGGACAAATGTTATTTGTCTGGCCTTCACAAATTTCGTTGAAACGGTAACTGACAAGGTTGTCGTTGTGAGTAACGGTCACTATTGGGTTGTACTGACCGGACATTGTCTGAAATGGCCGGACAATGTCCGGCCTGTACAATTTTGGCCCAATTTCTTGCAAACGGCTAGTTTTCTTTGAGGGCTATATATATGTCATGTTTGGCTTCATTTGTTGCTGCTCAAGAGTTCATATTTCAGCTGATAAGCTAGCCAAGTCTTTGCATTTGCTTTTTTGTATCTAGAGGCTAGATTTGAGCCCAAATCTTGAGTAGATTTGAGAGAGAGCAAATTGGGTGAGGTTAATAGTGCTTAGTGCACTTCAATCACCATTTGCATACTAGTGCTAGAGTGTTGAGCATCTCATTTGCATCTTTGAGCTTCTAGCACGAGTTTTGTTCAAGCAAAAGCACATCCGGCTTATTACTCTTGGCGATCGCCTTCGCCTAAATGGTGTCGGAGGAGAGTCGCGATCTCTCCATTGAAGTTTGTCGGAGAGGCCGGCAAAAGTTTGTGAGGGGTTTGGTGCTCGCCTATCTGGTGTGGAGAAGGAGCAACCCTAGTGAGATATCCTTCGTGGATATAGAAGCAAGGCTCACGAGTGAGCGCTTCAACGAGGAGTAGGGGAGACTGGGCAAGTCTCCGAGACCTCGGTAAAAATATTGTGTCAATTGTGTATCTCTTATTTGCTTTATATTCATCTTGACACAATTACTAAATTTACTAATGTTGCATGTATGGTTGAATGTTTGATATGGTTGAATGCAACTAGTTGATTAAATTGTTTTAAACCTCATTGTATAATCTAGGTTTCACAATTATCTTATTGAAATTGCTTAGTGGGGAAAGAATTTTTAAAAACCTTCTATTCACCCCCTCTAGTCGGCATCTTGATCCTACAAAAAGGACACATAGCATCAAGATGCCCAAACAAGAACAAGACTTGGAACAAGAAGAAATTCTTCAAAAAGAACAATGACGCAACCAAGGAAGCCTGCTTCGGAGAATAGATGTCAGAGGAGAGAGCTCTGATTCCGACTCCGACGATGAAGAAGGTTGCTCCAAGAAGATAGCCAGACTAGCACTCGGCAACATCAACACATCGACCAGTTCATCCCTTTGTCTTATGGCTAAAGGCGATGAAAAGGTGAACTACAAGACCTGTGGCAAGCATTGGGTGCTAGACAGCGGTTGCTCCTAACATATGACCGGCAACAAGAAACTGTTCACCTCACTAGAAGATAACTCAAGCGAAAATCAAAAGATCACCTTTAGCGACAATCGTCAAGGAAATGTGGTAGGCTTGGGTAAACTTGCAATATCAAATGATCTCGCAATCTCAAATGTCTTACTTGTTGAATCTCTGAATTTTAATTACTTTCCGTTGCACAAATTTGCGATTTTGGATTTCCTTGCACATTTTATCCTAACGAAGTTTTAGTTGAAAGTTTGAAGGACAATTCTTTGATCTTCAAAGGTTTTCGTTTTGGAAATCTTTATCTGGTTGATTTTCACTCTAAAGATGCATCTCTCAACATGTCTTGTCTCTCAAACCTCAAGAGGTTAACTATGGCATAGAAGACTTGCACATGTTGCAATGCATCAACTTAAAAAGCTTTTAAAACATGATTTGGTTGTTGGCTTAAAAGATGTTAATTTTGAAAAGGATAAACCCTGTAGCGCTTGTCAAGCTAGCAAGCAAGTAGCTACTTCACATCCAATTAAGCGTGTTCTTTCAACTTGTAAGCCTTTGGAACTGCTGCATATGGATTTATTTGGACCTTCAGAGTTCCAAAGTATCGGGGGTAACAACTATGACTTTGTTATTGTTGATGATTTTACTCACTATACTTGGGTTTTCTTTATTTCTCAAAAATCTGAAACCCCTGATGTTTTCAAAAGTTTTGCAAAACGTGTTTCCAATTAATTTGAACTTTCCATCAAGAAAATCCGTAGTGATCATGGTGGAGAATTCATAAATTCAACCCTAGTTGATTTTTGTGATTCGTTAGGCATTAAACACAAATTTTCTACTTCTTACACTCCATAACAAAATGGAGTTGTAGAAAGGAAAAATTGAACATTATTAGAAATGGCAAGAATAATGCTAAGTGAGTATGACACTCCTACTCGCTTTTGGGCGGAAGCCGTGCACACTGCTTGCTATTCTATTAACTGACTTTATTTGCATCCTCCTCTGAATTTAACTCCTTATGAACTTCTTATTGGACGCAAGCCAAATATTTCTTATTTTCGAGTTTTTGGTTGCAAATGCTACATTCTTAAGAAAAGAAATCTTGGTGGTAAATTTCAGAGAAGAGTAGATAAGGCTTTCTAGTTGGATACTCTACCACTAGCAAAGCCTATCGCGTTTTTAACAAAAATACTAGCTGTATTAAAGAATCATGCGACATAGAATTCGATGAAACTAATGGCTCGCAAAAGGAGAAAGTTCCTTGTGAAGTTTCAGGTGAAGATCTTCAAGAAGCTGTGAAGAACATTACCATTGGAGACATCAAACCAAGAGAAGATAATCAAGAAGATTATAACAATATTGAGAATGATAATCAACATGCATCATCACCTCATATTGATCCACCAGAACAAGATCAAGAAGAAGCAGCACAAGATGAAGCACCAAGGCAACATTAAACGATCACCAAGGATCACCCTTTAGATCAAATACTAGGTGATGTCAGTAAGGGTGTTCAAACTCGCTCTCGCATTGCTTCATTTTGTGAACATCATTCTTTTGTATCATCTCTGGAAGCTAAACATGTTAATGAAGCTCTTAGTGATCCTGATTGGATAAATGCTATGCATGATGAGCTAAATAATTTTTCTAGAAATAAAGTTTGGACTTTAGTAGAAAGACCCAAGAATCATAATATTATTGGAACAAAATGGGTCTTTAGAAATAAGCAAGATGAAAATGGTGTTGTTATTAGAAACAAAGCTCGTCTTGTTGCACAAGGTTTCTCTCAAGTTGAAGGTTTAGACTTTGGTGAAACGTTTGCACCTGTGGCAAGACTTGAAGCTATTCGTATGCTTCTTGCTTATGCATCATGTTTCAATATCAAATTATTTCAAATAGATGTAAAAAGTGCCTTTTTAAATGGTGAGATATCTGAACTAGTTTATGTTGAACAACCTCCCGGTTTCGAAGATTCAAAATTTCCAAACCATGTGTTTAAACTGTCTAAATCTCTCTATGGTCTCAAGCAAGCTCCTCGAGCTTTTTATGAACGACTTAGAGACTTTTTTTTTATCAAAAGGTTTTATAATTGGGAAGGTTGATACAACTCTCTTTACAAAAATGATTGAAAAAGATTTGTTCATTTGTCAGATATATGTTGATGATATTATCTTTGGATCTACTAATGAACATTTCTATCATGAGTTTGGAGAAATGATGTCTAGGGAATTCGAGATGTCAATGATTGACGAGCTAAACTTCTTCCTCGGACTACAAATCAAGCAACCCAAGAACGATACATTCGTGAGTCAAACAAAATATGTGAAGGACTTGCTTAAGTGCTTTGGGATGGAAGATGCTAAAGTAATCAAAGCTCCCATGGTGACAAATGGACATCTGGATATGGACAATAATGGCAAATCGGTTGATTCTAAACTTTATAGGTCTATGATTAGTAGCTTGTTATATCTTACTGTATCTAGGTCTGATATCATGTTTAATGTGTGCTTATGTGCTAGATTTCAATCAGACCCTAAGGAATGCCATTTGATTGCTATTAAAAGAATCATTAGGTATTTGAAATGCTATCCCAACCTAGGACTTTGGTATCCGAAAAATGCAAACTTTGAGTTAATTGGATATTCGGATTCAGATTATGCTGGTTGCAAGATTGATGGAAAAAGCACATCTGGTAGTTGTCAATTATTGGGGAGATCATTAGTGTCGTGGTCATCTCAAAAGCAAAATTCTGTAGCTCTCTCCACCGCTGAAGCGGAATATGTGTCTACAGGAAGTTGTTGTGCTCAAATTTTGTGGATGAAGCAGACATTTTTGGATTATGGAATTAAATTTGATAAATTGCCACTCTTGTGTGATAATGAAAGTGCCATTAAAATTGCTAATAATCTTGTTCAACATTCTTGAACTAAGCACATTGAAATACGGCATCATTTTATAAGAGATCATGTGGCAAAAAGAGATATTGATGTGAGTTAAATTAGAACTGACATGCAACTAGCAGATATTTTCACCAAACCCCTAGATGCAACTAGATTTTGTTTTCTCAGAGGTGAATTGAATATTATTGATATATCAAATGCTAGTTGATATGTTATTTGTATTAAAATATAGTTTATTCTCTCTCTGGTCAAAAATCCTCCTTCTGGTCGAAATTGTCCATACTGACAGTCAGTTCATCAAACTGACTGTCAGTTCCTTTGCTCAGGAGCCTGATCGTAGCCTCTGGTCAAAGTCGTTGACCATGCTGACTGTCTGTAAGGACCACGAAGCTGGTCAACTGGTCAGCGGGTCAGAGGCCACGTGGCTGGCTAGTAGCGTGGTCGCGCTGCTGACCTCTAAACCAATGTACGAGTTTAATTTTTAAAGGAGTGCTGTCAGATTGTGCAGTATCTGTCTGGAGTTCCTCGCAGCCACCTCTCAGCCTGAGCGAGTGCCGCTGCTCACCCCTGTATATGCTTGTCATCATCCAGTTTTCGATCACGGGTCATTTTCGGGTCATCGCAGCTCGTTCACAGGACAGTCTGAGCCAGATGGGCATGAAAACAAAACCAACAAAGAAACAGAAAAGAAAAGGAAAAAGAAAAGAAAGAAAAGAAAAAGGAAAGAAAAAGAAAAGAAAAGAGGGGAAAATATCCAACAGCAGCAAGGCCCAAGGCCCAAACAGCATTCATCAGTTTAGCCCCTGGATTCTACTAAAATTCTCAGCCCTTGTGAAACTTTGCACAAAACCCCTCCAATTCTCTGATTTTGCAAATCAGTCCAGTTTACACTAATACGACTTAGGTTTCAGCCACCTGTTCGCCGGAACAGTGAAACCAGCCACATCAACCCACCTAAGTCGGTTGCATGCAAAGGTTTACAGGATAAGTAAGTTTTACCTCCCCCAAAATTCACAGCAGCAACACTAAATTTCACAGAACAGTGGAGAGTAGGGTAAAGCCCAAAACTCAGGTGAAGCAGCAGGAGCAATTCAGGAGCAGGGAGAAGAGGTTCAGAACCAGCATCAAGGTTAGAGCTGAAAGTAAATATAGATTTTAGCATGTTTAACTCTGGATTATATTAAGATGTATCATTTAGATGCTTGGCTAGAGAGTAGCTCGCTAGAATTACTTAAAGTAGCATTTGAAACCCCAAACCAGTGATTCAATTTAGTTAGACTTGACTGTTTAGTTAGGGGTTAAGTGGAAACACCAGCAGGTGCCCAGAACCAACCAAACCACCCTAAAACATATAGAACATTGCTGTTACATGAGGTATGCATGTTCATCACCACACCTCACAAAACACATGAACAAAAAGGAAAGCACACATGAACACAAGCATCACAGAGCATATGCACAAGACACAGGCATCACAGATCTCACCAGTGGCATTTAGGCATAGAACAGCAAAGCAAACCTCAAAACCCTAGCATAGTAAACGAGTGAGCAAAGAGGTGTACCTGAGGCGCAGCGGCGAGGTCCGGGAAGCCGGCGAGCTGGCCGGCGGCGCGCCCACGCGCGCAGCACCGCTACCGCGCGGCCACGCCGTCGAGGCGCGGCCAGGCGCGGCCGCGAGCCGCGGACGAGGGAGCGAGGCGGCGCGGCCCGGGCTACGGCCGGCCGCGACGCGTGCGCCGGCGAGGGTTCACAGTGGCCGAGCTAGACATAGGGTTAGGTGATAGGAGCCATCGGGTGCAAGAGAGAGAGAGGGCCACGGAGGAGCGCGCGCGGAGGAGCTGCGGCAGCGGCGGCGGCGGCGACGCCGGAGCCGGGGACGGCTGTCCCGACGGCTGGAGACAGGCGGCCGTGCGCGGCCATGTGTGTGTGCGCGTGAGTGTGTTCAGTGTAGTGTGCGTGTGTATGAGGGGAGAAGAAGAAGCAGCCGAGGAGGCTTTGGGCTGGGCCGGCCCAAGGCTTTTAAATTGTATTTTCATTTTATTTCCTTTTCAATTCGTTTTTCATTTCTGTAGTTTTAATTCTAATTCTAAAACATAATTAAGGGCTTAATTAAGCATTGTTTAGCTCCTAATTCAAACATAATAAAACTTAGAAACTTGTTTAAACAAATATTTCTGATTTATTGGTATTTGTAAATTCTCTGATTGATATATATATATATATATATATATATATATATATATATACAAACCTATATACATACATATAACTGTACATATATCTGTACTCCTAATTTTAACAGAAATGAGTCATGCATAAATACATGAACTTCTTTCTAGAGCAAACTAACATAAATTATTAGTCTCAATCCTTTTTTTAGCTAAATATTCTTAACTAATCTACCTTTAGCAATTTCTTAAATTACACCTAGTTAATTAGAGTTTAATCAAGATTAGATATATGTATATGCATACAAATTATATTATTACTCTTTAATAAATTAATTTATGCTATTTTCATCATTTTCATATAATTTTCTACATAGGAAAAAGAGCCTTAAATATATCAATTATCTTTATTTCAAACATTTAATCATTTAGTATAGAAATTAGATAGTCTTAGCACTAAATCAATATCTTGACTTAACTATTTTAAATTTCTTTCTCAACCATTATTAAACAAATATTATTTCCTTTTTGGAAAACTACCCAACTCAAAATGGTTATACAATTCTGCCATGCAGTTCAATTAAATAAAATCTGTTTTCTTATTTTACCTGGGAGAGTGATCACCACGATAGAGCGAGAGCGATTAGCACCTAAGCTCTGCATCGCTGCATAGTATTTATCAGCATTTTCCTTAGGAATTTATATACCCGATTATTTTACTTATAGGAGCGGAGCTGAACGAGGATTTCCAGGGCGACGCTCATATTTTGGATCCTGATCTTGCTACTTCAGGCAAGTTTTGTTCTTGACCATATTGATTGTGTTTTATTGCTTTTATTTGGCTATCCTATATCTGATAATCTATGTAGCTATGCCATCTTGCATCAAAAAGGTATTTTATAAAAGTTGGTCATAATGAAAGAGTCGGTGTCTTAATGGATAAAGTGTAATTGGAGGAGAGCTGAAGGAGGGCTCGAATCTAGTATTAAAGTATGTTTATAAAAGTAAGGACATAACCAACTGTCATTTCTACCCAGCGCTGTAATACCCGTATCGACCACAGACCTGGTATGGGACGGGACTAGTCAAGTATCTTATCTGGACGCTAGTACACCTCCACACTGGGAACGTATATGTATATTGTATTATGATGAAAGAACCGACCCGAGGTGGGCTTGGAGCTATAGGCTCACAGTGGGTGTAGCGGATGCGTCCGACTACACAGGTATGGTGGCACCATACCAGGGGAGGGAACTAGTGGAAGGGTTTGAAAAAGGCTTTGTTCTCTTGATGATGCACGCATTATAAGAAATGCGGGGCACTATTGACGAACACTGACATGGTAATCAAGAGATTCTGTGGGTAAAGTGATACCCCTCTGCAGAGTAAAACGTGGATATTCACTCCTTGTTCTCAGGTCGAGAATTGCGTCGCGGCAGGAAAGGAGACCTATAGGTGGTCTCACCCTGTGGTGCAAATGTTCAGTAGTGTTTTACTTAATAACCGGAGTCTCTTACAATCACAAATGAATTTTTGAGTCAAAACTGTCTTTGCTAATATACTCTAATAACTCTTTGACTAGTTAAGGTTTGCATGGTGCATTTATACATTTGAATTGCTTGCTGAGTGCCTCGGCACTCACCCTTGCTATGATAATTCCTTGTTAGACTTTGAATACTCCTTGGGTGATGCTACGTCGACCGGACGACCAGATCAAGAAGCTTATTCCGGAGAATCCTACTGTGAGCTTGATGGGGTCTACTTCAACCTCGAAGACGAAGAATGACCGCCATAAAAACACCCTAACTGCTGTATTTTGTTTTCAATAAGTATGCTTATGCTTTTGTATGTAACTAGACGCGTCGTTATATTGGACCATGTTTAATTATGTCATGTTTTTGCTCGCTACTCTGTAACGAACATTCTCGGATAAGATGGTTTTATTCGGAAATGTTCAAAGACTGGACGTGCTGCCACGTGGGCGGTATGTCAGGTCGCCGCACTGTCAGTTTGGATAATTGACTGTCAGTTATGTACTTCAACTTTGATCGTTTCCTCTGGTCTCAATTGGTGACTCATACTCACTGTCAGTTTCATAAACTGACTGTCAGTTTCAAAACTCAGTTCTGTGAACTGACTGTCAGTTTTATACACTGATTGTCAGTTCTATGCTACTAGCTTTTGAACTGACTGCCAATATATTAAACTAACTGTCAGTTGGGGGTCCCCGAACCCTAAAAACCCTGTTTCTTTCTTCGAGCCTCTTCGCCTCCTCCCTTCACCGCCGTTGCCAATTTTCGCCGCTCTGAGCCTTGCCGCTCCTCGCCGCCGGTGCCTCTCCTCACCACCCGTCGCCTCGCCGCGCCACAGTGCTTTGCCTCACCGCCGCTTCAATTTGCGCCGCAACCTCAGTTAGCCGCTCCGCCGCTTTGTGCTCGCCGTGAGTCATCGAGCCGTGCCACCACCTCACCTCGTCGTGCCTTTCTTCCTCGCTGTGGTTTCGCCCATCTCTCTCTGACTGATTCTTCATCGTCATCATCGCCGGTTCGGCTCCTCTGTTCGGTCCCCTGCTCAGGTCTTTGCTTCTCTCCTCTGTTTTTCTTTTGATCATGTCTGATCAGCCTGGGTCCTCATCTCGACGCATTGCCCATCGAAAGAACGCTGCAAATAACAGTCGTTCAATGGGTCAACCGTCTGAGACAAGACCCTCGCCGCTGTTGCATCTAGGCCTTCATGCCTAACCCTAATTTTGATGATTAATGAAAACAAAGTGTTCCGGACTAATTGTGCTATTGAGTTTATTTGATACAGAGTTGCGTTAGGGAGATATGCACGGAATACAAGAAGAATCCGACGTAAAATAAAAGCACAAGTAGCAAAGAGCAAAAGACAAGTCGAAAATCGTGAAGATGCGATAGACCTCAGGTATTACTAGTTTTTTATATTTTACCGATCTTGGTGTGTAGAGATGATCGGTTAGGAAAATTCTTTCTAGCTTTAACCGTACTATAAAGAGGGGTAGCGAAAGTCCTCTTTTTATCTTCAGCACAAACCGAGAATTCTAGGTCTTTGCATTGCATTGTTTCTGGTTGGATTTGGTTTTGAACTTATTTGGAAAAATTTGTTTTTCAGTTTAGTTTTTGACAGCAGAAGAGTATTTGCATTTTTCAGAAAGATCTAGGTAGATCTGGCTTTTGCTTCTGTTGACAAAAATGTAGTCCTTGAAATTATCTTTCCAACGAGCTATTAAACACCTCTTTTGGATTTCTGGATTTAAAGTTATAGCTGTTTTTGTTCAAGCTGACTGTCAGTTTGCATAACTGACTGTCAGTTTGAATGTCAGTTTAGTGTAACTGACAATTGTCCAGAGAGGGTGTTTTTTGGTCTCAAATTTTTTGTACTAAACTGACTGTCAGTTTGTCCATACTGACTGTCAGTTGGGGTTTCGACCAGAGAGTGTTTTACTGTGTTTCTTTTTGATTCTGGTCGAGCTAGTACACAAACTGACTGTCAGTTTGTGTAACTGACTGTCAGTTGCGTGTTCCAGCTTTCCTGTTTTGGCTGCAAACGGCTAGCTATTTTTTATCCGTAATTTTTGTCGGCCGTTGTGCACTAAACTGACTGTCAGTTTGCATAACTGACTGTCAGTTTGGGTTGCTGATTTTCAGCCCTAGTTCCAACGGTTCATTTGATTCTTGAGGCTATAAAAAGGGGCTTTGGGCATAAGTTTTCAACAACAAGCAACAGCATTTCATATACACTCTTGAGCATTAGTTTCTTATATAAAATCTTGATCTTTTGATCAAGTCGAGTGCTTTCCGATCCACCGAGAGTTTCAGTTCTTTTGCATTTGCATCCACTTAGCTTCTCGGTGCGTGTTTGGAGGTCTAGAGAAGACCTCGCTGCCTGTTACTCTTGGTGAGCGCCCTCACCTAGACGGTTCGGAGGCGTGGCCGTTGATCTCTCCGTTCGGAGATTGTCGGAGAGGCTCGGCAAGTGTGTACAAGGCATCGGTGCTCGCCTTTCCGGAGTGGACAAGGAGCAACCATTAGTGATAATATCCTTTGTGGATATTGAAGCGAGACTCAAGAGATTTGAGTGCTTCAACGAGGATTAGTGGAGACTGGGCGAGTCTCCGATACCTCGGTAAAAATCATTGTGTTCGTTCTCTTTTCCCTTTGCTTACATTATTTGTTCTTGATTTGTTCTTTATTTGCTTTAAGTTTTAAAGTTTTTAAAGCCTCCTATTCACCCCCCCTCTAGTCGGCATCCTTGATCCAACACGTGGTATCAGAGCTTGGTCTCTCGATTCATTAGGCTTTACCGCCTAGAGAGAGGATGTCGTCAAGCGGGGATTTTCTTCTTGGACATACCGGTCGTGCGCCCATCTTTGATGGAACAAATTATCCGTATTGGAAAGTGCGCATGTCGGTATTCCTAGAAGCCATGGGGCTTGACGTATGGGATATTGTTAAACTCGGCTTTACTCCTCCGGTTGATCCGGCAAGTCAATCCGAAGACGATAGGAGAAAGTTGCATTTAAATGCCCGTGCAAAAAATGCTCTCTTTGCCGGTTTATCCTTAAACGAGTTCAACCGTGTGAGCAATCTCACGACTGCTCATAAGGTTTGGACTACCCTCGAAGAAATTTACGAGGGCACTACAAAGGTTAAAGAGGCAAAATTGCTAATGGTGAGGCAAAAATATGAGACATTCACCATGTCATCAACCGAGTCCGTGGATTCCATGTTTACTCGGTTAAATAACATTGTGAATGAACTCAAGGGTCTTGGTGTTGTTTTTACTGACCTTGAGCTTGTGAGAAAGATGCTTAGAGCCTTGCCGGAAAGCTTCGACACCTTGGTCACGGTTCTCACAAACTCCGACCTATCAACCACAACACCAACCGATCTCTATGGGAACCTCATCACCCATGAGATGCACAAGAAGGAAAAGAAGGAAGCGGCCGAACCCACGGAGACGAAGAAGAAAGCTTTGGCCTTCAAAGCTAATGCAAGGAACGACTCAAGCGAAGGCTCCTCCGATGAAGATCTCGCACTTATGGTAAAGAACACTCAAAAACTTCTTCGCAGGTTACATAAGAAAGGTGTCAACATTGACACACGACCAAAGGGGCAAAAGCAAAACAACTTCAAGGACATCATTTGCTATGGATGTCATGAGAAAGGACACATAGCATCAAGATGTCCAAACAAGAACAAGGCGTGGAACAAGAAGAAGAAGTTCTTCAAGAAGAAGAATGACGAAATCAAAGAAGCTTGTTTTGGAGAATGGATGTCCGGCGAAGAGAGCTCCGACTCCGACTCAGACAACGAACGAAGTTGCTCCAAGAAGATGGCCGGATTAGCTCTCGGCAACATCAACACTTCAACTAGTTCATCCATTTGCCTTATGGCCAAAGGCGATGAAAAGGTACATTCCAACGATCCATCATATGATGACTTAGTTGAAATGATAACTGAATTAAATGAAGTTTTTGGAAAAACTAAAATGAAGTATAAGGCGCTTAAGGAAGAGCATTCTTCCCTACGCGCTCAATACTCTGAGCTTAAAGATTCATATGAAAACATGCTTATAAAAGATGTTACAAATACTTCATCTAAGATTGATGCTTCAACTTCATGTAACTTAAATGAATCTCCCTCTAATAGTCATCATATTTCATGTGCTTCAAATGATAACATTCTAAATGAAAATAATGAACTTAAGGCACAAGTTGAACAACTTGGAAAAGGCTTAGAAAATTGTTATAAAGGTAAAATATCTCTTGATCTAATCCTTAATAAACAAAGATGTTCTTTTAGAAAAGAAGGATTAGGATATTTTCAAAAGAAAGGAAGGAAACAAAATTCTAGAACTATATTTGTTAAAGCATGTAACTCATTTTGTCATAAATACCATGAAACCGGTCATTCACATGAAGCATGTCCCTTAATGACTCCTAATTATTTTGATACTTGCTACATGCTTCAAAAGTCGAGAAAAGGTTATGCCATTGCAAAGTATGTTGGTGCACCCATGTTAAACAAAAAGAAGAAATCCATTTGGGTGCCCAAAGCTTTGATTGCTAACATTGAAGGACCCAAAAAGGTTTGGGTACCTAAAAGAACTTAATTCTTTTCATGTAGGTGAACTACAAGACCGGTGGGAGGCATTGGGTGCTAGATAGCGGATGCTCCGAACACATGACCGGTAACAAGAAGTTGTTCACCTCAATAGAAGACAACTCAAACGAGAACCAAAAGATTACCTTTGGCGACAACCGTCAAGGAAATGTGGTAGGCTTGGGTAAAATCGCAATCTCAAATGATCTCTCTATTTCTAATGTTTTATTGGTCGAATCTTTGAACTTCAATTTGCTTTCCGTTGCTCAAATTTGCGATTTTGGTTTTAGTTGCACATTCTTCCCAAAAGAAGTTTTGGTTGAAAGTTTAAAAGATAAATCTTTGATCTTCAAAGGCTTTCGTTTTGGAAATCTTTATTTGGTTGATTTTCATTCAAAAGATGCATCTCTTTCAACATGTCTTGTCTCTCAAACCTCAAAAGGTTGGCTATGGCATAGACGACTTGCACATGTTGGTATGCATCAATTGAGAAAACTTTTAAAACGTGATTTGGTTGTTGGCTTAAAGGATGTGAATTTTGAAAAGGACAAACCTTGTAGCGCTTGTCAAGCGGGCAAGCAAGTAGCTACTTCACATCCAACTAAGCGCATTCTTTCGACTTGCAAACCTTTGGAACTCCTTCATATGGATTTATTTGGACCTTCTGAGTTCCAAAGTATCGGGGGTAGCAACTATGGTTTTGTGATTGTTGACGATTTTACTCGCTACACTTGGGTTTTCTTTATTTCTCAAAAATCCGAAACCCCCGATGTTTTCAAAAGTTTTGCAAAATGTGTTTCTACTGAATTCGAATTATCCATCAAGAAAATCCGTAGTGATCATGGTGGAGAGTTCGTTAATTCAACTCTATTTGATTTTTGTGACTCTCTTGGAATTAAACATGAATTTTCCACATCCTACACTCCACAGCAAAATGGAGTTGTTGAAAGGAAAAATCGAACACTTATAGAAATGGCAAGGACTATGCTAAGTGAGTACGATACTCCTACTCGCTTCTGGGCTGAAGCCGTGCATACTGCTTGCTATTCTATAAACCGACTTTATTTACATCCTCTTCTTAATTTGACTCCTTATGAGCTTCTTATTGGGCGCAAGCCAAATATCTCTTATTTCCGAGTCTTTGGTTGCAAATGTTATATTCTTAAGAAAAGAAATTTTGGTGGTAAATTTCAAAGAAGAGTAGATGAAGGCTTTCTAGTCGGATACTCCACCATTAGTAAAGCTTATCGTGTGTTTAATAAAAATACAAGTTGTATTGAAGAATCTGGTGATGTCGAATTTGATGAAACTAATGGCTCACAAAAGGAGCAAGTATCTCGTGAAGTTTCAGGTGATGATCTTCAAGAAGCCATGAAGAACATAACCATTGGAGACATCAAGCCAACAGAGGAAGATCAAGAAGATGATGTCAACGTTGAAAATGTTGATCAAGACGCATCATCATCTCATGTTGATCCTCCAGAGCAAGTACAAGATGAAGCACCAAGACAGCATCAAACGATCACCAAGGATCACCCTCTAGACCAAATATTGGGTGACGTCAGTAAGGGTGTTCAAACTCGATCTCGTATTGCTGCATTTTGTGAACATCATTCATTTGTGTCTTCTTTAGAACCCAAACATGTTAATGAAGCTTTAAATGACCCTGATTGGGTTAATGCCATGCATGAAGAACTTAATAACTTTGCTAGAAATGAAGTTTGGACTCTAGTTGAAAGACCAAAAGATCATAATGTTATTGGAACAAAATGGGTTTTCAGAAATAAACAAGATGAAAATGGTGTTGTAATTAGAAACAAAGCTCGTCTTGTTGCTCAAGGTTTCACTCAAGTCGAAGGCTTAGACTTTGGTGAAACTTTTGCACCTGTAGCAAGACTTGAAGCTATTCGCATCCTTCTTGCTTATGCATCATTTTTTAATATCAAACTTTTTCAAATGGATGTAAAAAGTGCGTTCTTAAATGGTGAAATTTCTGAACTTGTGTTTGTTGAACAACCTCCCGGTTTTGAAGATTCTAAATTTCCAAACCATGTATTTAAATTGTCAAAAGCTCTCTATGGTCTCAAACAAGCTCCTCGAGCCTGGTATGAGCGACTTAGAGACTTTCTATTATCAAAAGGTTTTAAAATTGGGAAGGTTGATACAACTCTCTTTACAAAGAAAATTGAAAAAGACTTGTTCATTTGTCAGATTTATGTTGATGATATTATATTTGGATCTACTAATGAACATTTCTGTCATGAGTTTGGAGAGATGATGTCTAGGGAGTTCGAAATGTCCATGATTGGTGAGCTGAGCTTCTTCCTCGGTCTACAAATCAAGCAACTCAAGAACGGGACGTTCGTGAGTCAAACCAAGTACGTGAAGGACCTGCTCAAGCGCTTTGGGATGGAAGACGCCAAGCCAATCAAAACTCCCATGGCGACCAATGGACACTTGGACATGGACAAAAGCGGAAAATCGGTCGATTCTAAACTGTATAGGTCTATGATTGGTAGCCTTTTATATCTCACTGCATCTAGGCCTGATATCATGTTTAGTGTGTGCTTATGTGCTAGATTTCAGTCTGATCCTAAGGAATGTCATTTAACTGCTCTTAAGCACATCTGGTAGCTGTCAGCTGTTGGGGAGATCATTAGTATCATGGTCATCTAGGAAGCAAAATTCTGTAGCTCTCTCCACAGCTGAAGCTGAATATGTGTCTGCAGGTAGTTGCTGTGCTCAATTATTGTGGATGAAGCAGACATTTTTGGATTATGGGATTATCTTTGATAAAGTGCCACTATTATGTGATAATGAAAGTGCCATTAAAATTGCTAATAATCCTGTTCAACATTCTAGAACTAAGCATATTGAAATAAGGCACCATTTTATTAGAGACCATGTGGCAAAAGGAGATATTGATGTGAATTATGTTAGAACTGATATGCAACTAGCAGATATTTTCACTAAACCCTTAGATGAAACAAGATTTTGCTTTTTAAGGGGTGAACTGAACATTATTGATATATCAAATGCTAGTTGATGTGCTAAAAATGTTTGTTTGTATAAAATATTATTATTTTATTCCCTCTCTTGTCTTAGACAGCCTCTGGTCGAATTTGACCAAACTGACAGTCAGTTTCAATAACTGACAGTCAGTTCAGTGGTTAGGAGCCTGGTCTTAGTTTCTGGTCGAAATCAGTGTCATAACTGACAGTCAGTTTCATAAACTGACAGTCAGTTACGTGCATTTGATTTTGGTCGTAGCTTCTGGTCGTGTTCGAGCCCCCAACTGACTGTCAGTCTCATACACTGACTGTCAGTTTCAAAACGCAGTTCTGTGAACTGACTGTCAGTATGGTATACTGACTGTCAGTTCCATGTTTCTGAGTTTGGAACTGACTGTCAGTTTATCAAACTGACTGTCAGTTGCGGGATCGAGAACCCTAAAAACCCCGTTCTGTTTTCTTGTCTTCTCACCTTCTCTCGCCGCCGTTGCTTCCTCTTGCGCCCCCGTGCCTCCGCCGGTTGCTCCACCACCTCGCCGTACCTCGCCGCAGCCCCCTTGTGCCGCCCCTCGTCGCCGGTGAGCTCCTCACCGCCGGCGCCACCATCCTCGACCGTTCTCGACCTCGTCGGCTTCTTGCCTCTCTGTTCACGGCTCCCACTCCTCTGTCTTGTGCCGTGTCTCGACTCACCGTGGTGGTGCTCATCGCCGTTGATTTTCTCGGAACTGAGCTTCACTCCTCTCCTCGGGCCGTGATCTTCTTCGAGCAGTCGACCTCGACTTCTTCTGCTCAGTTTCGGCCGATCAGTTCAGGTCTCTGTGTCTTCTTCCTTCTTTGTTTTTCCGTCGTTTCGTAGCCCATGTCTGATCAGGCCGGTCCCTCTCGCCGTGGGGCCCGACGGAAGAATGCGGCAAATAGCCAGCGTTCATCGGGTCAGACGTCCGAGAACCGGCCCTCGCCTCCACCCGAGCGCGTGCCCGTGGATTATTCACGTTGGCACGCGAGCCGCCTTCGCACGCTCCGCTCTGTGAACCCGTACCTGTCTCCGCGACCCACTGGTCGTGACGGGTGCGCGGTGCTCACCTGCTACACAAACCTTCATTTAGACCTGTTTACCAGCGTCTATAGCCGCGCTCCCATCTTTGCCCACCGCTCTCTGTCGTGGGGTACGATCGCCTCTCGCACAGGCATCGCTACCCTCGCAGATCTCTTCGGCAATGTAGGGATTCGCGACTTAGTCGCGGATTCCTCTTTGCACTGGGCTGAGGGGCCCATACGTCAGTTCTATTCCACCGTCTTTGTTTCCCCTCAGTGCGACTTCATGACCTTCATGACGGGCCTCCAGGTCCACACCATCACGAAGGATCAGCTGGAGTCAGCGCTTGGTCTGGTGCGCCCTCCTTCTGGCCGCCAGCTCCATACTCTCCCTGACCTCGAGCGTCGGGAGGTGGCCATGCTCTATTCCGGCCCCTTCCAGCTCCGTCACATCGCTGGCCTGCGCCGCGATGTTGACCTGGCTCTGCGTATCCTCCGTCTCACACTGGTCCCCATGAGCGGAGATAGAGCCAGGGTCACTTATCTGGGTCTTCATGTGCTCATCTCCATCTTCCAGGAGGAGCCCTTCGACGTTGCTGATCTCATCATCAGTGAGATTCAGCACGTCCTTCTTTCCCCGCGCCGTCAGCTGATATACGCTCCGTATATCATGGCGGTGCTTCTTCATATCAGGGCCGTGGACACTGAGCTGCCCAGGCCCCATCATCCTCTTCTCTTCTTTCCTCCAGGCCAGGCTGATCGCCGGCTCGGTGCTCGTCCTGCTGCAGCTGCTGGCCCTGGTTCTCCCGCATCAGATGATGATGCTGCGGGGGAGTCAGAGGACGAGGCCCCTGTCCAGGAGTCTTCTCCAGCTCCAGCTGCAGGGACAGGCACCAGATCTGCATCATCCTCTTCTCAGCTTCAGGAGGTCCCCCAGGTGCAGCAGCAGATCCTTAGCGCTCAGGCGGAGCATCATCAGATGTTGCTCCGTTTGATTGCTCAGCAGGAGGAGATTCTGCGGCGCCTGCCTGCTTCCGGTTCTTCGGTCCCTCGCAAGAGGGCCCGCCAGGCTGCGTCTTCGCCGAGCTCAGTTTCAGTTGCTGCTGATCCAGATCCTGTTGCTCCAGCTCCGGCTCCAGTGTCTGCAGCTCCTGCTCTTGTTGCAGCTGCGACTCCTCCGGCATCTCCAGCCGTCGACCCGTCTGCATCTCCAGCTGGTTCCGGAGATACGGACATCATAGGATTTTCTTCAGATGATGAGCATTAGGCTCTGATTTGTTTTGTTTGCCTCCCTTTTTGTGCTTGATGCCAAAGGGGGAGAAGTATTTTGGATAGTTGGTTAGTTGGAGTCTGTTCTGTTTATGTCTTTTGATGTACTGAACAGATGATGATTATTTATAGAGATGTTTTTTGGTTATCTGTGTATGTCATCGTTTCTTTTTAGCTCTGATTCATATGATGACTTGTGTTTAGCTCATATATATATGATTTCTTGAGATGATGCTCTTGAGCTCTGATATGTGATTATAGCTCTAATACATTGATATATATGATGTCTTGCTCTGATATGTGATTATAGCTCTAATAACATTGATATATATGATGTCTTGATGTGCATGCATATGCTCTGATATGACTTGTGGATATTGCACATCTGTGACTTGCTTATGTATGAGATGCCCTGATGTGTATGTATGTGCATGTATTAGTTTATGATTTGATATGATGCATACACTCAGGGGGAGCTATTCCATTTATTTTATTTTTTGAACACTTGTTGTCATCAATCATCAAAAAGGGGGAGATTGTTGCATCTAGGCCTTCATGCCTAACCCTAATTTTGATGATTAATGAAAACAAAGTGTTCCGGACTAATTGTGCTATTGAGTTTATTTGATACAGAGTTGCGTTAGGGAGATATGCACGGAATACAAGAAGAATCCGACGTAAAATAAAAGCACAAGTAGCAAAGAGCAAAAGACAAGTCGAAAATCGTGAAGATGCGATAGACCTCAGGTATTACTAGTTTTTTATATTTTACCGATCTTGGTGTGTGGAGATGATCGGTTAGGAAAATTCTTTCTAGCTTTAACCGTACTATAAAGAGGGGTAGCGAAAGTCCTCTTTTTATCTTCAGCACAAACCGAGAATTCTAGGTCTTTGCATTGCATTGTTTCTGGTTGGATTTGGTTTTGAACTTATTTGGAAAAATTTGTTTTTCAGTTCAGTTTTTGACAACAGAAGAGTATTTGCATTTTTCAGAAAGATCTAGATAGATCTGGCTTTTGCTTCTGTTGACAAAAATGTAGTCCTTGAAATTATCTTTCCAACGAGCTATTAAACACCTCTTTTGGATTTCTGGATTTAAAGTTATAGCTGTTTTTGTTCAAGCTGACTGTCAGTTTGCATAACTGACTGTCAGTTTGAATGTCAGTTTAGTGTAACTGACAATTGTCCAGAGAGGGTGTTTTTTGGTCTCAAATTTTTTGTACTAAACTGACTGTCAGTTTGTCTATACTGACTGTCAGTTGGGGTTTCGACCAGAGAGTGTTTTACTGTGTTTCTTTTTGATTCTGGTCGAGCTAGTACACAAACTGACTGTCAGTTTGTGTAACTGACTGTCAGTTGCGTGTTCCAGCTTTCCTGTTTTGGCTGCAAACGGCTAGCTATTTTTTATCCGTAATTTTTGTCGGCCGTTGTGCACTAAACTGACTATCAGTTTGCATAACTGACTGTCAGTTTGGGTTGCTGATTTTCAGCCCTAGCTCCAACGGTTCATTTGATTCTTGAGGCTATAAAAAGGGGCTTTGGGCATAAGTTTTCAACAACAAGCAACAGCATTTCATATACACTCTTGAGCATTAGTTTCTTATATAAAATCTTGATCTTTTGATCAAGTCGAGTGCTTTCCGATCCACCGAGAGTTTCAGTTCTTTTGCATTTGCATCCACTTAGCTTCTCGGTGCGTGTTTGGAGGTCTAGAGAAGACCTCGCTGCCTGTTACTCTTGGTGAGCGCCCTCACCTAGATGGTTCGGAGGCGTGGCCGTTGATCTCTCCGTTCGGAGATTGTCGGAGAGGCTCGGCAAGTGTGTACAAGGCATCGGTGCTCGCCTTTCCGGAGTGGACAAGGAGCAACCATTAGTGATAATATCCTTTGTGGATATTGAAGCGAGACTCAAGAGATTTGAGTGCTTCAACGAGGATTAGTGGAGACTGGGCGAGTCTCCGATACCTCGGTAAAAATCATTGTGTTCGTTCTCTTTTCCCTTTGCTTACATTATTTGTTCTTGATTTGTTCTTTATTTGCTTTAAGTTTTAAAGTTTTTAAAGCCTCCTATTCACCCCCCCCCTCTAGTCGGCATCCTTGATCCAACAGCCGCCGCCTGAGCGTGTGCCCGTGGATTATTCCCGGTGGCACGCGAGTAGGGTCCGCACACTCCGCTCCAGAAACCCGTACCTATCTTCGCGTCCCACTGGTCGCGATGGCTGCAATGTTATCTCATTCTACACAAACCTGCAGCTAGACCTTTTCACTAGCGTCTACAACCGAGTCCCCATATTCGCCCACCGATCTCTGTCTTGGTAGACGATCGCCTCTCGCACAGGCATCATCTCCCTGGCAGATTCCTTTGCCTCCGTCGGGATTCACGATCTAGTTGCTGATTCCTCCCTCCACTGGGCCGATGAGCCCATTCGTCAGTTCTACTCCACCGTCTTCGTCTCTCCTCAGCGTGACTTTCTCACCTTCATGACAGGCCTCCAGGTCCACACTGTCACGAAGGAGCAAATTGAGACCGCTCTCGGCTAGTTCGCCCCTCTTCTGGGCGCCAGCTTCACACCCTTCCAGACCTTGAGCATCGGGAGGTGGCCATGCTCTATTCCGGCCCCTTCCAGCTCCGTCACATCGCTGGCCTACACCACGATGTTGACCCGATGTTGACCTGGCCCTGCGGATCCTCCGTCTCACTTTAGTCCCCACGACCGGAGACAGGGCCAGGGTCACCGATCTCGCTCTCCATGTCTTGATATCCATCTTCCAGGAGGAGCCCTTCGACGTTGTTCTTCAGTGAGATTCAGCACGTTCTTCTTGCTCCGTGCCGCCAGCTGGTGTATGCTCTATACATCATGGCAGTGCTTCTTCATATCCGAGCGGTCGACACAGAGCTTCCTCGGCCACATCACCCGCTTCTTTTCTATCCTCCGGGTTAGGCTGATCGACGCCTCGGTGCCCGGCCTGCAGCTGCTGCTGGCTCTTCCTCTCCCGCATCTGTTGATGATGCTGCAGGGGAGTCAGAGGACGAGGCTCCAGTTCAGGAGACTGATCCAGCACTGACTGTAGACCCAGGCATCGGATCTTCCTCGGCTTCTCTCTCTCAGCTCCAGCAGGTCATCTAGACCCAGCAGCAGATCCTGCGCACTCAACAGGAGCACCATCAGTTGCTGCTTCAACTGGTTGCTCAGCAGGAGGAGATTGTACACCGGTTGCCTTCGTCTGCCTCTCTAGCCCCTCACAAGAGGGCCTGCCCAGCAGCACCTTCACCGGGCTCAGCTTCAGGGCCTGCTGCACCAGCTTCGGCTACTACACCTCCACTGTCCCCAGTGGTCGACCCGACAGAATCTCCTGCAAGTTCCGGAGATACAGTGGTCTTAGGGTTATCCTCTAGTGATGAGCCTTAGGCTCCTCTTATGTTAGCTCCCACCTTTTTGTGCTTGATGCCAAAGGGGGAGAAGTACTTTATGTCTTTATTTATTTTATTGTGGATGTATGACTTTTTATGGATATGTTTATGATATATTGGATGTGTTTCTGTTATGGTTGATTATGATATATTTTGATATGGTGATGTATGGATGATTGAACCTTTTGATCTCTTGATATATGATATATGATTTTTTTTTGATGATATGTGTTGAATAACTTATATATTTGTGATGCTCTGATATTTGTATTGATGATGTGTTTTCTCCTGTATGCTCTGAACTTATCTATGTATACATGTCATATGAGATATCATGCACTTAGGAGGAGAATTATGATATCATGCATACACTCAGGGGGAGTCAGGGGGAGTTATTTTATTTTTTATTATCGAAAACTTGTTGTCATCAATCATCAAAAAGGGGGAGATTGTTGCATCTAGGCCTTTATGCCTGACCTAATTTTGATGATTAACGAAAACAAGCATTTCAGACTAACTGTGCTCCTGAGCTGTTTGATACAGACCTAGCTGGAAAAACGTGCAAGATGTTCAGGATGAACCCGACGTGAAATAAATAAAAGCACAAGTCGCAAAGAGCTAAAGATGAGACGTAAATTGCAAACATGAAGATGCAAAGGACCCAAGGTAATATGATTTTATTTTTACCGATCTCGGTGCTTAGAGGTTGATCGGTTAAGGATTTTATTTCTTAGTTTTAACCGCACTATAAAGAGGGGTTGCAAGTCTTCTCTATATTTCCAACATAAACCGAGAAACTACTAGGTCACTGCATTGCATTCATCTCGATTGGATTTGGTTTTAAAAAATTTGGTTTTTTCAGTTGCGTTTTTTATAGCAGAAGATTTTTTACATTTTCTAGAAAGATCTAGACAGATCTGGCTTTTGCTTTTGTTGATAAAAAGATATCCCTTAAAATTATCTTTCAGACGAGCTATTAAACTCTTAAATCAGATTTTTGGATTAAAAGTTATGGATGTTTTTATTCATGCTGACTCTCAGTTTGCTATACTGACTATCATTTTGAATGTCAGTTTGTGTTAACTGACAATTGTCCAGAGAGGTTGTTTTTTTGAGCTGAAATTTTTTGAATTAAACTGACTATCAGCATGCCAAGACTGACTGTCAGTTTGTATTTCGACCTCAAGCTATTTTATTTGAGTTGATGTTTTATCTGGTCGTTTTTGTGGTCCATACTGACTGTCAGTATGTGATACTGACTGTCAGTATGAGGTATTAGTTTCATATACGACCACAAACGGCTAGCAATTTTTTATCCGTAAATTTTGTCAGCCGTTGAGTTTGAGACTGACTGTTAGTGTCCCATACTGACTGTCAGTTTGCACTGTTTTATTTCCATATACGACCTCAAATGGCTAGCTGATTTTTCTCTGGATTTTACTTCTTTCTGGTCGTGACCCAAACTGACTGTCAGTTTGATAAACTGACTGTCAGTGTGTACTTTTGATTTTCAGCTCGAGCTCCAACGGCTCTTTTGATTGTTGAGGCTATAAATGAGGCTTTGAGCTATTGTTTTTAACATCAAGCAGCCCTCCTCTCTTATACACTTGAGTATTCATTTTGGAGTTAAAATCTTGATCTGTTGATCAAGTCGTGAGCTTTTGAGATCCACCGAGTTTTCAGTTTGCATCATCTTTGCATACTTTTAGTTTCTCAGTGATTGTTGGAGGTGTAGACAAGACCTTGCAGCTTGTTACTCTTGGTGAACGCCCTCACCTAGTCGGTTTGGTGGTGTGGCCGTTGACTACTCCTATTCGGAGATTGTCGGAGAGGCTCGGCGTGTTTGTAAAAGGCACCGGTGCTCCCCTTTCCGGAGTGGACAAGGAGCAACCACTAGTGAGAAATATCCTTCATGGATATTGAAGCAAGCGTCATTCATTTGAGTGCTTTAACGAGGAGTAGGGGAGACCGGGCGAGTCTCCGAGACCTCGGGAAAAATCTTTGTGTTTGTTTTCTCTTTATCTTCTATTTAATCTTGCAATATTTTGTTCAATTGTTTTTGGTTCTTCTCTTTGCAAAAGTTGCTTTAAATTAAAAAGTTTTTAAGCCTCCTATTCACCCCCTCTAGTCGGCATCCTCAATCCTACAGTTCACACGTTTGGGGAAGGAGCACCGCATGTTTGTTTGCTAGGGTTTTACGAGATCTATATTGTGGATGGTGGTGGCAGCCAGAATAGATCAGATATCTTTTGCATGCTCACCTCAACTCCTCTTATAAGGTTTCACAGATAAGTCCTACTCCAATGTGAACCCAAATCCTAATTGTAAACTCATTACCAATAGGGGACTTGTTTCGGATCCCATCCGAATTAATGCTCCAACCCATTAAGTGTGTAACCCTGTAGGTTCGTGCATATTTTGCCATGACCAGAAACAACTTCCCGAATCACAAGTCAAAAGCGGTCCCTAGCAAGACATTATGACTGTTCGCATATACATGAAGATCATATCCGACGAACCTATACAACTTATCATGGATTATCTCTTTACCTCATAATACCAGATTGAACTTAAGGTGACAAATGTGCCATTCTTGAATAGCTTGGTCCTTTCTCGATCTTGTAATGGACTAACCTTTTTTCCATAGTTGACTCTCAACTATATTCGGCATGGCCATACATTTTCTTAGTCCAATTATATCAAGGGGCCCAGAGATATCTCTCTCAAGATATGAGAGGGATAAATTCCATCTCGACCATTCACTTTCAACAACATGGTTCATAACATATCTGTATATCATCTTTATGACTACTCGATTAAGAGCAGCAGTCGATGACACCAAGGTATGCTACTATTGATGTATGAAACCATGATGATCTCAGGTTTAAAGATAAACCAAATAATTATTAGAAACAAACTGATGACACATAAAATCTCAACAATGTCTCAAGATGGGTCAATCGACCAACATGTTCTCCAACATGTGTCCAAAACATTGACTTGATATCTCATATCCATGGTCTGTGAAACTTGACTATAAATCAATGCTTGTGCTGACTTATCTTTCATTATTATTCCATATAATGCCAAAAATCAGGGATGTTTAAAATAAGTATTACTGATTATGCCGTAAGTAAATTGAGACAATTCATATATCATTATAAAGATTTCCATGAATAAATCACATACATGTTGATCGATAAAAGTGATACTTTATTCAGGGAATGCAATAACAGATCTTTTATAAGAATTCATAAACATGTCATGATACAACCATTTCCATGATTGCCTCTAGGGAATATCTCTATCAGAAGGACATACATTCCACCTCCGAGCATATCGAGAACGATGATTTCATTGCGGAGGATTGGGAGCTCTCTAGCAAGCTCAAAGATGTCATTGACTTGGTTCGCCTAAGCAAGACAAAGGTGAAATATTGCAAGAAGAGCTCAAAGAAAGCGTCAAGATCAAAGTCTTCATCTCACGACAAATCTATATGCCTTATGGCATGTGACTCGATGGTATGAAATACTAACTTCTCCAATGATGAGTTTATAGATATGATGGTGGAGTTAAATGACTTGCTTGGCAATATGACTCAAAGTTTTTGTACTTTAAACAATAACTTGTCATCCTTGAAAGTGCAATATCAATAGTTGAAAAGCTCTTATGATTCTTCGCTTGCCAAGGATTCTATTAGCTCCACAATTACCTTAGATGTTGGAGTTGCTTGTGACTTGCTTATTGTTCCATCCTTAGATTCACATACTTCCACTTCACATGCTAGCACCTCTTGTAATGACTTAATTGTTAATTCATACTTAGATTCAAATGCTAACTTTATGGACACTAGTACTTCATGTGATAATTTGTCTATTGATTCATTTATTGATTCAGATGCTTGTAGGGTTGATACCAGTAACTCATATCATGATTTATATAGTAACTCATCTTTATGCCATGGTGTTAGTACTAGTTGCTCCTCATTTGATATGTCTAGCTCATCTTGTAATTCTATTGTTATGCCTTCTAGTTCATCTACTCGTGATGACATGCCGTCATGTTCTCATTCGCATCATGTTTCATGTGTTAACACGATATCATCTCATGTACCTAAAATTGAAAATGATGAACTTATGGCTTAAATAAATAGATTGAGCAATGAGCTTACTAGATATCATATGGGTAGCACTATGCGTGTTAAACCCCCTTTAGATCATAGATATTCATTTAAAAAGGGGAAATTAAATCATGCTCACTCATCTAGTAAGAAGTATCACATATTTCACCGCACTCATACCATTTCATTTGTAAAGCCCTCTTGAACTTCATGTTCTGCATGTCACTTAATAGAGCAACATTCGCATGAGTGTGTATCTAACCCTTTCAGAGTTTGACTCTTATTTGATTTCTTGTTCTAGAAGGGGTTTAATTTAAAAACTTATTGATTTCCGCATTTAAAAACCTAAAGATAGAGTCATTTGGGTCCCAAAAGTCTTATGCGACAAGATTAAATAGTCTCGTATGGTTTGGGTACCAAAAAGGGCTTGACTCTTTTTGATGTTTTAAAAAAAATTGCATTGCATTTGCTCTCTTTATTCTTTATTGTTTTAATCCTCATGTCCAACTATGCAAAAGAGTGAAAATTTAAAACTTACAATGTTACATTTTTAGGGGTAATAATTTATAAAATGCTCCCATTATCTATTGCACCCCTATATGTGAAATATTTCAAAATTGCAAGTATAAGCTTTTAAAACGAACTCTTTTTGTCAAAATGTCAATTTTTCATTTAAAAGGAAAAAATCATCAAATCCTATCAATATGGTCTTCAAAATGTATTTAAAAGGTTTTTAGAGGCTTTGAATAAAACAAAATTGATGTTAAAATGTTTTTATTAAAACTAGCCCCAAAACAATCCTCGAGTATCTTGTTTTTCAGAGAAAATGTTTTCAAGCGCAAATCAAAATCTATTTGAATTTTGCCAAAACTTACTTTACAAAACTCCTATATATTATTACCCCGAAAAAGTTTGCAATTAAAAACTTTCTCAAAAGAGTTCTAATTTGAAAGTTATGGGTGTTTGAAACTCACTGGAAAACTTGCTTTGACTAGAAATATCTTATATATGTAAAATATGAGTTTAGCTATTTCTATGGTCTTTACTTGTGAACTTCGGCTCAAAATGATATGAATGACTCATGTAAGCTCTTTCATGTCAAAAATCCTATGAAAATCAAATTTGAACTCAATTTGCAAAAGTTTTGCTGAATTTCAAGCTTCTTGCTTAACATAAATTTCATTTGATCATAACTCTTGATTGGAAAATCCTTTTTGGAAAATCCTTTTTGCAAAATATGTGTCATGCATTGAATATCATTTCTACAAATTTTCATTTCAATTGGATTTAATTTGAGCAACATTTGATTTCATAAATCAAATATGAAAATCTGCAAATTAAATCAAACTCAATTTCATGAAATTTCAATTTTTTATGCTTCTTTGGATGGTTTCTCAATTTGAATTCATTTGGATCCTTCTTGATTATATTTGAAGTTCAATCAATTGATCCGAATAATATTTTGTGAGAACTTCAAAAATAAACTTAAATGAAATCTATGCCAAATAGTATTCTCTTGCTCCTAGCATGACATGACCTTGAATTGATTTCATTTTAAATGTTCTTTGTTTTAGGCCATAAAGAGGGGAGTTCATGATCTTTATTTTGTTTTGATTTTTTTTGAACTCTCTTTAATCACCAATAGGTCATTTCTATCTCTTGCACATAATTTATGACCTAACTTTGATGATTATTCCTCTCATAGTCCTTGTTTCATCTAATCTCCATTTTGGTGGAATTGATGGATTTTGATTTATGCAAAATTTCATGAAATTGGAGTATGTTTGAATGGATTCTTGATTTGAAAGCTCTTTGTGGAGATTTGAGCTCTTCACTTGGTCATATATGCAAAATTTCATGAAATTGGAGCATGTTTGAATGGGTTCTTGATTTGAAAGCTCTTTGTGGAGATTTGAGCTCTTCACTAGGTCATATATGCAAAATTTCATGAAATTGGAGCATGTTTGAATGGATTCCTCTCATAGTCCTTGTTGGGGGAAATCTCCACGGGATCAAGTCCAGGTAAGAGGCAAGACTCCTGGCGATTTGTCCCGGGCACCGCCAGTTGCCCTGGGACAAAGCCCCCCCGGTGGCTTGTCCCGGGCGCTGTCATTGGCTCGGGGACAAGGCCCCTCGGTGGCTTGTCTCGGGCGCCGCCATTTGCCTGGGGACAAGGCTCCCAGGTGGCTTGTCTCGGGTGCCGCCATTTGCCCTGGGACAAGGCTCCCCGATGGCTTGTGCCCCACGATGGCTTTTGCCCGGGGACAAGGCCCCCCGGTGGTTTGTCCCGGGCGCCGCCATTTCCCCGAAGACAAGGACCCCCGGTGCCAGGTCATGTGAGGATCACGTGAAGCACCTCGGGAACTGGCAGGGACACCTATCAAGCATCTGAGCCCTTTGGCCAGGAGAAGGACGCTGGTGCCCCTCGATCCAACGGTTGCGGACGGGGCAGTTTAGTCTTTTTGCATCTTTTGGGCCTATATAAGCCCTTGTAACCCCTCATGTGAAGAGGACAATTCATTTTTACTCTAATACACAACAAAACGGGCGTGCTTCGGAGCCATCTCTCCCCGAGAGAGCTCCCCTAGCCAACTCCAGTTGGGAGCGCGTCGACAGGACTAGGGCCTCCCTCCACTAAGGCCCGAACCTGTATAAACCTTCATGTCACTTGCTGCGTTCGCCCGACGGGAGAGGACCGGTCACGCGGTCAACTCGCGTTGTCTTTTCTTTGCTAGGGACTTCAACAAAACCTGCCGGGGTATTCGCAATACCACGACAGTTGGCGCCGTCCGTGGGCTCTCCCGAAGCTGCCCCTCCTCCGCTGACGAGCTCTTCATCGTACTCGAGAAGTACGCTCGAGTGGAGGGGGATGACCTCTGGAAGAAAAACCAGGGGGTCCCCGCCCCTGTCGACCGGGAAGCTAGGGAGCCCCTCAAACACCCCAAGAGGCGCAGTCATAGAGAGCCACGGCCTCGGGACACCTTTGTCCTCGAGGGCGGAGGCGGCTCGCACGATGCCTCCAAGGGCAACCGCCCCTTCCCCAAGCCGAAAGATCGTGGGGGAGGGCAGTCGTCCCGCGGTCGCGAAAGCCCCGCGGCGAGAGGCAGGGAAGGTCTGTGGTGTACCTTTCACAAGTCCAATACCCACGCCACCTGGGAATGCCACCAACTGCTCCAACACTTCGCCGCATTCCTCGAACAGCATGGGCAGGGAGGGGACTCCTGCCTCCTTGCCCCCTCAGCCGGCCTTACCGGCCCTTCCTGCCCCCGCGGGGGGATAGCAAGGACAAGTGCGGGAAGGGGACCCGTCAGAAACACTCCCCTTCCAAACCTCCCAAAGGCGTGTCAACATCATCATGGGAGGGTCCGCCTCCGGGCGGGACTTTAAACGTCAGCTCAAGGAATACGCACGCGAAGTAAAGGTGGTGGGGGTGCTGCATACGTCTCAGCCACCCAAGTAGTCGGACGTCCCCCTCACTTTTACGGCAGAAGACGCACGTGGGGTTCTCTTCCCCCATGATGATGCGCTCATGTCTCCGCTACTGTCTACAAGTGCCACCTGGCCTGCATCCTCGTGGATGGCGGAAGCTCCGCCCACATCCTGTACCTAAAGGCGTTTAGGGAGATGCAGGTGGATGAGAAGCTACTGCAGCCCACAACAGGGTCCTTGCAAGGATTCGTCCCGAGGAAGACGATCCACCCTGTGGGGAATGTAGATCTCCCCATGACCTTTGGCACCCCGGATAACTACCGGACAGAGATGGTCCGGTTCGATGTAGTGGACCTCCCCTCTTCATACAACGCAATCATGGGGAGGACCACGATCAATCGCTTGGGGGCTGCAATCCATCAGAGCTACCTCTGTGTGAAGATCCCCGGGCCTCACGGCGTAATCACCACTCGGGGAGACCAAGATGTGGCCCACGCTCTATACGAGTGCGCCACCGCAATGATCGGGAGCATCAACATGATCAAGTCCTCGGGGAGAGAGACCTCTTCCCCGGAGCCAAACACCACCGCAATACCTTCCGGGAGATCTCTCCCCAAGCCGCATCCGGAAGGGGACCTCCGAAAGGTCCCGCTGTCCCCAGACGATGGGGACAAGACTGTCAGGATTGGGGCGGATCTCCACGAGGAGCACGCGGAGCAACTCGGGCTTTCTTACGCAAGAACTCTGACATGCGAAGTGTCACCCGGGACGTCATCGAGCATAAGCTCGCGGTGACCCCCGGTCACCCCCTGATCAAGCAAAAGTTGAGAAAACTCTCCCTTGAACGCCAAGAGGCGATCAAGGTCAAGATCGCCAAACTCCGAGAGGCGGGGTTCATTCAGAAGGTCTTGCACCCCGAGTGTCTTGTGAACCCCGTCCTCATGAAGAAGTCGAACGGTAAGTGGCGAATGTGCGTGGACCGACCTCAACCGCGCTTGCGCCAAAGACAACTTCCTACTCCCGCGAATTGACCAGCTGGTCGACTCGACCGCGGGGTGCGAGTTGATGAGCTTCCTAGACGCATACTCGGGCTATCAGCAAGTCCGGATGGCAGAAGGGGACGAGGAAAGACGAGTTTCATAACTCCCCTCGGGACCTTCTGCTACGTCCACTTGCCCTTCGGGCTAAAGAACGCTGGAGCGACCTTCCAGCAACTCATGACGCTGGTCCTCAAGGACCCGATCGGTCACAACGTCAAAGTCTACGTCGACGACGCGGTCGTCAAAAGTCCCCGCGCGACTGCTCACATCGACGATTTAGCGGAGACCTTCCGCAACCTCCATGCATACGGCTCGAAGCTCAACCCTGAGAAATGCGCCTTCGGCATGCGCAGGGGGAAGCTCCTGGGCTTCCTCGTGTCCCAACGGGGCATAGAGGCCAACCCCGAAAAGATCCAGGCACTCCTGGACATGCCCCTGCCGCGCTCGGTCAAAGACATTCAACGACTCACCGTCTGCTTAGCCGAGCTGAGTCGCTTCGTCTCGCGGTCGGGGGAACGCAGCCTCCAATTTTTCAAAATCCTCTGGGGGCTCCAAGGGTTCTGGTGGACCCCCGAGGCCCAGGAGGCCTAAGACGATCTAAAGAAGTATCTCACGAGCTCCCCAATGCTCGTGAGCCCGTCTCCAGAAGAGCCCTTACTCCTTTACCTCGCCGCGACCCCGGTCGCCGTAAGTGCGGTATTGGTAAACGAACAAGGTGGGCAGTAGCATCCCGTGTACTACATGAGTGAGGCCCTCCAATGGGCCAAAACTCGGTACACGGAGATGGAGAAGATCTGCTACGCCCTTCTAATGGCGTCCCAGAAGCTTCGTCATTACTTCCTGGGACACCCGATTACTGTCTCGTCATCCCTCCCTTTGGGGAGGTGCTTCGGAACAAGGAAGCCACCGGCCGGATAGGAAAGTGGGGGGCCGAGCTTGCTACCTTTTCCCTTTCCCTCACGGGGCGCTCCGCCATCAAGTCACAAGTCCTCGCCGACTTTGTGGCAGAGTGGACTCCTACCTCCGAGCCCGGGGACGAAAACCTCCCCGCACCGCCCCGACGCAGTGACCATTGGACGCTCATGTTTGATGGCTCCCTGTGTCTCATTGGGGCCGGTGCGAGAGTAGTCCTCCGGAGCCCTGAGGGGAGGGAACTGGAGTACGCGGCACGACTCAAGTTCCTCGCCACGAACAACGTCGCCGAATACGAGGCCTTGCTCCTTGGGTTGCACCTCGCGCGCTCCCTGGGGATTCGACGCCTCCTAGTAAAAGGAGACTTCCAGCTCGTAGTTTGCCAAATGGACAAGTCCTACTTGTGCCATGACGCAAACTTGAGCCTCTACTTGCAGGAAGGGCGCAAGATGGAGAAGCACTTCGACGGCCTAGAGGCCTGGCACATCCCGTGGAGAGACAACAACCAGGCCGACGCCCTGGCTCAGGCAGCCAGCGCCTAGGAACCACTCCCCAAAGGGGCTTTCTTGGAGATCATCGCGAAGCCCACGGTGGCCTCCCCAGACGCAGACGATGGGCCCTGTGTCCCGGAAGTCGCCGAGATCACCCGGGCTTCATCTTGGATGGATCCCCTCATATCCTTCATCAAGGGGGAGGGAGACCCTCCCAACGAGACCGAGGCCAAGCGCCTCTGAGGCAAGGCTCGGGCATACCTCCTGCTCCGGCTTCTCGAGGACATTCACTTGGGAAGTTGCGGGTCTCATCTGGCCCCGCGCGCCATCGCGGCCAAGGCCCTTCGCCAGGGTTTCTATTGGCTCACGGTGATTTGCGACGCGCGAGACCTTGTCTCTGCGTGCGAGGCCTGCCAGAAGATGGCCAAGGGTTCTAACCTCCCCTCTGTAGCGCTACAGACTATCCCCATCACTTGGCCCTTCGCGCGCCGGGGGCTACAAGTATGCGGTGGTCGCGGTCGACTACTTTACAAAGTGGGTAGAGACTGAACCTCTAGCCAGCATCACGTCCCAAGCGGTACAGCGGTTTTTCTGGAAGAATATCGTATGTCGTTTCGGGGTCTCCCAAGAAATCACTGTCGATAACGGGACCCAATTCGACTCGGTATATTTTCAGGAATTCTGCGAAGGCTTGGGTCTCACCATCCACTTCGCCTCAGTAGCTCACCCCCAGAGCAACGGGGTCGTTGAAAGGGTCAACGGCGTGATCCTACAGGGGTTACGTCCATGGCTCAAACAAGCCACCTCCAAATGGGGTGCGTAGGCGAAGGAGGTCCCTAGCATCCTCTGTTCCATGCGTACGACCCCGAGCAGGGCGATGGGACGCACCCCCTTCTCCCTTGTATACGGGGCCGAGGCGGTCCTTCCCCGGAGATTGGCATCCGGTCACTGCGGGTCAAGCTCCTAGACGGAGCTACGACCGCAACATGCCAAGCCAACGAAGCAAATCAGTGACTGGAGGTCGACCTCGTGGAAGAGGAACACGACCGAGCGCTCCTCCGCCATGCCATCTACGAGCGCGAAATGGCGCGCGCATACAACCAGCGCGTCCGCGAGAAAGCTTTCCGCCTCGGGGACCTCGTCCTCAAGCGCGTAACCGACCCCCAAGCCCAGGGCAGGCTCTCCCCCAAGTGGGAGGGCCCCTATAGGATCTCAGCAGTCCTGGGCTCGGGGGCTTACAAACTCTCCAACCTTCAAGAGCAGGAGTTGAAGCACACGTGGAACGTACGCTTGCTTCGCAAGTTCTACGTCTAGCCTACAGGCTCGACCCCTCCCCCAGAGCGGTTACGCTGGAGGGGAGGAGGACATTGTACTCACCATTCCCTCCCCATCGCGATCTTGCGGGGGGAGGCGTTGTATCTCAACTCTTTATTAATACAATTGGTATTTCCTCAGCTTTAACTCAATGTAGGTCCCTACACTATTGTCTCACGGTGATGCCCTCCCCGTGAGGAAGTGGGCTATCACGACCCAAGAAGTCCCTACAATGGGAGTCCTACTCCCGTAGGGCGGCTTACAATCACCCCTCGCGGACTGAGGGTGTAAGCGGCAACCCGGTCCTCAAGGACCGTGGTAACAAATCAATTTGAAAGACTAGTCCCCTCCTCAAACACTCAGACCCGTCATCAGGCACATCATCCTCCGGGAGTCGATTTTCTCCTTAGCGAGATGGAATTCTCGGATATTCTTTCTCGGAGATCTCATTCCCGGCTCCTCGTTTTCACGGCGACCGGAGGGTTTTCTCCTGGAAAAATTATCCCTAGGAATTTCAGATTTTCTCGGATATTCTTTCTCGGATATCTCATTCCCGGCTCCCCGTTTTCACGGCGACTGGAGGGTTTTCTCCCAGAAAAATTATCCCCAGGAATTTCAGAGATTTTCTCCCAAAAAAATTCCCGGAAATCTCGGACACTGTCTCCCGGAAAATTCATTCACGGCTCCCTGTTCTCATGGTGACCGGAGGATTTCTCAGCGGGATTTTTGAAAAATTGTTCCCAGAAGTTCTACCCGGCCCCCCGTTCTCACGGCGACTGGGAAATTTCTCACCGGAACCTTTGGAAAATTTTTTGAGGAATTCTTACCCCGAGCTTTGTCACCTCTACAGCACGCGGAGCCACCCTCCGGCCCGCTGTGGAGGGGACGTAACTTGTGCCCGGGGATCGCCCTGTTACGGACCATCATTTGAGAATTCACAAAGTACACAAGCAAACTTAGCTTTATTAAAATATTTAACCGAAGGACATCTTCCCCCTCCGGTGGGCATCGATACATTAAACGCAAGATACAACCTGGAAAGCTCCTACACCTAATAATCCCGGAGGCCCTCCGATAGCTCCCAGGCCAGGTCTCGATACAAGCTTCGTATACGTCGCTGGGCCTCCCGGAGCAAGTCTTCGGGCCAATATTCATAGCCCGCCGGTGGAAGTATCCGAAGCGGAGGAACCCTCTGGGACCTCGGTCGTTGAGGGGATAATTCGGCGCGGTGGTTGTCGAAGTTGTGCAGGTGCCACTCTGGAAGCCACCGCAACCGGATTGGCTCCCGGGAAACACCCCTACCATGTCCCCCGGAGAGGAGACTTAACAAGATGAAGGCTGACTGGGCATCCCCTAGGTGACACCCACCGGAGCCCAGGGGCCCCACCTCCAGAGAGACTCCCGACAACATTGGGGCGTCCCTGAGGTTGCGCTCAAACCTCGGGGGTCTTTGCCCGGGAGTAACCTCCCGGGGCACCTGGTAAATCCAATTCAAAAGACTTCGCAAAAATTCATTCTATTGCATCAAAATATTTTTGTACAAATGTCCGGGGCTTCTTCTAAGAAGCTACTGGGAGCAAAAACCCTAAAACAAAAAAGAGGGACCTATCCAAAGGTCCAGGGGGAGGCTCATACTTTTTCAATGGTGTCCTCCCCCCGGGAGACCTCCGTCGGAGCCACTGCGTCCGCCCTCGGAGGCGCCGGCGCAGGGAATCGCACCCGAACGATCAGGTCGTAGAAGCCACCGGCGAGCTGCTCCACTTCTCGTCGGGACGGCTCGAAAAACTTCGAAAAGCTCCGGGGGATCCGGCCCCCGATCGCCCGGGCGCCGACCCCCCGGTGCTCCACAAGCCCCACCGCGGTAGCCACTACCGGGATCGCCCGGCCCCGTGCCCGGGCATCGGTGGCCTCCGGGATCACGGAGACTTGTGCATTAAGGAAACGCGCAGCCTCCACGAGCCTCGCCGGCGCCACCTCGGAGCTGCTCCCCGGGCCAAGGTTCACCGCGAGTCCTTCGAGGGCCAAGCGGACAAAGCGGCTCGTGTCCATCACCACCCGAACGCTGGAGCCCTCGAGCTGCCGGAGGGCATCCTCCTTGGCCTTCGTCTCCCTCCCGTCATCCTCGTTGGTGTTCTTGGAGGCGTGGAGTTGGGCCTGGACTCGGGCCAACTCCCGGAGCGCACCGTCTAGCTCCTCCAAAAAGGCGGCGGCCGTCCCCTCCGCCTCCTTCAGCGCTTTGTCAAAGCGCGCCTCAATGCCCCAGGCGATGGCCGCCCCCTACGAACATGAGACTTAGTCAAAACACGAGGCGGAATCCTGGAACGAACCTGGATGTGGTGCGATTGTAGCTCCCCGCAGCGTTCGCGAAGCGTCCCTTGCGAGACGTAATCCTGGACCTTCTGGGTCTGGAGCCCCTCCGTGAACCGGAAGACCTCCCCCGTGGACAGCAGGGGGGTCTCCCTCCCAGCAACTCCGGACCCATCAGCACCGGCGGGCCCCCTCACGAAGGTCGCAGGGGTGATGTGGACAGGAGTGGCGGTGGCCGGAGTCCTTGCCGCCGAGGAAGAGGCCGATGAGCTCTCCAAGGGGGTCCCCCCCAGGGGGGGATGAGGAGCCCTTTCCCCTTTCCGGGCCGCGGGGCCCCCGGGACCTCCGTCGCCGTGGGGACCTCATAAACCAAGGGGCTTCCCCCTCGTCTACCGGCCATTCGACGTGCGGAGGGGAAGCCTCCGCGAATCGAACCTCCGGTCTCTCCGACTCCGATGGCGCCGGGGCCGCTGGGAGAGCGATCGCTGAAGGCGGCGAGGGGGCGTAATTTGCCGAGACGGATGCCCCCTCCCTCCCCCGTCATCGGCTGGCTCTTTTCCCCGAGCCTCTCCGGAGGCCTCGGGAAGGCGCGCAAGCTCCCGCGCCTCGACCGCCCCCCCGGAGTTCTCTGGGAGGGGCGGCGTCCAGGGCCTTCACGGGCGTAGAACCCGGCGTCGTTGCCGGACCGGGGGCCTTCTAAGCCTTGGCCCGCTTCGACTCAGAACCCCCGGCGACCTCCTTTTCCCGCTTGTGAGAGCCGGGGGTGGGGAGAGGCGTCCTCTCCGGTGGCCTCAGCCCGAAGGCCTCAGCCACCAAGTTCCAGGGAGGACCCTCCCCGATAACACGCACGATGCGCTCGTGCTCATCGGCGTAGTACCTCCTGAGGAGGTTCTCTACCTTCTCCCGGGCGGCCGGATATGGCCCGATTGCAAAAGTAAAGAGTTAGAAAAATCAACAAAAAAGCGAACGGAGCAGCCGGAAACTTACGTTGAGTCACCGGCTTTTGCGGGGATCGCTGTGCCGGGCACATCCCGATCCCCCTCCTACCATGCAAGAAGGGAGAGATCTTCAATAGTGTCAGCTCCTCGGCGGCGTCCCTCATAGAACGGACGCCCCGGGAGCCAACTACCTTGCTGAGGAGCTTCAGCTCCTCCTTGGCCTAAATCGGGGGTTTGGGGGCGGACTATCGGCTGTAGGAGGGGGGCTCCGGTGAGTAGGTCACCTCGGCGTCCCGGACCCGAAGATAGAACCACTTCCGGACCAAGTCCCCCCAGTGGTCCCGGGAAGCTGCCACCGGGTACTCCGCCACTCGGGATGGCAGGAGCTGGATCATGACAGAGCCGAATGGGGACTTCGGCCCTCCCTTCACCAGATGGGAGCTCCTCGCCACCGGCTCGTAGAAGTACCAGAATAGCCAGAGCGTCGGCTCCCATCAGGTACCTATCTCAAACAGCCAGATGAAGATGCCCATCCGAACGAAGGAGTTCGGCGTCAGGTGGTTGAGCGCCAACCCATACTCCTGAAGGAACTCCCGGAGCAACGGGTGCACCGGGAGCCAGAGCCCGGCCTCGAGAAAAGCCTCAAAGACCACCACTTCCCCGGGCCTAGGGTGGGGGGCACCATCCTTCTTGGAGGGGATCCAGACATCCCCGTCTGCGACAACCCCTCGGTCCACGAGGGACTCTAAGTCCCCCGAGGTGAACTCGGAGGCCCAGAGGAAGTCTGCGGTGACTTCCTTCGGAGGCACCTCGGCGGCCTTAGCATGACCCTTGGGGCCCATTGTTTTCCCCAGTGGCTTAGGCTCTAAGGGGACTGGCTCGAGTTTCCAGAGATTGGGCTTCTGGGAGAGAACTACCGGGAGAGCTAAGGGCGCCGGTGATGTTTGAGGATTGAGGGTTCGAGTGACTCCTTTGGGTCCCTTGAGGCCCTATTTATAGGGCTCGAACATGGCCCAGATGGATGCCACATGGCTCCTCGTGGCACATCCGCGCCACTCAATTCAAAAAGCACGCGGGAATTGAAGGGACGGGCACGCAAAATGATGCGTCACCAGCTTGAACCGCGAGCGGCCGTTATGGTTGAACGGTGCTTTCCAATCGAGACGGGGCCTTAATGAACAACGGCACCGCCGTAAATGCGTGACACGAACATTGAATCGCCGAGGCTCCGAGAATCCACCCTGGAGGAGATGTTCTCGGTAACATGAACCATCCCCTCCGGGGACTCGAACAGCATCCCCGGAGGGCATGGGGGGCTGCTGTTGGGGGAAATCTCCGCGGGATCAAGTCCAGGTAAGAGGCAAGACTCCCGGTGATTTGTCCTGGGTGCCGCCAGTTGCCCGGGGACAAGGCCCCCCGGTGGCTTGTCCCGGGCACCGCCATTTGCCCAAGGACAAGGCCCCCCGGTGGCTTGTCCCAGGCGTCGCCTTTTCCCCGAAGACAGGGACCCCCGGTGCCAGGTCATGTGAGGATCACGTGAAGCACCTCAGGAACTGGCGGGGACACCTGTCAAGCATCTGAGCCCTTTGGCCGGGAGAAGGACGCTGGTGCCCCTCGATCCAACGATTGCGGACGGGGCAGTTTAGTCCTTGTAACCCCTCATGTGAAGAGGAAAATTCATTTTTACTCTAATACACAACAAAACGGGCTAGGGGCTGTTCGACAGGACTAGGGGCTCCATTGAGGCCCGAACCTTTATAAACCTTCGTGTCACTTGCTGCGTTCGCCCGACGGGAGAGGACCGGTCATGCGGTCAGCTCGCGTCGTCTTTTCTTCGCTAGGGACTTCAACAAAACCTGCCGGGGTATTTGCAATACCACGACAGTCCTTGTTTCATCAAATCTCCATTTTAGTGGAATTGATGGATTTTGATTTATGCAAAATTTCATAAAATTGGAGCATGTTTGAATGGATTCTCGATTTGAGTACTCTTTGTGGAGATTTGAGTTCTCTTTGTGGAGATTTGAGCTCTTCACTAGGTCATATACTTTTCTCTTATTTTTTTGTGACCTAAAATTGTTTTGTCAAATCTTTTTTTGGCATACCTTTCGTTTGTATGTTTTTGGTGATTAATGCCAAAAGGGGGAGAATTTTGTGTGGATTAAAACTGTTATTTCCTATTGCTCATTGAAATTTGAGCTTGGTATGAACGCTTTAGAAATTTTCTTATATGAAAAGACTTTAAAATTGGGAAGGTTAACACAATCATTTCACAAAAGTAATCAAGAATGATTTCTTTGTGTGTCAAATATATGTTGATGACATTATTTTCGGTTCTACTAATGAATATTTTTGTCAAGAGTTTGGTGAGATGATGTCTTGGGAAGTCGAGATGTCAATGATTGGAGAGCTAAGCTTCTTCCTTGAACTTCAAATTAAGCAACTCAAGAATGGAACCTTTGTGAGTTAAACCAAGTATGTGAAGGACTTGCTCAAGCGCTTTGGGATGGAGGATGCTAAAGCTATTAAAACTCCCATGGGTACATGTCGCGCCCTGAAACTGGGACTACGACTGCTCCCGTGGAGACCTAGCTTGCTGTAGCTATTCCCAAATATGCATATCTTTGACTTCTCAGGATAAGTCAAGCACAGGAGTATATTCACATTGCAGCAGAAAAACTTCCAAAATATTTAAGCAGTGTGGCCTGCTGGCCTTAATATTACATAGAGAGATTACAATACCTTCGCGGCATTCAAGGTTTAGTTAAACCAAAATAAAACTTCTACACAGCGGATGATGGGTGTCCCTTCCATAGTAAGAAGTTGACGGCAGAACAGCACATCATGGATCTGGCAGAACTGGCTCTCCTTCATCTTGTTCCAAGAAGTTCTCCACGCCTTCTTCTTGATCATGATATGCTCCATCTACTGGGTTGAAGTTGGCAAGGATGAGTACTTACGTACTCAGCAAGTCATAGGTAAGAGTAGATACATATAGTAGTGTTGTTATGAACCTAGACTAGTCAAGAATTATGGATGTTTGTAAAATAATCTTTTCTTTCATATCTCATCTCATCTCATGGTAGCACTTTTCATAACATAGTATCGCTATTCATGTTCACTAAATTATAGCACTACCGCGACACGTCGACACACGACAGCCCACGGTAGCACCCCTTATCATGACAACACATGTCATTTGGGTAATCTTGATTTATCAAATTTTATTTAGAAAACATACTTGTGCCACACCCTGTGGATTTAATCCACTGCAGCAGACTCCTATAAACCCGGGAGCTCGGAGTATTCAAATACATTTTTAACTCTGCAGAGAGGTACCAATTTACCCGCAAGATATTCCACTTTCATGCCCATCCTATCAATATGATTAGACCCTTCCTCACAACCATGTGTGAGTGGCAAGGTGGATATAACAAGAACTTTTGTCATGTTTCACACACAATTCACCCCTGACCCTGTGGATCTCTGGCGAACCACAGTTGTGGCGGGTATTACCCCCACCCCTAAGTGTCGACGATTCGGACTCGGGGTCCTTAGCCGAACTTATGCAGAATTTATAGGTTGTGAGACCTTTCAGGGTGTCCCTCTGGGAAGGTATGATGAATTATGGAGAACTAGAGCACAGAGAGGTTTATACAGGTTCGGGCCCTCGATGGTGGGAGTAATAGCCCTACGTCCTGTTGGGATTTCACTATGTATAGTAAAAGGATTTACAGAGTTATGGAAAAGATCTTCACAGGCGAAGATTTTCCTTATATGTTTGAACAAGACAAAACCTGAAAGGCTTTGTGAAGGCTATCTAATTTAGACTACTGTCTTCGAGTTGCTTTTGTTTGATCTGGTTCGATCAATTGATCCCTCTCTCCTGTTCGATGTATTGGATTACCCCTTTATAGTGGTCGAAAGGGTGTCAAGCAACAACGGCATCGAACAGTTGCTCGGATGCAGTTTCGGAAACCGCTCCTAACTCCCACGCAGGTTTAACACGTGTTATTCGTGGATAACCGCACGTATTAACCTCCTGACGGTTGTCCTCCTACGTGGAAGAATCTTTGGGATACTCAGGATATCCCTGTCACAGGGACAGAATAGTTCCACTTCCTCTGGTCGAAAGTGCTCTGACCGCGTGATGTTGGCTGACTGAGCAGCATCTGCAGTCTTCTGTTCGCGTATAGCACACGAACTCCTGACCGCGCACTAGCTACGGTCTGATCACGTAAAGACTGTGACCTCGTGCTTGTGCTTCTCAGAATGACTTGAGTTCGCACCACCAGGCGCTTATCTGGTTCGAATCTATCCTGAACCAGTCGTACATTTATTTGACCTGACTCGGGTATCAATCCTCGTCACTAAGTCTCTTCCCATTACTGGGTCAGCGTGCATGATCACATTCAGTGATACGTGGAGGAGCCACACTCCGTGAAATTAGTGTATTGTTTTCCATCTCATATAGGGGTTTCATGTGCTATCCGCATAAGTACTTGTTCAGGCCTATCCCATACCAGGCTTGCGGTTAGCACGTTGGTCATGCCACTAGACGCACAACACAAGGTTCTAGTCCTTATATGCCAGTGACCAGACCATCCACAATCATGCACCTTCTGTGCCTGCACATCCTTTGCGGTTAAACACCTCTAGTGCTACAACCATCCATACCAAAATTCTGGTCATGGCTAGGGGTTTTATTTCATGAATTTATATAAATACATATATAATAGTTCATGGTTCACTATTTGATCCTTTCACATTTCACAGGCATCCAGCCTAGTACTGCCAATTCATAATTCAACCATTATTTCACATGCAATATTACTTATATTCAAGGTCATATCATAGCAACTTATAAAATATAGGTTCAAGATGATCAAGACTATGACTTGCCTTCCGCATCATAAGAGACAGTAGTTGATGTCGGATCAGCAGTGAAGTCCTTGAACTCTGGCTTTGACTCTGAGCAAAGATCAAACAAGCAACCAAGAATCACAAACTTTTCAATACATTATTATACTACATCCAATAATGCAAAGATGAAATGTCTCGATGATTCTGGAATAATTGGGTTTAGAAGCTGATTAGGGCTAACTCACAGAATTAGGGCTGAATATGGGTGCTAGGGACTTTTAGGGTTCCAGGGTATGGAAATGACACTAAGTCCGCGGCTGGTTTGCTCAAAAACGACGAACGTCTTTAGGTTGACATTCGGTTCAAGGCGTCGACATAGGGTTAATGGTTGATAGAGGGCTCAATTCAAGTTGTGACAGAAGAAGAAATTGTAGATCACAACCACAGGAGTCTAAGGGACAAAGTCATTTTCAAAATTCACATCTGGAAGGAAGTGAAAAGGGCTAATGCCATTGGCTGGCATAGACTGGCATTGGGCTGACATGGCCAGAAACTAGGGTTTGCCATATCTTTTGATCTAGAGCTCCAATTGATGCACCACTTTGTCTAGGAGATAGGCCTTGATAGCAGGAACAAATTATTCAACATGTTCCAAGGTTGAAGATGGCCGGAAAGTGGTGAAAACCGGCGAAGAACACGGTGGCTGGAGTTTCAAGTCATGGCACTGGACAGAAATTAGGGCATAGCCATAAATTTTGATTTAGACTGAATTAGACGTCGAGCTAGTAGACAAAATTGTTCAGGAGATCAAGATGCATCTAAGGGACAAGGTGGCTGGAGCTGGATCGGCCGAGAATAGATTTCCAGTGGCCGGCACCGATGACGAAGACACTGGATTTGGGGGTTTTTGCTAGACAGGATTTGAACTCAATTCCAAGCTCAGGGAGTAAAGAGGGATGCATATGGAAGCTATTGGCACAATTAATTTGGCCGGAGCATCACCGGAGAAGTCTGGCGACGAGCGCCGGCGACTGGTGAAGCTCGAGCTTAAAGATATCTTCAATTCTTGCTTAATTCTAAAATGTGGATTCACTGGTTTGCTATTTAAAGCTCACTGATCATTTTACTCTACTGATCATTTTACTCTACCGGAGCCGGCTGGGGAGGCTCTCTTGGGGAGAGGCTTCCGGAACAAACTTGTGAGTTTGGCTATTCTAGAAATAATGAATCACTTGTCTTTACAACAGGGGGTACAAGGGCTATTTATAGCCCCAAAAAGAAGCAAGAAAGACTAAACTACCCGGACGCTACCATCGGATTGAGGGGTAGCAACGTCCTTCTCCCGGTCAGACGCCTTGGATGCTTGACAGGTGGTCGCTGATTCCCGAGGCGCTCCTCGCGTGACCTGCACGTGATCAAGAACCAAAGACTTTTACCTTTAGAAGGGCGACAATGCCCGGGACATGCACCGGAGGCAATGTCCCCGGGCAAAAGGCGGCTCCCGGGACCGGCACCGGAGGCCAGGTCCCCGGGCGAAAGGCGGCGCAAAAGGCGGCGCCAGGGACCGGCACCGGGGGCCAGGTCCCGGAAGCCAAAAGGAGGCGCCCGGGACATGCCCCGGAGGCAATGTCCCCGGGTGAAAGGCGGCGCCCGGGACCGGCACCGGAGGCCAGGTCCCGGGAGCCAAAAGGTGGCGCCCGGGACACTCCCCGGAGGAAATGTCCCCGGGCGAAAGGCGGCGCCCGGCCCGGGGCAGGCACCGGAGGCCACGTCCCCGGGCGGAAGGCGGCGCCAGGGACCGGCACCGGGGGCCAGGTCCCGGAAGCCAAAAGGAGGCGCCCGGGACATGCCCCGGAGGCAATGTCCCCGGGTGAAAGGCGGCGCCCGGGACCGGCACCGGAGGCCAGGTCCCGGGAGCCAAAAGGTGGCGCCCGGGACACTCCCCGGAGGAAATGTCCCCGGGCGAAAGGCGGCGCCCGGCCCGGGGCAGGCACCGGAGGCCACGTCCCCGGGAAAATGGCGGCGCCCGGGGCAGGCACCAGAGGCCACGTCCCCGGGCGAAAGGCGGTGCCCGGGACCGGCACCGGAGGCCAGTTCCTGGAAGCCAAAAGGCGGCGCTCGGGACATGCCCCGGAGGCAATGTCCCCGGGCGAAAGGCGGCGCCCGGGACCGGCACCGGAGGCCAAGTCCCGGGAGCCAAAAGGCGGCGCCCAGGACATGTCCCGGAGGCAATGTCCCCGGGCGAAAGGCGGCGCCCGGGACCGGCACCGGAGGCCAGATCCCGGGAGCCAAAAGGCGGCGCCCGGGACACTCCCCGGAGGCAATGTCCCCGGGTGAAAGGCGGCGCCCGAGACCAGCACCGGAGGCCAGGTCCCGGGAGCCAAAAGGCGGCGCCCGGGACATGCCCCGGAGGCAATGTCCCCGGGCGAAAGGCGGCGCCCGGGACCGGCACCGAAGGCTAGGTCCTGGGAGCCCAAAGGCGGCGCCCGGGGCAGGCACCGGAGGCCACGTCCCCGGGCGAATGTGACGCAACTTACCTGGACTTAGTCTCGCGGAGATTTCCCCCAACAGCAGCCCCCCATGCCCCCCTGGGACGATGCTCGAGTCCCCGGTGGGTATGGTACATGTCACCGGGAAAATCTCCGGACCAAGCCACCAGAGCCGTGACGCTTTGATTCCCGTGCCGCGCACTTATGACCGCGCCGCTTGGCCATAAATGTGCTCGCAATTCGAATCGGCACCTCGGTTTGTGCGCCAGTCCCTTCGTTTCCCGCGCATGGTTTGAATTCCAACGGCCCAGATGCGCCGCGAAGTGCCACGCGGCGCCCATCTGGGCCACGCTTCGCCCCTATAAATAGGGCCTTGGGGGGCCTGGGAAGTTCATTCCAAACTTTCAAACTTCAGCGCCCTTAGCTCTCCCGGTAGCTAGCTCCCGGTAGCCAAGCGTCCGGAACCTTTAGGTGTCCAGCTCCCTGAAACTTTAGCCACCGGAAAAAACCAAACCTGATGGCACCGAAGGGTCGAGCGAAGACGACGGAGGTGCCCCCAGAGGAGGTCGCTCCGGACTTCCTCTAGGCGTCCGAGTTCACGGTCGGGGACTTAGAGTCCCTGGTCGAACGAGGAGTTGTCGAGGACGGGGACGTCTGGGTCCCCATGAAGAAGGATGGAGCTCCCCGCCCCAGGCCCGGAGAGATCGTGGCCTTCGAGGCCTTCCTCGAGGCGGGGCTCCGGCTCCCGGTGCATCCATTGCTCCGGGAGTTTTTGAAGGAGTACGGGGTGGCTCTAAACCACCTCACGCCGAACGCCATCGTCCGGATGGGCCTATTCATATGGCTCTTCGAGACGGCGACCGGGCGGGAGCATACCCTGCGAGCCTTCCTGTACTTCTACGAACCGGCGGCGAGGAGCTCCCACCTGGTGAAGGGGGGACCCAAGTCCCCCTTTGGCTCGGTGATGGTGCAGATGCTACCGTCCCGGGTGGCCGATTACCCGGTGGCGGCCTCCCAGGACCACTGGGGAGATTGGATCCGGAGGTGGTTCTACCTCCGGGTCCGGGACGACGGGGTGGTGTACTCCCCGGAGGCCCCCACCTACAGCAGGTCGTCCGCGCCGAAGCCCCCGGTGTGGACAGACGAGGAGCTGGAGCTCCTCGGGAAGGTCATTGTCTCCCGGCGCACCCGCTCTATGCGGGACGCTGCCGAGGAGATGATGTTGTTGAGGATTTCTCCCTTCTCGCGCGGGAGAAGGGGGGTTGGGATGGGCCCGGAGCAACGGCCCCCAGTGAAATCGGTGACCCGACGTAAGTCTTTGTTACCTGGTTCATTGCATTTACAAATTTTACAAAATTTGACTAACTCTTTACCTTTCGCAGTCCGGCCGTACCCGGCGGCATGGGAGAAGGCGGAGAACCTCCTGGGGAGGTACTTCGCTGACGAGCACGAGCGCGTCGTGCGCGTCGTGGGGGAGGGCCCTCCCTGGAACCTGGTAGCCGAGGCCTTCGGGTTAAAGCTACCGGAGAGGAAGCCCCTCCCTACCCCCGGATCGCACAAGCGGGGGAAGGAAGCCGCCGAGGGCTCTAAGCCTAAGAAGGCCAGAGTTCAAAAAGCCCCCGGCCCATCGACAACACTGGCCTCGACGCCGGCGAAGGCCCGGGACGAGACCCCCGGGACCGGGCGTGCCCGGGCGCAGGCCCGGAAAGAAGCAACACCCCCTCCCCCGGAGAGCCCCATTGAGGCTCGGGGGAAGGAACCGGCCGCGGGCGGGGCGACGTCCGATTCGGCGGACTACACCCCCCTCGCCGCCTTCAGTGGCGGCACTTCCGGCGCCTCCAGCACCTTTGGAGCCGGAGAAGCCGGAGGTGAGATTTGCGGAGGCCTCGCCTCCGCGGGTGGAGTGGCCGGTAGATGGGGGGGGAGCCCCTCAGTCTACGAGGTCCCTCCGGAAGTGGAGGTCCCGGGGGCCCTCCCGCCCGGGAAGGGGAAGGGCCTGATGGTTCCTCCCCGGAGAGGGAGCCCTTCCGGGAGCTCCTCGGCCACTTCTTCGGAGGCCACCTCTTCGGCGACGAAGACGCCGACCACACTGCTGGAGGCTCAGGTTCGGGGACCGCTCATCGGCCTCGACGGGATCGGCGTCGGGCGGGAGACCCCCCTGCTTTCTGTGGGGGAGGTCTCCCGATACGCGGAGGGCCTGCAGACCCGGAAGGTCCAGGCCTACGTCACGGAGGGGACGCTCCATGATCGTTTTGGGGAGCTCCAGTCTCTCCAGATTCAGGTACTTACCCGAGTCGATGACGCTTTCTTTCGGGCCCCTACATTTGAAATTTTCTAACTCTAGAGTTTGTAGGGCGCGGCCATTACCTGGGGCCTTGAGCAACGGATCAGCCGGCTACTGAAGGACGTGGAGGTAAGGGCTGCCACCTACCTGGGGCAGCGCGACGAAGCCCTCCAGGAGCTGGCCCGGGTCCGGGCCCAAGTCCACATCTCCGAGGCTGTCAACGGCCGCCTTCGGCAGGAGGCCAAGGCGAGGGAGGAGGCCTTCTGGGAGCTCGAGGGTTCGAGCGTCTGGGCGATGATGGACGCAGGCCGCTCCGTCCGCTCGGCCCTCGAGAGCATTGGGGTGAGCCTGGGCTCTGGGAGCAGCTCGGAGGTGCCCCCGGCCACCCTCGCGGAGGCTGTGCGTTTTCTTAACGCACAGGTCTCCGTGATCCCGGAAGCCGCAGATGCCCGGGCACGAGGCCGGGCAATCCCCGTGGTTGCGGCCACGGCCGGGCTCGTGGAGCACCGGGGGGTGGGCGCCTGGGCGATCGGGGGCCGCATTCACCAGAGCTTCCCCGAGTTCTTCGAGCCCTCGCGCCGGGAGGTGGAGCAGCTCACTGGGGGCTTCTACGACCGGATTGTCCTGGTGAGATTCCCGGCACCGGCGCCTCTGACAGCGGATGCCCCGGCCTCGGCCCCGACGGAAGCCCCCCGGGGGGAGGACGCCAATGAAAAAGTATGAGCCTCCCCCCAGGTCTTAGATAGGACCCTTTTGCTTTCTTAGGATTTTGTTCCCAGTAGCTTCTTAGAAGAAGCCCCGAACACTTGTAAAAAGACATTTTGAAATGCAATGGAATTAGAAATTTTTCTAAGTCTTAAATTAATACAATGTTACCAGGTTTCCCGGGAGATTACTCCCGGGCGGAGGTCCGGAAGAAGTTCCCCGGGGGCGAGGCCTTTGAGTCCCGGCAGGTGCCCCCCGGGGGAAACCCAAGCCGCTTTGATCTTGCTGAGCCTTGTCTCCGGGGAGCGCAGCGGGGACGCCGTCCGGGAGCCGATCTGATTGAGATGGCATCCGGAGTGGCACTTGGACAATTTTGACAATCATCGCGCCAAATTATCCCCTCCGCGTCCGGGGACCTGGATGATCCCCCTCTTCAGATACTTCCACCGGCGGGCTACGAGTATTGGCCTGAGGATGTGCTCTGGGAAGCTCAGCGCCGCATACGCGCCTTGTACCGGGACCTGGCCAGGGAGCTAGCAGAGGGTCTCCGGGACTATTAGGCGTAGGAGCCTTAGGACAGAGAATTTCCGGGTTATGACCCGGGTTGTACCGTTTCCAATGCCCACCGGAGGGGGAAGATGTCCTCCGGTTGAATTATTAATAAAGCTGTGTTTGCTTCTCGTTGCTTTGAGAGTCTAATTTTCATATTTTTCTTGGATGGTATGGACGACTTCTTTTGATAAGAATGAGCTAAGCTTGCTCATGGATGGTGCGGTCGACACCCGGGGGTTCCTTATCCCCCCCGCCCATAGCGGGCCGGAGGGTAGCTCCGCGCACTGTGGGGGTGACAAAGCCCCCGGGGTTAAGATGAAGACCTATAGCATAAGAATTTTTCCAAGTTCGAAAATTCTAAAGCGAGATTTTCGGAGAGAAACTTTCCGGGAGACAATCGTCCGGTCGCCGTGAGAACGGGGAGCGGGGAATAAGGTCTGCGGGGAAGAAACATCCGAGAAAACCCGACGAGATTTCCGGAGATGAGCTTTGCGGGAGACAATCGTCTGGTCGCCGTGAGAACGGGGAGCCGGGAATAGGGTCTCCGGGGAAGAAATATCCAAGAAATCCGTGATTTTTCCGGGAGGCAATCATCCGGTCGCCGTGAGAACGGGGAGCCGGGAATAAGGTCTCCGGAGAAGAATATCCAAGAAATGCGTCCCGCTGGGGAGACTATCGACTCCCGGAGGAGGATGTGCCCGATGACGGGTCTGAGTGTTTGGGTAGGGGACTAGTCTCCCAAAGTGACTCATTACCATGGTCACTGGGGACCGGGTTGCCGCTTACACCCTCAGTCCACGAGGGCTGATCGTAAGCCGCCCTACAGGAGGGACTTGTTGGGTCTGGGCCCACTTCCTCACGGGGAGGGCATCCTCGCGGGGAGGGCGTCCTCGCGGGGAGGGCATCGCCGTTAGGGGCGGTAATGTGAAGAACCTGCAATGACAGTTGAAGAGAAAAACCCAGTTGTATTAATGAAATGAAATACAACGCCTCCCCCCGTGAAGTCGCGAAAGGGGAGGGAAAGGTAATTACAATGTCCCTCTCCCCCTCCGGCGTGATCGCTCCAGGGGAGGGGACGGGCCTGTGTAGGCTAGACGTAAAACTTGCGAAGTAAACGCAAGTTCCACGTGTGCTTCAGCTCCTACTCTTGGAGGTTGGAGAGTTTGTAAGCCCCCGAGCCCAGGACCGCGGAGATCCTGTAGGGGCCCTCCCACTTGGGGGAGAACTTGCCCTGGGCTTGGGGGTCTGTGACGCGCATGAGGACAAGGTCCCCAAGGCGGAAGGCCCTCTCGCGCACGCGCTGGTTGTATGCGCGTGCCATCTCGCGCTCGTAGATGGCGTGGCGGAGGAGCGCTCTGTCGCGTTCCTCCTCCACGAGGTCGATCTCCAACCGCTGGTTGGCCTCATTGGCTTGGTACGCTGCGGTTGTAGCTCCGTCTAGGAGCTCGACTCGCAGCGACTGGAAGCCAATCTCCAGGGGGAGGACTGCCTCCGCCCCGTAGACTAAGGAGAAGGGAGTACGTCCCGTCGCCTGGCTCGGGGTCGTGCACATGGAGCAGAGGATGCTAGGGAGCTCCTCTGCCCATGTACCCTGCTTAGAAGCGGCCTGCTCGAGTCACCGGCGCAACCCCTGTAGGATTACGCCGTTGACCCTCTCGACAGCCCCATTGCTCTGGGGATGGGCCACTGAGGCGAAGTGGACGACGAGCCCCAAGCCTTCTCAGAATTCCCAGAAATAAGCCGAGTCAAATTGGGTCCCGTTACCAACAGTGATTTCAGGGGGACACCAAAACGACAAACGACGTTTTTCCAGAAAAACCGCTGGACGGCCTGGGACGTGATGCTGGCCAAGGGTTCCGCCTCTACCCACTTTGTAAAGTAGTCGACCGCGACCACCGCATACTTGTATCCTCCGGGCGCTGGGGGGAAGGGCCCTAAGAGGTCCATCCCCCAGCGCACGAAGCGCCAAGTGATGGGGATAGTCTGTAGCGCTAGAGGGGGGAGGTTCGAACCCTTAGCCATCTTCAGGCAGACCTCGCACGCGGAGACAAGGTCTCGCGCATCGCGCATGACCGTGGGCCAATAGAAGCCCTGCCAAAGGCGCACTTCTCCGGGTTGAGCTTCAGCCCGTACGGGCGGAGGTTGCGGAAGGTCTCCGCCAGGTCGTCGATGTGGGAGGCTACGTGGGGACTTTTGACGACCGCGTCGTCTACGTAGACTTCAACGTTGCGGCCGACTTGATCTTTGAAGACCAGCATCATGAGGCGCTGGAAGGTCGATCCCGCGTTCTTCAGCCCGAAGGGCATGTGGACGTAGCAGAAGGTTCTGAGGGGAGTTATGAAACTCATCTTTTCCTCGTCCCCTTCCGCCATCCGGACTTGGTGGTAGCCCGAGTAGGCATCTAGGAAGCTCATCAACTCGCACCCCGCGGTGGAGTCGACCAGTTGGTCAATCCGCGGGAGTGGGAAGTTGTCCTTGGGGCAAGCGCGGTAAAGGTCGGTGAAGTCCACGCACATCCGCCACCTGCCATTTGATTTCTTCACGAGGATGGGGTTCACGAGCCACTCGGGGTGCAGGACCTCCCGAATGAACCCCGCCTCTCAGAGTCGGGCGATCTCCCCCTTGATTGCCTCTTGGCGCTCGAGGGAGAGCTTCCTCAGCTTTGCTTGACAGGGGGGTGACCGGGGGTCACCGCAAGCTTGTGCTCAATGACCCCCCGGGCGACTCCCCGCATGTCCCGAGGCTTCCACGCGAAAACATCAGAGTTCTCGCGCAGGAAAGCCGCCAGTTGCGCTGCATGCTCCTCGGGGAGCTCTGCTCCGATCCGGACGGTTTTGTCCCCATCGCCCGGGGACAGCAGGACCTTCCGGAGGCCCCCTTCCGGACGCAGCTTGGGGAGGGGCCTCCCAGGAGGTATCACCGCGATGTCTGGTTTCGGGGGAGAGGCCTCCCCCCCTGGCGCCTTAATGTTATTGACGCTTTCGATCGTAGCGGCGGCGCGCTCGTATAGAGCCCGGGCCATGTCTTGGTCTCCCCGGACGTTGATCACGCCGTGCGGCCTGGGGATCTTCATGCAGAGGTAGTTTTGATGGGTGGCAGCCCCCAGGCGGTTGATTGTGGTCCTCCCCATGATCGCGTTGTAGGAGGAAGGGAGGTCCACTACGTCGAATCGGACCATCTCGGTCCAGTAGTTCTCCGGGGTGCCGAATGTCATGGGGAGATCCACCTTCCCCACAGGATGGATTGCCTTCCCCGGGACGAACCCTTGCAGTGGGCCCGCTGCGGGCTACAGAAGCTTCTCATCCACCTGCATTTCCTTGAAGGCCTTCAGGAAGAGGACATCGGCGGAGCTCCCGCCGTCCACGAGGATGAGGGCCAGGTGGCAATTGTAGATGGTGGCGGAGACAATGAGCGCGTCGGCGTGGGGGAAGCGAACCCTGTGCGCGTCTTCCGCCGTGAAGGTGAGGGGGACGTCCGACCACTTGGGTGGCGGAGACGTGTGCAGCACCCCCACAACCTTGACTTCACGCGCGTACTCCTTACGCTGGCACTTAGAGTCCAGCCCGGAGGCGGACCCTCTCACAATGACGTTGATGCGGCGCTGAGAAGTTTGGAAGGGGAGAGCTTCTGAAGGCTCCCCCTCCTGCGTCTGCCCTTGCTGACCCCCCGCGGGAGCAGGAAGGGCCTGAACAACTGGCCGAGGGGCAAGGAGGCCGGAGTCCCCCCCTACCCAAGCTGGTCGAGGAATGCCGCGAAGTGTTGCAGCAGCTGGTGGCACTCTCGGGTAGCGTGGGTACTGGACCCGTGGAAGCTGCACCACGTCCTTCCCTGCCTCTCCCCGCGGGGCCTTCCCGGCCGCGGGAAGACTGTCCTCCCCCATGGCCTTTCGGCTTGGGGAAGGGAGCCCCCTAGGTCTTCCTCCAGAGGTTGTCTACCTCCGCCCGAGCGTACTTTTCGAGTATGTTGAAGAGCTCGTCGGCGGAGGAGGGGCAGCTCCGGGAGAGCCTCCGGTGGAGCTCCCACGGGAGAATCCCGCTTTTGCACGCTTCGATGACCGTAGAGTCGGGGACGTGGGCCACCTTGCTCTTCACTTGGGTGAAGCACTTGAAGAAGCTTCGGATGGTCTCCCCCATCCTCTGTCGGACAGTGTACAGCTGCGAGGAGTCCAGGGGACGCACGTAGTTCCCCTGGAAGTTCGCGCAGAACTCACGCTTGAGCTGCACGAAAGACTTGATGGAGCCGGCCTTCAGGTTGTAGAACCAGGAGAGGGCGATGCCGGTGAGGTAGAGGGGGAAGACGTTGCATTGTACCGTCTCATCCCCCCCGGCCGCGGAGATGGCTGTGGAGTATACCTGCACAAATTCGTAAGGATAGGCCTCACCGTTATAGTGCTCGATGTGCGGTGGGCGGTAGGGCCACGGCCACTGAATACTGCGAAGTCTGCGGCATAGGGGCTGATTAGCCCCCTGCACTTCCCGGGGAGAGTCCCGGTCGCTGTCTTCTTTGACGGGGGACACACCCTCGTTGTCGGAGCCGGGAAGCGGCCCAAGTGGTCCGCCGGAGTGGCGGTAGAGATGCTTCTCTTCTGGGCCGGGACTGAGTTCCCAGACGTCCAGATTCTCTCCCGGAGAGGCTAGCTCCTCGGTGGGTCTCTTCCACCGACCGGTGCAAGAGCGAGGCTCTCCGCTCCCACGGCCAGGGGGAAGTTCTTCCCCGCGCTTGGGTGAATGCATTCGCTCGACCTCCTCCCGGGCCGGGGGCACCCTCGTGGGCGGCCCCGGGGGAGGAGGGAGCTCATGCACTGTAGCTGCCGGCTGGGAAGCTATCGGGGCCGGCTAGGGGGAGCCCCCTGCGAAGACCCCCGGAACCGGAAAGGGGGAAGCCCCTGTATCATCCGGAACCAGGGAGAGGGCGCCCGCGGCGACGTTCGGAACCGAAGTGGAGGGAGCCCCAGGGCGACGACCGGAACCGGAAAGGGGGAAGCCCCTGTAATATCCGGAACCGGCGAGGGGGGAGCCCCCGCGGAAACGTCCGGAACCAGGGAGCCGATGTGGGGGGAAGTCCGCTGAGGCACGGGAGCTGCTCTGTCGACCGCCCCCGGTGCGGTAAACGCAACACACAAGGTGGGACTGGCTCCCGGCGCAGGAAAAAGCCCCGGCATGTATTGGGCCCCCTGCCCCGGGAACTGGCCCGGAACGGGGTATCCCCCCAGTGCCACGAAGGGCCCGGGCATGAAGTACCCTCCCGGCACCGGGAAGGGCCCGGATGCCAGGAAGGGTCCGGACGTATGACCCGCAGGGAGAGGGTACCCCCCGCTGGGGTCATACGGGGCGGATAAACCTCCGGAGACCGGAGGGACCGCCGGGTGACCCATAAACGGGGGCATGGCCCCCGGATATGGGTACGGCGCATATGTGGGGGCCGGTGGCCGCACCAACACGCGAAGCAGCTCATCCATGGAGCGCTGGGTGCGGAGCTGGCCCTCCACTAAAGCCTCGAGCAGGGCGTCCCGAGGGGCCGAGGGAGCCGTCGGGGGGAGACTGGTCCCGGCCGAGGTTCCCGCGGTCGCCGGGAGCGACCCAGAGGTAGAAGCACCTAAGTTAAGAGGAAAGGTGGGAGGCGGTACCTGGGTCTGGCCGCCTCCGGGCGGAAGCGCCGGGACAGTCGTGTCCCGGACGGGCGGCGCTGGGTCTCTGAGACCGGCGTCACCGGGAAGGGTGCGAGCCCTTGTTCTTGGGGGAGCCATGGCGTCATGTCACGAGTCCCCACGGACGGCGCCAACTGTCGTGGTGTTGCGAACACCCCGGCAGGTTTCGTGGACGATCCTAGCGAAGAAAACGCGACGCGGGCTGACCGGGCGACCGGTCCTCCCCCGCCGGACAAACACAAGAAGTGACACGAGGATTTATACAGGTTCGGGTCCCGGTGGGGGCCCTAGTCCTGTCGGCGTGCTCCCGACTGGAGCCGACCGGGGAGGCTCTCTTGGGGAGAGGCTTCCGGAGCACACCTGTGAGTTTGGCTATTCTAGAAATAATGAATCACTTGTCTTTACAACAGGGGGTACAAGGGCTATTTATAGCCCCAAAAAGAAGCAAGAAAGACTAAACTACCCCGGACACTACCATCGGATTGAGGGGTAGCAACGTCCTTCTCCCGGTCAGATGCCTTGGATGCTTGGCAGGTGGTCGCTGATTCCCGAGGCGCTCCTCGCGTGACCTGCACGTGATCAAGAACCAAAGACTTTTACCTTTAGAAGGGCGACAATGCCCGGGACATGCACCGGAGGCAATGTCCCCGGGTGAAAGGTGGCGCCCGGGACCGTCACCGGAGGCTAGGTCCCCGGGCGAAGGGCGGCGCCCGGGGCAGGCACCGGAGGACACGTCCCCGGGCGAAGGCGGCGCCCGGGACCGGCACCGGGGGCCAGGTCTAGGAAGCCAAAAGGCGGCGCCCGGGACATGCCCCGGAGGCAATGTCCCCGGGCGAAAGGCGGCGCCCGGGACCGGCACTGGAGGCCAGGTCCCGGGAGCCAAAAGGCGGCGCCCGGGACACTCCCGGAGGCAATGTCCCCGGGCGAAAGGCGACGCCCGGGACCGACACCGGAGGCCAGGTCCCCGGAGCCAAAAGGCGGCGCCCGGGACAAGCACCGGAGGCCACGTCCCCAGGCGAATGGCGGCGCCCGGGACCGGCACCGAAGCCCAGGTCCCAGGAGCCAAAAGGCGGCGCCCGGGGCAGGCACCGGAGGCCATGTCCCCGGGCGAATGGCGGCGCCCGGGAACGGCACCGGAGGCCAGGTCCCGGAAGCCAAAAGGTGGCGCCCGGGACATGCCCCAGAGGCAATGTTCCCGGGCGAAAGGCGGCGCCCGGGACCGGCACAGAGGCCAGGTCCCGGGAGCCAAAAGGAGGCGCCCGGGACACTCCCCGGAGTCAATGTCCCCAGGCAAAAGGCGGCGCCCGGGACCGGCACCGGAGGCCAGGTCCCGGGAGCCAAAAGGTGGCGCCCGGGGCAGGCACCGGAGGCCACGTCCCCGGGCAAATGTGACACAACTTACCTGGACTTAGTCTCGCGGAGATTTCCCCCAACACTGGGAATATTGGCCAGAGTGCAGTTATGGTGCAATCGTACAACTCTTAGACCATGGTCGGCAAGTCTTGACCAAACCTTCTTGATTTGGAGGTTCTTCCAGTTCTAATAACTCTTTTATTTCGTGGTCGCGCACAGGCTGTGACCTCGTATTGGGGATTATCATATCTCCGCGATCAGGGTGATCGCGGGCAAATATCTCCGCAACCAGAGTGGTCATGGGCAGCATAATATATAAGATCACAGACCCTGTGACAACTGACATTGTGACCATATAAGTCCATGGCCATAGCTTTATCAGAACTACGAGTAATAGTCATTCATGATGGGCCTTTGTGTCTGACGAGGATTATCACCCGAGCTAGTTCAAAATAATACACGTCTGGTTTAAAACAGAATCAGATTAGACGTGTGCCTATAAGTCCGTCGTTGTGGTCTCAGACGACCTAAAGGGCGTGGACACAGAGATAATTCATGATCGCAACCCTTGCGCGATCATAAGGCCGCAGACAGTGCATGGTCAGGAGACTGCAGACAGTGCGCGATCAAAGGGTCGTTGACTATCTGCGACCAGAATAGTTTGGGAAGGCCTATCTCTTTGAACGGGGATATCCCGAGAATCACGAAGATCTTTCCACGTATGAAGACAACTGCCAGGAGGTTAACATTTGCGGTTGTCCCTTGATTGCACTTATTAAGCCTGCGTGGAAGTTAAGTGCGGTTAACGAAATTGCATCCTAACAACTGTCCAAAGCCGTTTCGCATTGGCACCCTTTTTTCTAGTATAAAAAGGTAGTCAATGCACGTTCTAAGGACAGTTAGTTATTCAGTCAAACATACAAGCACTACCAGGCGTCCAACAGACCTGAAGACTTAGATATAATTAGATAGACACTAACATTGAAGAGATCTTTGCCTGTGATCATCTCTTCTTCCCTCTTGTAAACATCTTATTTCATATAGTGAAATCACAACAGGACGTAAGGATATTACTCCCACCATCGAGGGCTCGAACCTGTATAAAATCCTTTGTCCCCGTACAGACATTAGTCATCCTACCTTCCCGGAGAAGCACCCTGAAAGGTCCCACAACTCACAAATTTGCATAAGATCGACTAAGGACCCCGAGTCCAAATCATTGACAACTGGCGCTCACCATGGGGCCTTTTCTCAAGGTGCTTTTCCTTCATCCGGAGGTTTGGTGAGCAATGTCTGGAGCATATGATTTTGAGAACGACTTCGATCTCGATGATTATGCCCATATACAAATGCCTTCGCCTAGCGCATCTGTTCCAATGGAAGAGGTCAGTTGCGAAGACATTCCAAAGGGACGTCAAGAGGACACGTCTTCCCCTACCCGGGTCATGTCCATCGACTAGGGGATGGAAGAGACAGGTCCGGAACTTCATGTCAGTTCCACCATATGCAAAATCCAGTTTCGGTCGCCATGTGTTCCCGTCGGGGAACAGGATGGCAGCGACCAGGAACTCAGTCCAGGGAGGTTTGATCCTGACAACCTCCACTCTCTCTTTGATTTCGAAATTCGACTCGGAGCAAACAGAGATGTTCACTCCTTTTGTAGCTTCGCTCCCCAGAGAATTTGCTGCCCTGTGGGAAGAAAACCCCAATCAGTGGATTGCTAGGGAAGAACAGGAGCGCAGACAAAAGGAGGAAACAAGAACGCAAGCGAAAGGAGGACAAGACCGCAAGCGATGAGATAACGAACTCCGTAGGACAGCCCTAGAGGCCCTGCAAAATGCGCAGGCTCGTTATGATGCCGCCCCTAGTTCCTCCCGTCGCCCACATGGTCGCAAGCGCGACCAGACGCCTTCTTTACCACCGGAGCATTTACCGGCGGATGAAGAAACGATTACACCTGGCGCACCAAAGAGGAGCATTTACCGGCGGAGGTCTTGCGTAATTTTCCTCCTACCCTCACTGACGCGGACAAACAGGCTTTTAATAGGATCCTGGTGGAGAAGTTGGACGAGGTCGCATCTGATGCAACCCCTACAGCTTCCTCTTGGTCTACGATACGTTCCTATGAAAAGGAGTATTCTTACTCTAGTCATGGTAGGCGTAATCTATTACCATCCGGATCACTTCGACATGACAAATCCAGGCGCATGGGAAGTTCTCGTGATTGAGATCGAATTCCCGTGCATTCTCGTTTGGGACCACGTGGCGCATCTCCATCGCGTGCAACCGCTCGTGGATATGCTGGAAACCGCGGAACTCTCCACTGTCCCTATGTAGGTTGTAAGGCTTTCTCGCCAGGCCTCCCTGCGGTCATCTGGCCAGATAAGTTCAAACCAGGGGGTATTGAGAGGTTTGATGGGACCCCAAATCCGTCGGAGTTCCTTCAAATTTACATTACCGCTATCCAAGCAGCTAGTGGGGATGATCGCATCATGGCCAACTACTTGCCGACGGTTCTTGAGGGACCAGCAAGGACCTGGCTGTTCAATCAGCCCGATGGTTCAATATATAACTGGGAAATGTTGTGCGATGCTATCCTCAACAATTTCCAGAATTGTTATCAAAAACTCGGGAAAGAAGACGATCTTCATCATCTACGACAAACCTCTACGGAGACTCTTCAACAGTTTGTCAAAAGGTTTGTTGGGGTGATAAATACCATCCCAAACATATCTGATAACTCCATTATCAGGGCGTTTAAGCACGTTGTTCGATATCGGAGATTTACGGAAGATTTACTAATCAACCCTCCTCGATCCAACGCTGATCTCTTTGATATGGCAGATCGCTATTCAGACGTGACTGAGGCCGTTGAATGGAATAGGATGGTCGATAAAGAAAATTTACCGCCCCAACCAGGTCTCAAGGACGAGAAAAAAGAGGACACAAGAAAGAAGCCAGAGTCTTCATCGGGCGGGAAGTCAAAGAAGACCAAAAAGAATCAAACAGGACAGTACCGGGAGATCGCAATCGCAGAAAAGCCACCGCCGGCTAAAGGTAATAAGTTTTCATTTAAAAATAAACTGCCTCTGGTGGTCGCAATTCCGACTAGCTAGAAAAACTGACTAACTCGCAGGAAGGCAAGAAGTGGTGCCCGATCCGCAACATTCCGGGAACGACCTCAAGAATTGCCGGAGCTGGTTGAAGCAACTACATGACTTCTACCAGGGAATTGGGCCGATGCCAACTTTGTCATCGAAAGAGTAGACTTGCGGGCTTAGAGACGCCGACGGGGACGAAGAAATGTCCTACCAGGTACCTCGTAATTATGTTAATATCATTTTTGGAGGTTCCTCCTCTATTGTTTCTAAACGACAGTTTAAAGCATTTCATCGAGAAGTTAACCAAGCGGAAACTTCCCTTGGCGAACCTCAATACCCCCGTTGATCGGACACTCCTTTGACGTTTGATCGCTCTGATTGTTCCGTTGGGCTTACTCGACCATTGAGATTACCTCTGGTCATTACCCCAATTATCAGTAACGCGAGAGTCGAAAGGGTCCTAATCGATGGAGGTAGTTCCTTGGACATTTTAATGGTCAAGGCATTGGATGAGATGCAAATCTCTCATTAGAAAATCAAACCCATAATCCATCCATTTTATGTGATAATTCCTGGCCCCTCGATGATGCCGATGGGACAGGTGGTGCTCCCAGTCACGCTAGGTGAACCGGATAGTTTCCGAACAGAGTTAGTTACTTTCAACGAAATTGATTGTGACTCGGCTTATAAAGTGATTTTTGGCAGGCCAACTCTCGCTAAATTTATGATGGCGATGCACTATGCCTATCAATGCAGCAAGTTACCTGGCCCCAAAGGCGTTATCTCGGTCCGAGGCAGCCGCAATGTGGCACTGAATTGCGATCGGTTATCACTAGAGCTCGTGGATCAACTTCCCCTTCAGGATGTCAAGATCACCACCACGGCTGCGAATACGATCAAAGTCGCCCCTCGACCAAAGGAAAAGCTAAAACTGGTTCCATTATGCCCAGATGATCCATCTAGAACAATTCGGATTGGGTCAGGCCTGGATAATAAATAGGAACTCGAACTCATTACTTTCCTCCAGGCTAATGCAGATGTGTTTGCGTGGAAACCATCCGACATGCCCAGTGTCCCAAGGGAGGTAATTGAGCACAGGTTAGCAATTCGACCTGGACAACAACCAATAAAGCAGAAGCTTAGACGCTTTGCTGTTGATCGGCAAGAAGCTATCCGCGCGGAGTTAAACAAACTCCAAGCAGCCGGGTTTATTCAAGAAGTCGATCATCCGGAATGGCTTGCAAATCCAGTCATGGTCCGTAAGTCAAATGGTAAGTGGCGCATGTGCGTCGATTACACCAGCCTAAACAGTGCCTGCCCAAAGGATGATTTTTCCCTTCCCCGCATTGATCAATTGGTCTATTCTACTGTAGGTTGCGAACTGATGAGTTTTCTAGATGCTTACTCAGGATATCATCAAATTAACATGGCAGAAGAAGATGAAGAGAAGACTGCCTTCATCACACCATTTGGCACCTACTGCTACATCAGAATGCCATTTGGTCTCAAGAACACCGGTTCCACGTACCAGCGCTTGATGCAAAAGACCTTTCTTTCCCAGATGGAGCGTAATCTTGAAGCTTACGTAGATGACTTGGTTGTAAAAAGTTTGAAAAGCTTGACTCATTTAGATGATCTTGCTGAAACCTTCTATAATTTGAACCGATTTGAAATAAAATTAAACCCAGAAAAGTGTTCTTTTGGGGTTTCATCTGGTAAACTTTTAGGCTTTCTTGTCTGTTCTAGAGGAATCGAGGTTAATCCCGAAAGAATCAGGGCCATCGAGCAAATGAGGTCTCCTTCGACCATGAAGGACGTCCAGTGCCTGGCAGGTCGCATGGCGGCTTTAAATCGATTTATATCACGACTAGGCAAGAGGGGATTACCTTTCTTCAAAGCTCTCCACAAGCACCATGGTTTTACCTAGTCGGATGAAGCTGAGAAAGCGTTCCAGGAGGTTAAAGCATACTTATTAGTCCGCCGGTGTTGGTTTTCCCGGTCACAAGGGAACCACTACTTCTTTATTTGGCGGCCACACCTCATGCGGTCAGCGCTGTTTTGATCGTAGAAAGAGAAGGTGCGCAACGACCCGTTTATTATGTGAGCGAGGTACTTCATGGTCCTAAGGAGCGTTACCCTGAGGTCCAGAAGATACTTTACGCGCTACTGATGGCTTCCCACAAGCTACGACATTACTTTCAGGCACATAAAATTACAGTGCCCTCGTCCTTCCCCTTGGGAGATATTATCCGAAACCCAGAGAAATCTGGTCGAATTGCGAAGTGGACTATAGAACTTAGAGCATTTGACATCCATTTCACCCCTCGCACTGCGGTCAAGTCTCAGATCCTTGCAGATTTTGTGGTCGAATGGACTAACCCTGACCCTCCAAGGCAAGAATCCGAAGACTTGTCGTGTACTGACCATTGGACGATGTATTTTGACGGCTCTCGTAGTTTCCAACACTCAGGGGTTGGAGTTGTTTTAGTAATGCCTCAAGGCGACCAACTCAAGTCTGTCATCCAATTACATTTTGTTGCGACTAACAACGCAGTAGAGTATGAAGGTATTATTGCAGGGCTTTGGGCAGCAAAATTCCTCGGAGTCCGTCAATTAGTGGTGAGGGGAGACTTGTTGCATCTAGGCCTTCATGCCTAACCCTAATTTTGATGATTAATGAAATCAAAGTGTTCTGGACTAACTGTGCTTCTGAGATTGGTGATACAGATTTTGTTCGCGGAGAAATACAAGATGATCAAGATGAACCCGACTTGAAGTGAAGCACAAGATGCAGAAGAGAAAAAGATAAGACGCAAAACATGAAGCTTCAAAAGACCTAAGGTATTATGAGTTTTTATTTTACCGATCTTGGCGTTTGGAGATGATCGGTTAGGAAATTTCTTTTTAGCTTTAACCGTACTATAAAGAGGGGTGGCGAAAGTCCTCTCTTTATCTCCAACATAAACCGAGAAAACTAGGTCATTGCATTGCATCTTTTTGAGTTGGATTTGATTTGAACTTATTTTGAAAAATCTGGTTTTTCAGTTCAGTTTTTGACAGCAGAAGAGTATTTGCATTTTTCAGAAAGATCTAGGCAGATCTAGTTTTTTCTTCTGTTGACAAAAATGTATCCCTTGAAATTATCTTTCAAACGAGCTATTAAACACCTCTTTTGGATTTCTAGATTTAAAGTTATCTTTGTTTTTATTCAGGCTAACTGTCAGTTTGTGAAACTAACTGTCAGTTTGAATGTCAGTTTGATTAAACTGACAATTGTCCAAAGAGGGTGTATTTTGTGCTCAAAATTTTTGTACTAAACTGACTGTCAGTTTGTCCATACTGACTGTCAGTTAGGGTTTCGACCACAGTGCTTTTAACTGAGTTTCTATTTGGTTTTGGTCGAGTTTGTGGTCGAACTGACTGTCAGTTTGCATAACTGACTGTCAGTTGTGGGTTTCAGCTTTTCATAAACGACCACGAACGGCTAGCAAAGTTTTATCCGTAAATTTTGTCGGCCGTTGTGCACTGAACTGACTGTCAGTTAGGCAAACTGACTGTCAGTTTGGGTTGCTGAATTTCAGCCCTAGCTCCAATGGTTCATTTGATTCTTGAGGCTATAAAAAGGGGCTTTGGGCATAAGTTTTATACAACAAGCAGTAGCATTTCTTATACACTCTTGAGCTTTAGTTTTCCACTTAAAATCTTGATCTTTTGATCAAGTCGAGTGCTTTCCGATCCACCGAGAGTTTCAGTTCTTTTGCATTTGCATTCACTTAGCTTCTCGGTGCGTGTTTGGAGGTCTAGAGAAGACCTCGCTGCCTGTTACTCTTGGTGAGCACCCTCACCTAGACGGTTTGGAGGCGTGGCCGTTGACCTCTCCAGAACGGAGATTGTTGGAGAGGCTCGGCAAGTTTGTACAAGGCATCGGTGCTCGCCTTTCCGGAGTAGACAAGGAGCAACCTTAGTTGATAATACTCTTCGTGAGTATTGAGGCAAAACTCAAGTGACTTGAGTGCTTCAACGAGGACTAGTGGAGACTGGGCGAGTCTCCGATACCTCGGTAAAAACAACTGTGTTCGTTCTCTATTCTTTCTCTTTAAATATATTAAATTGCATTTGGTTCTTCTTGGTATAAAAACTTGTTTTTATTTGAAGTTTTTAAAGCCTCCTATTCACCCCCCTTCTAGTTGGCATCCTTGATCCAACAAGACTCACAACTAGTCGTAAACTAGGTAAACAAAGAGTACAACACCTCTGATGAGACAATGGCTCATTACTTGGGAGAGGTGAGGACATTGGAAAAACACTTTAGTCACTTTGAAGTCCAATACATCCCGTGAAAGGACAATATTCTTTGGCAGGGGTGTTCGTCGAACACTTAGAGTATCTTTCGATCATTACTACAGTCGAAGATGACCAGGTAACAGTCTTTGTTACCAACCTTGGACAAGAAGGGGATTGGATCCATCCATTGAGGGTCTATCTCGAACATGGGACCTTTCCCAAGGACGAAACCGAAAGTGATCGGTTGATTCAAAAAGCGCACCTATATAAGCTTATAGAAGGAGTTTTGTATAGGAAGGGTACATAAGGGGTATTCATGCGTTGTATTTCTCAAGAGGAAGGTAAATCCCTCTTGAAAGAAATCCATGACGGTGTGTGTAGTGCGCATGCATCATTTTGCACACTGATCGGGAAAGCTTTCCGACAGGGTTTTTTCTGGCCTTCGGCACTCGATGATGCCAAAAATTTGGTCAAGACATGCCCCCAGTGTCAATTTCATGCCAGACAGGTTCATCAGCCCGCATATGCTTTGCAAACCATCCCATTAATGTGGCCCTTTGCGGTCTGGGGGATGGATATTGTGGGACCTATGCCACAGGCGGTCAATGGTTACAAATTTATGTTCGTAGCCATTGACACGTTTACAAAGTGGATTCAGGCTGAGCCAAACAGTAACGTCACCGCTGCTGCGGCACAGAAGTTCTTTCATAAGAATATCATCACTCGATTTGGTGTTCCAAGTCGTCTCATCACTGACAACGATTCCCAATTTGCTAGCGGCCTCTTCCTGGACTATTGCGATAATGTTGGAACTAAGGTGTGCTTTGCTTCTGTAGCTCATCCACAGAGCAATGGTGCCGTCGAACGCGCCAATGGGTGTCGCGCCCCGAATAGGGCACCACGACTACTCCCGTGGAGACCTAGCTCGCTGCAGCTGGCTCATACATACATACCACTGACTTCCCAGGATAAGTCAAGCACAGGAGTTTATTGCAGCAGAGTAACTTTCAAATTATCATTCATAAACAGTATGGCCTGCTGTCCTGATACAATAAAAGGGTGATACAATGCCTTCACGGCACAAATGGTCTAAATAAAACAAATAACAACTACGCGGCGGAAGCTAGGCGAAACCCCCACAGTCGTAAGAAATTGAAAGCAGAACAACACACATCAAGGCTCTGGCAGAATTGGCTCTCCACCTTCTGGATCCACGAAATCTTTCAAGCCTTCGTCTTGGTCATGAAGCACTCCATCTATTGTTGAAAGGTTGCAAGGGTGAGCACTTACATACTCAGCAAGTCATAGGTAAGAGTAGAGATACGTATAGTAGAGATGACATGATCCTATGCTATTGAGGGAAAAGAGGTGAGAGGGTTTTCCAAAAATACTTTTCTTCCAAGATTTTCAAATCTCATGCTCATGGCAGCATTTCATATACTTAGGGCACAATCCACGTGCCTCTTAGCTATTATATGATCACTAGATTATGGTACTACCGCGACACGTCAACACATGATAGCCCACGGCAGCACCCCTTATCATGACAACACATGTCATTTGAGTAATCTTGACTTAACAAATTTTAATTTATAAAACAATACTTGTATCACACCCCGTGGATTTAATCCACTGCAGCATACTCCTAAAACTCGGGAGCACGAAGTATTGGAATACATTTTTAACTCTGCAGAGGGGTACCAATTTACCCGCAAGATATATCCACTTTCATGCCCTTCCTATCACAAGGATTGGACTCCTGACTCACTTCATACTGTGAGTGGCAAGGTGGAGATAACAAGAACTTTTTCCATGTTTCACACACAAGTCACCCCAGACCCCATGGTTTTCTTCACGCAAACCACAGTTGTGGCGGGGTTACACAACCCCCACTAAATTGGCATCTTCCCCTCAGGGTCAGCGTGCATTATCACATCCTGTGATATGTGTTGGAGCGCACCCCGTGTAAATCGTGAATATGTCATATAGGGGTTCCATGTGTCATCCACATACTACTTGTTCAGGCCTGTCCCATACCAGGCTTGCGGTCGGCACGTTAATCATGCCACTAGACGCACAACACAAGGTTCTAGTCCTTATATGCCAGTGACCAGATCATACCATAATCCATGCACTTCTAGTGCTGGCACATCCTGTGCGACCAAGCACATCCAGTGCTTCCACCATTCCATACCAAAATACTGGTCACGGTTAGGGGTTTTATTTCATGAATATACATTTATATACATATATTAGTTATGGCTCTCTACCATATTTCACATTTTCTCAGGCATCCAGCCTAGTACTGCCAAATCATTCTTTTCTCAACACATGCAATACTACTTTACAATCAAGGTAATATCTTAACAATTCTTAAAATATAGGTTCAAGATGTTCAAGAATATGACTTGCCTTCCGCGTCGTAAGAAACAGCAGTTGATGTCGGGTCTGCTACAAAGTCTTCAAACTCGGGCTCTTGCTCTGAACAAGGATCAAACAAGCAAACAGGCATTACAATCAATCATACTCTTACTAATCCACTATATGCGATAATGCAAGGTGAAAGCGTCTCGGCGATACAAGATTTGGGGTTTTGGGAAGCGATTAGGGTTAAACTATGGAAACCAGGGTTAAGATTAGTTGTCAAAGGTCTACAAGGTTACAAATGTCTCAAAATATCAGGATAATATCAAGGTTGTGACTGGTTCGCCCAAAAATAGCGAACGTCTTTAGGTTGGCATTTGGTTCAAGGCATCGACATAGGGTCGATGGATGATAGAGGGCTCAACTCAAGTTGTGACAGTAGAAGGAAATGTAGATCACAACATCAGGAGTCTAAGGGACAAAGTTATGTTCAAAATGCATGGCTGGAAGTAGGTGAAAAGGCTCAATGCCATTGGCTGACATAGGCTGACAAGGGCTGACAATGCCCAAGAATGGCATTGACATGGTTTGAATAGTTCCCAGCGGCCAAAATGGGTTTTGATTCAAGCATATGGTGCACAAAGTAGTGAGGCAACTATTTGACAAAGTAGTTTTTGTTTTGCATGACCATAGGTAGGTGAACAGGGCTAATGCCACTGGCTGGCATAGTTTGGAATAGAGTTGACATGGCCAGAAACTAGGGTTTGCCATAACTTTTGATTTATGGCTCCAAATGATGCACCACTTTGTCTGGTAGGTAGGTCATGCTAACATGAATAGATGTCTCAACAGGATCTAGGGCAGGAGATGGCCGGAAAGTGATGAAAACCGGCGAAGAAGTTGACTGGCCTGGAGCACATGCAACATAAACAGTATGGCAACTAGGGCATAGCTATAACTTCTGTTCTAGGCCGAATTAGAAGTCGTGATAGAAGACAAAAATGTTCAAGAGGGTGAAAACATCTAGATGGCAAAGTTTCTGGAGCTGGATCTGCCGGGATCAAAGTCCGGCGACTGGAGCAGTAGAAGAAGACATGGAAATTGGGGGTTTTCGATTTAGGGCAAATGAACTTGATTCCTTGCTTTTGGATGGTCTCTAGGGCATAAGAAAGCTACTGGTGAAGTTAGATTAGCTAGGGATGCACCAGAAAATCTTAAACAGCAAGCTCAGTTCATAAGCAAAGTTCCAATTTGGGGGTTTCTAGGTTTAAGCAAAATTGATGATTCTGGTTGCTTAGGGAGGTTGAGAAGGGTCTACTGATCATGATTGATCACTGGCACGAGGGCTAAATCGGTTTAGTTAGAGTTTAATTGCTCACCGGAGTTCTAGATGAAACACGACGATTGCCGGTGACAGAAAGAATTTAAACTTAATTCCGAGCTTGAGAAGTATCAGGGTGAAGTAATGTACTCACTGGAGTAGCTGGATGGAGAAGAGAAGCAGTGGAGAAGCTTGGCACCGAAGCTCTCTTCTTGAGCTCGTCGGAGAAGAAGAAGTGTACAGTGAAGTGTGGTGATTTCTAGTGCTCTGGAGTGTAAGAAGTAAGGCTAAGCTCTGGTGCGTTTATATAGGCGTGGCTGGAGGCTCTCAACGGTTGGAAATGCTCGGGGAGTTGAAGCCAGCAAGGAAGTGACTGGATTGCGACTTCACGGCGTGCCGGTGATGGAATGACAGGATGCCAGCGGCCGTGAGGGCTTTTGCAGCTGGAGTTGCAGCGAATTGACTGTTGGGTTCGGCATGGCCTCCATGTGGCTACGCTTTGCTGCTGGAGCCGTTGCTGGTGGCGTTCAAACGGGAGGAAATCAGCTGGCTGTGATTCACGCTGGAGAAGATCCACAATGGCATATGGCGAGCACACACGCGGCATCGAGGCATTGGCGAAGATGGCGACCACGGGCTGGCTTCAACGACGACGTAGCTACTGCAGCAGTGCAGCAGGTCGTGGTCGTGGGTTCTGGTCGTGAGAGGAGGAGCTGCGATCGTGGTCGTGCACAGCTTTTGATCGAGAGCGGCTGCGATGGTCGATCTCAGCGGCTCTGGTCGGTTGCAAATCTGGTCAAAAACTGAAGCCTGGTCGATGGCAGCAGCACTGATCGAGCGCAGCAGTGTTTCTGGTCGTGAACAGAAGGTGTGGTCGAACCAAGGACTGAATTGTGATGGTTTTTTATTAGCTTTGGACTGAACTGTAAATCTGGTCTTAGAGATGATTAATTTGAGATCTGATTGCATGGTTGAGTATAATATTTCTATTAATACTCATTTAGCTAAAATTTGGAGAAAGTTTGATAAGATCTGAGGGATTTCACCTATTTTTGAAAATAGGGTAGAATTAGGGTAAAATAGATCTGGATTTTGTAGATCTCGAATTCTAGTAAATGGAGTGAGATTTTGAAGTCTGATCAGAAGGAAAGTCTGTATCAAATAGCATTTGGGAGGTGTTCCCTGAAGAGATTCTGGATTTGGAGTTGATTTGTGGATTTTAGCCTTTTCAAGCTTCCAGGTAAACAGAAAAGGACTTATTCGCAGTAAAATTTGGACTAATCTGCAAAAAGTGCTTAGATGAAACAATCTGGTTCCCAACTTTTTGGAGTAAGTTGAGGATATACCTACGAACATATTCCAAAAGACACTTGAGTCTGGATAGGGTTAAATCATGATAACTCAGTTATCTGGAAACTGCGGTATTTAGGGTAAATCTGAATTTCCTGTTTTCGAAAACAGAAAGAGGCTTAGATACTGGGAGTTAGGGTTAGAATTCAATCTGGCTCCTGAAGACTTTTATCTTCAGGGTAACTGGTAGGTCAAATCTGGATGGGCAGATCATAATCTGGATCTAGAGAATAGATTTGGAGATTTTTAGGGTTTGAGAGAGATTAGGGTTCAGCTGATCTAGCTACAACTACAGAGATACATACATGCAGGATTTTTATGCAAAACTTTTCACCCCCAAAACCAGGGTGTTACAATGGGCAGATATTACAAGACATCAAGAAACGTGTTTTCGATCGCCTTAAGATGCGCTCGGTGGCTTGGGTAGATGAACTCTACTCCATTCTATGGGCACTGCGTACTACCTGTAGTCGAGCCACCAGTGAGACACCTTTCAAGTTGATATACGGCGCCGAGGTGGTGTTACCTACGGAAATTTGTATTGGTTCTGTCCGAACAGATCAATTCGACCAGATTGATCAGATCGAACAACGTACTCAGGATTTAACCTTCCTCGAAGAAAAGCGTGATTGAGCATTGATAAGGTCAGCAGTATATTTGCAAGCTTTGCGAAAATATCACAACAGGAGGGTGCGACGGCATAGTCTTCACGTGGGTGATCTGGTTTTACGAAAAACACAAAACTAGTCTAACCACAATAAGTTCTCTCCTCAGTGGGAAGGCCCTTACATTGTTGTTTCAGTACCGCGACCAGGATCGGCTCGGTTAGCGATGGAGGACGGCAGAATCTTATCCAAGACGTGGAACATTGATCAACTGCGCAAATTTTATGTGTAAGTTTCCCAAACTTTTTTCCTGTTCAATTAGCATGGTTTAACAAAAACTTCGTGAGTACTTTTCTTCGGCTCATGTTATGTTCGTTTTCTTTATTTGCCATACCTATACCGAGCCCAGCTCAGGGGACTGATCGCCGATAATCATTTTGCTACAATACCCTAACCGGATTCGCTGGCCGATCTCATGGTCGCATCTAGCTAAGACATCCCTCAATAAGCCGTTTCTCAATGCACACGGGGCTTACTGGCATGTTCCTGATCATTCGAATGGTTGCCAATTCGTAATAAGGTCGGATGTTGTATTAAGGTCATTATCGGTTTGATCGGATGATCATATCTAAGTTAAAGCATTTCTTGGGTATTCATAATGCCCATATTTTTCCAGAGATTATAATACTAGATCTTCAGTACTTATGATCTCAGGAGGGACTACGAGAATATGTTCATAATATGAAACGAAGAAAGTATCACTTTTTTCCAAAAATTTAAGGCACACATTTGCATGTTATAAATGTAATTTCACAGGTATAATTACTAAGAGAGATCATTACAAGGAATCAAATAAGGCCTAGCTCTTTCAGTAGATCTTCGACTAGATTCTTGACTTCTTCAGAGATGGCCTCAAGTCGATCATTCTTGATCTCTGCGTCTTCTACCACCGGCTTCAGATTCAAATCTGGGCCGTGGTGAAATCGTAATCTGCAGAGAATAGCAGAGGTTATAGATCTGACATTTGACTTCAGTGCCTCTTCCTATTGTTTTGTATCTCCAGGAATATACTCGAGGAGTGATTCGATTTGGGCCGCGACCAATGTGGCTAACTCGCTAAGGCTTGAATTGCCCCTTTGCGGCTCGATCACATCTACTTTTAGCAAAGTAGCCACCATCTTCAGCTTTTCAAAGATGTTCGATTGAGTACCGCTGCAGGAGGAAATTGTTTCGTTTAGACCTTCATTCTCCATGCTGGTAGTATCAATTTTCGAGTGTTGTAACTTGATGCTTGCCTGAAGGTTTCTTTTCTCTTCTGAAAGACGGCTTATTTGATCCTCTTGTGCTGTATGAACACAGTAAACACTTACTATAAACAATTAATACGATGAGAAGATTTCTTCTGGTCGGAAGTATACTTACAAGAAAGTTTTGACTGCGCTTCGTGAAGTTCCTTCTCTAGAGAAGAAAATCTCGCAGCTACAGCTTCTTCTTGATTCTCTCGATCAGACATGCTCTTGTTCAGAAAGGCATTTTCTCTATAACAAGAAGGACGATCAGCTACGCTTAAATATGGATTCAAGTTAACACGAATAAAGAGCACCATACTTACTGTTGTAGCCGGCTGATCTCCTGTTGCGCGACCTCGATATGCTTTGCTATAGCTGTCGACTTGGTCGCCACCCGGGTCAAGTCCTGGAATATGATAAGAAATTGCTCTTAAGACTTGAATATTCCTGAATTTTTGCGAGTTTGAAAATAAAAAAAAATAAGAGTTGTTCATACCTCTATGTAATAGCTGAATGAGTTGCTCTCAACATCAGCGTGAGGTCTAACCTCAAGACTTGCTGTGTTCGCGGTAGGGGCAGTAGATGATCTTTCCTGTTGATCCCCCTCTATGGCCGGGACTGCGGTTTCCGTCCCTTAGGATCGGATTTCCACTGTCATTCCATCCACGATGGCCCGAAGAACCTCTTTGGCCATGGGAGTCAGACTTGGCTCTCCCGCGACCTCTACTCTGGGTGTACCTTGGCTTGTCGAGGTCGCCGGGGTACTAGGTGCAGCATCCCTGCGCAAACAGACAGACAAACATATTGTAAGGCGAGATGCCTCCCCTCAGTCATATTTAGATGGCGATAGGAGAAGTTCTCACTTTATTCGAAACCCCACCCATGGTTTGGGTTTCGATGATGAGCTCCCAAGAGAAAGAAGCCTACTGGGTGCTATTGGGAAAGAGTCTTCTTCTGTCCTTGTCTTCCTTCTCTTAAAAATGACAGTATCCTCTTCTCCCTATATGAACACAATTCAATGGGTATGTACAGAGGAACGAAAACATGCGACATTGTGAGGATTCTTACCACAGTCGCTCCCTCATTCAGTACGGGAGGTGTTGTTAGTCCTGGGGCTTCATTAGCCTCAGGCGCCAGGGTTTCACCCGTAACCACAAGATTGTCAACGGTCAGGAACAAGATTTCGTCGACCGGAAAGGAAGTCGACCTCTCTGGGACGCTTGTTCCCAAGAGGTCAGTCATTTTCCTCTTGTGACGAACTAGAGGAATGTCGTCTTCCTCATCCTCGCTCCCTTCACCTTGTACGACGAAGAAGTAATTTCCACTCGTACTTGGGGTTACAGGAGGTACCGAGAGTCTTACCGCAGTCTTTTTCGTGGTAATAGTTTTCTTCCGCGAAGAAGCCTCTCCCAGAATCTTCTTAGTTTTTTGGGAGCAGACTCCTTCACTTCGTGCTTTGAAGGGGTCGTCCTCACCCTCTTCGCAGTCGGTCTTCCTGAAGGACCAACGTCCTCGCTTCGACGCATTGCCTCAGCAAATTTTCCAAGAAGCTGTATTATTCAACATGCTTTTGGTAATACAAGACAAATGGATGGTTTCCAACAGAGCTTGTTTAAATAAATCATACATTTCAGCGCTCTTGCTCAAGATCGTCGCCGGCATTAATCAAGCTCTGGGGGTGAGGCGATCCTCTAGCTCCCTCCACAACGGCATTATACGCCCGAAGGAGGTAGTTTGTCCGTTTCTCAATCTCAGACAAGGATAGCGCTATGTCACAAACAAGCATGTTAATGCAACGTCTTTTCATCAGTAAAAATGCATGTTTTGTTGACTAAAGGAAATACCATTATTATAGTCCAGTGTGCTATCCGCCATGGACTCCACCTCCCAAGCCGGATGTGCCCTTTCACCCAGGAGGCTCATCCTATTCTTCACAAAGTCGCATATGATATCATGCGCGGTCAAGCCTTGCTGAACTAAGTGAAGAATAGCTTGAGCTTGTCTCTTCTGTTCCGCGCTCAGAATGGGAAGGGAGTCTAACTCACTGGCTTTCTCCGGTCGAGTGTTCGCGAACCATAGTCCGCTCTCCGACGGGGCGGTGCAGTAGAACTACTTATGATACCACCCATGAACAGAGTCCCGTAGAGGCGGGAATGGGTACTCTTTCTTCTCCCGTATACGAAAGTAGACGCACCCAGCGGCATTGGCACTTTTTGACCATGCCAAAAAGTAGAAGCATCGGAAAAGCTCCACGCTTGGAAGCACTCCGACAAAGGCTTCACAAAGATGTTGGAAAATCGCCAGGATAAGGACTACGTTTGGGTGGAGATTTACTAACTCCAACCCGTAATGATCCAAGGTTCCCCTCAAAAATTCGCTTTCTGGGAATCGGAACCCGCAGCGCAAGTATTCCTCGAAGATCACCAATTCGCCCTCTTGGACAATTTGGGTTTCTTGATCTTTTTCCACTGGCCGCCAGTTGATCAGCAGTCGTGGGGGGAGAATCTCTTCTCTCTCTAGTGCCACCAGGCTCTCTTCTGTATGGTGGACGGATTGGCTCCAGGACGCCATTTCTTGTGAAGAATTGAGAAGAAAAGTGGTGACTTTGGAGACGACGAAGACGAGGAATGCAAAAGAGGGTTTTGTGCGGTAGGAGGGTCTAAGGCAACGAACGGTTTTTGGCTTCTCCAGTAAGTTACCTCTTCCTTTTATATGTCCGAGACAACCCTTCACCGAATATTTTATTAATTTCCCATAATGGGTGTCTTTCCTCTTGGAACCTGTTATCCATACCTAGTAATGAATCCTAAATGAAATGTGTTTTTATCATTTTATTTCACATTCGGGGGCTATGGTACAGATAAAAATATTGGAAATTCTTGAATCTTTATTAAGGGAGTAATTCCTTATGGCTTTGGAATAAGTTTATGACCTCTATACTGATCGCAATGTAATCCTGTGATCACAACGGATATGTGTGATCATAATAGCTATGGTCGCCGTATGGTCAATATACAGTTCTGTGATCATTATTCAAGTTCTGATCATAGTCTACAGTCTCAATGCTATTCTGAGACCAAAGAACTGTTTTGTGATCGTTACTCTAGTTCTGATCGCAGTCTACGGCCTTAATGCTATTCTAAGACCGAAGAACTGAGCCAGTTTCGGACAGAAACCTACCTGAGTGTTTTTGGTCGCAAAGGCATTTTTGTGTAACCATTTTCTCATAGAATATAAACAACTTTAATTCCGATTATAAGTTTTACATGATCTTTTTAAAAGATCAGGTATGTAAGGAAAAGAAATTCTTTATTTCTGACAATCTTTACATACAAAAGGGACACAGGCGACCAAAGCGTCAACCTGGTCCGATAGCCTTTGCAAAGTTCTCCCAGGGACATGTTAACATTAGTGGGATCAACACTGGCTACCCCTAGAGAACTGGCTATGGCTTTAAGCCTATCTACGTCATCCTGAATCAAAGAAGCGCTATTATTCCTTATTATATCGGAGAGTTCTCGCTGTTGCCGAGCATAGTCCCTCTCCAAGCGGAATTGGCGCACCTCGCGGAAGTTGTCATAACATTCTGCCAGATGCAGAATGGCCGAAGACATCTCATCGGTCTTCTTCTCTAGAGCCTCTTTTTCTTTTTGGAGAGTTCGCTCAAGGGATACACTCTCACCAAAAAGAGGCTGGACTTCAGCAAGCTGATCACTGGAGGCTCCAGAGAATTTCGTCTCCTGCACATGTATGTGTTAGTTTTAAAAGATAAAACGACCAGCAGAGAGAATGAAAATAATTACCAATCCTCGCAGTAAGACTGGACGGGAGGATGAAGCACTTCCCCCAGGAAGTAGATCACCCGACAAAAGTCGGGGACCATCTGGTCGCGGGAATGCAACCTTCCCATCAGAAAATTGATAACCCAACAAAAGCTAGGGATCGCTTGGTCGCGATAAGGAAAGCTGATTAGAAGAAGAAAGCTTTGAAGTATTATTATGGATCTCTAAAGGTGGAGATGAGGGTTCAACCTGCTGAGTTGCATGGACAGGGAGAACTATATGGGACAAAGAAAGAGAATGCAATGATGCATCCCCAACTTTTGTACCCGTGAATGAAGCTCCACTGGAGGATCCCTCGTCAACCATTGGCTTCTTTTTTGGAGCAATCAGTTCCTCAGTCGTCTGCAAGTTTCCAAATGCATTTGGAAACGATCATGATGTAAAACAACGACCTGAACCAAAGTTCCAGAAAAGACTTACCTTCTGGTGGTCCTGGTCAAGTTCGGGTATCACTTCTTCCTCATCACTTTCAATCTCTATAATGTTCTTGAAATCTTGATCTGCCATCGGAACAAGAACTGAAGTTTAGAGGGAATAGCTGGAGAGGAGAAGTAACACTAAAAGACTTAGTCGTGGTGGGAAACTTGTGAGTTCAAAGAACTGAAAGGCTCTTCACTTTATAAAGCCAAAAGGCGTCAGTTCGTTTCCACACACGTCTCGGGTTCTTAAACCGCACTTACGATTGCCATCACGATGAGTCGCATAAGTCATCATTACTTGCCAAGAAAAACTCAGGGTTTTTCTCAGGATATGAACCGTCACATAGCGGAACAGTATCAGCTGAAGTTAAAACGTCAGGTTCATAATTCGATGCAGGATAAAAATTTGAAGTAAATATGTCCTTTCATTTTCTTCAAATTTGGGGGCTAGCTGACGAGGATTATCACCCGAGCTAGTTCAAAATAATACACGTCTGATTTAAAACAAAATCAGATTAGACATGTGTCTATAAGTCCGTCGTTATGGTCTCAGACGACCTAAAGGGCGTGGACACAGAGATAATTCATGATCGCAGCCCTTGTGCGATCATAAGGCTGCAGACAGTGCGTGGTCAGGAGACTGCAGACAGTGCGCGGTCAGAGGGTCGTTGACTATCTGCGACCAGAATAGTTCGGGAAGGCCTATCTCTTTGAACGGGTATATCTCGAGAATCACGAAGATCTTTCCACGTATGAAGACAACTGCCAGGAGATTAACATGTGCGGTTATCCCTTGATTTCACGTGTTAAGCTTGCGTGGAAGTTAAGTGCGGTTTGACGAGGATTGTTACCCGAGCTAGTTCAGAATAGATGCACGTCTGGTTCAAGACAGATTCGAACCAGGTAGAGTGTCTGTTGATATGATCTCAGCTATCCTGGGAACCGTGGACACATGGTCGTAGGCTCTACGCGATCAGGCCGCAGATAGTGCGCGGTCAGAAGCCCGTATGCGATGCGCGGACAGAAGGTCGCAGATAATACGCGGTCAGATGACTGCAAACAATACGCGGTCAGAATACTCTCGACCAGGAGACGCGGGGTTGCTTAGACCCTACAACAAGCATATCATGAGTATCCCGAAGATTCCTCCACGTACGGAGACAACCGTCTGGAGGTTAATATGTGAAGTTATTCCTTAATTGCACGTGTTAAACCTGCGTGGAAGTTAAGTGCAGTTGCCAAAACTGCACCCGAACAACTGTTCAAAGCCGTTATGCATTGGCGCCCTTTCGACCAGTATAAAAGGGTGAGCTAATGCACCAGACGAGGATATGACACATCGGTAGAAGTCATTGGAACAAATCAACATCGACCAGCTTTCATAGGCCAATTTTAGCAGTGTTTTACATAACCACACGGAAAAGATCTTCGCCTGTGATGATCTTTTCCACAACTTTGTAATCCTTTTTCCTACACATAGTGAAATTCCAACAAGACATAGGGCTATTACTCCCACCATCGAGGGCCCGAACCTGTATAAATCTCTCTGTGCTCCAACTGACTTTGGCTCATCATCCCTTCCCGGAGGGACACCCTGAAAGGTCTCACAACTCACAAATTCTGCATAAGTTCGCTAAGGACCCTAAGTCTGAATCGTCGACAGCTGGCGCCCACCGTGGGGCCTTTCTCAAGGAGTCCTAATTTCCATCCGGAGGTTCGGTGAACCATGTCTGGAGCATATGATTCTGAGAATGACTTCGATCTCGAGGATTATGCCCACATCCAGATGCCTTCACCTAGTCATCCTGTTCCAATGGAGGAAACCAGAGGCGAAGACGTCCCGGAGGTCAATTCGACCACTCAGGTCATGTTTATGGACCAGGAGGCGACTGACGCAAAACCAGAGCCTACTGAGGTTCAAGATGCGTTAGAGGTTGAATCCGGTCCGTCGTACGACCCTACTGAGGGTAAGAACGATGTTGACCAGGAGATTAGCCCGGGGAGGTTTGACCCTGATAACCTCCATCGTCTCTTTGATTTCGAGTCTGACTCGGAACAAATGGAGATGTTTTCTCCATCGGCGACCTCGCTCCCTAGACAATTCGCTGCTTTATCAGAAGAAACTCCCGATCAACGAGCTGCTAGGGAAGAACAGGAACGCAAACAAAAGAAAGATCAAGACCGGGAGCGACAAGACAACAAACTTTGCAGAAGAGCCCTAGAGGCTCTTCAAAATGCGCAGGCTCATTACGATGCTGCTCCGAGTTCTTCCCACTGATCACGTGATCGTAGGCGCGACCAGACACCATCTTTACCCCCGGAACGTTTGTCAGCGGACGAAGAGACGGTGACACCTGGTGCCCCTAGGAGAAGTACGCATGGCCGGCTTCGATCCATTGTGGAGGTCCTTTGTAATTTTCCTCCTACGGTCACAGATGCGCAGAAACCGGCTTTTGCCAGAATCCTGGCAGAGAGGTTGGACGAGGTCGCATCTGAGGTGACCCCAACGGCCTCTTCCCGGTCAGCGACACGTTCCCATAGCCGAGAGTACTCTAACTCTGGTTCTGGTAGACAGAGTCACCCACCCCCCGTCCCGCCTTGGCATGACAAAGCCAGACGGGCGGAGGATTCTCGTGACAGGGAACAAATTCCTGTCCACTCTCGCTTGGGACCACGAGTGACTTCTCCTTTGCGTGAGGTCGCCCATGATCAGGTCGAGAGCCGCAAGTCAATTCACAGTCCCTATGTTGGTTGTAAAGCTTTCTCGCCCGGCCTTCGTGCGGTCGTTTGGCCAGACAAGTTTAAACCGGGGGCCATAGAGAGGTTTGATGGAACTCAAAATCCGTCCGAGTTCCTCCAGATCTACATCACTGCTATTCAGGCAGCAGGCAGCGATGACCGGGTCATGACCAACTACCTGCCCACAGTCCTCGAAGGACCGGCAAGAACCTGGTTGTTTAATCAACCTGAGGATTCGATCTATAACTGGGAAATGTTGTGTGATGCCATCCTCAACAATTTTCAAAATTGTTATCAGAAGCCGGGTAAAGAGGACGACCTCCATCGACTACGGCAAACTTCGACCGAAACTCTTCGTCAGTTTTTCAAGAGATTTGTCGGGGTGAGAAATACCATCCCGAACATATCTGATAACTCCGTTATCAGGGCATTTAAACACGCTGTTCGATATTGGAGATTCACCGAAGATTTGCTCATCTATGCTCCCCAATCGGTAGCTGATCTCTTTGATATGGCCGATCAATACCCCGACGCGGCCGAGGCTGTTGAATGGAATCGGATGGTTGATAAAGGTAACCTACCACCTCAACCAGGTCTCAAGGACGTGAAAAGGGAGGATTCAAGTAAGAAGACAGAATCTTCATCAGGCGGGAGGTCGAAGAAATCAAAAAGGAGTCGATCTGGACAATACCGGGAGGTCGCGGTCGCAGAGAAACCTCCATTGACCAAAGGTAACAAACATTCGTTTAAAAATAAAATTGCTTCTGGTGGTCGCAGTGACAACCAGCCAGAGAAGTCGACTAACCCACAGGAAGGCAAGAAGTGGTGTCCGCTCCACAACTCCGCAGGCCACGACCTCAAGAATTGTAGGAGTTGGTTGAAGCAATTGGATGACTTCTACCAGGGGATCGGACCTATGCCGACCTTACCAACCAAAGAACAAGCTTGCGGGCTAAGAGACGCCGACAGGGACGAAGAGATGTGTTACCAGGTACCTCGTAATTATGTTAATGTTATTTTCAGAGGTTCCTCCTCTTTTGTTTCTAAGAGGCAATTTAAAGCCTTTTATCGAGAGGTTAACCAAGCGGAGACTCCCCTTGGTGAACCTCAGTACCCCAGTTGGTCGGATACACCTTTGACGTTTGATCGTTCTGATTGTCCTGTGGGGCTTACTCGACCATTGAGGCTGCCTCTAGTCATTACCCCGATTATCAGCAATGCGAGAGTCGAAAGGGTCCTGATCGATTGAGGTAGCTCCTTGGACATCTTATTGGTCAAGGCACTCGACGAGATGCAAATTCCTCGTTCAAAAATCAAGCCCATAATCCATCCATTTTATGGGATAATTCCTGGTCCCTCTATGATGCCATTGGGACAGGTGGTGCTCCCGGTCATGCTGGGAGAACCAGATAACTTCCAGACAGAATTAGTTACTTTTGATATAATTGATTGTAGTTTGGCTTACAACGCAATCTTTGGCAGGCCAACTCTTGCTAAATTTATGATGGCTACGCACTATGCTTACCAGTGCGGCAAGTTGCTTGGCCCCAAGGGTGTTATTTCGGTCCGAGGTAGTCGCAACGTGGCATTGACGTGTGATCGGCTATCCTTGGAGATGGTGGACCAACTTCCCCTCCGAGACGCTCAGATCGCCATAGTGTCCACTGATACGATCAAGGCTGCTCCTCAACCATATGAAACACTCAAACTAGTTCCATTGTACCCAAATGATCCGTCCAAGACAATTCGGGTTAAATCAGGCCTGGATGACAAATAGGAACTCGAGCTCATTGCTTTCCTCCGAGCTAACACAGATGTGTTTGCGTGGAAACCATCCGACATGCCCAGTGTCCCAAGGGAAGTAATCGAGAAAAGATTAGCAATTCGACCTGGACAGTGACCAATAAAGCAGAAGCTCAGGCGTTTTGCTGTGGATCGGCAGGAAGCCATCTGAGAGGAGTTGGACAAACTCCTAAAGGCCGGATTTATTCGCAAGGTCGATCATCCGGAATGGCTTGCAAATCCGGTCATGGTCCGCAAGTCAAATGGCAAGTGGCGCATGTGCGTCGACTACACCAGCCTCAATAGTGCCTATCCGAAGGACGACTTTCCCCTTCCCCGCATCGACCAGCTGGTCGATTCGACTGCGGGTTGTGAACTGATGAGTTTCTTGGACGCTTACTCGGGATATCATCAAATTAGCTTGGCAGAAGAAGATGAAGAGAAGACTGCCTTCATCACACCATTCGGCACCTACTGCTACGTCAGAATGCCGTTCAGTCTCAAGAACGTAGGTTCCACGTACCAGCGCTTGATGCAAAAGACCTTTCTTTCCCAGATGGGGAGTAATCTTGAAGCTTACGTAGACGATCTGGTTGTAAAAAGTATAAAAAGATTGTCTCATCTAGACGATCTTGCTGAAACCTTCTGTAATTTGAATCGATATGGAATAAAATTAAACCCGGAGAAACATTCTTTGGGGTTTTTCATCAGGAAAACTTCTTGGTTTTCTTGTTTGTTTCAGAGGAATCGAGGTCAATCCTAAAAAGATCAGGGCTATCGAACAGATGAGGTCTCCCTCGACCATCAAGGATGTTCAGTGCCTAACAGGTCGCATGGCGGCATTAAGCCGGTTCACATCGCGACTAGGTGAAAGGGGACTACCGTTCTTCAAAGCCCTACGCAAACACCACAATTTTACATGGTTCGATGAGGCCGAAAAGGCATTTCAGGAGGTAAAAGCGTATCTATCCAGTCCGCCGGTCTTGGTTTCTCCCGACAAAGGAGAACCATTACTTCTCTACTTGGTGGCCACACCTCACGCGGTCAGCGCTGTTCTGATCACAGATAGAGAAGGTGTGCACAGACCCATCTACTATGTAAGGGAAGTACTTCATGGTCCTAAGGAGAGATACCCTGAGGTCCAGAAGATACTTTACGCGCTACTGATGGCTTCCCGTAAGCTGCGACATTACTTCCAAGCACATAAGATCACGGTATCCTCATATTTTTCATTGGGGGACATTGTCCGCAATCCGGAGAAATCTGGTCGGATCGCTAAATGGGCTGTCGAACTCGGAGCGTTCGATATCCATTTCACGCCCCACACCACGGTCAAGTCTCAGGTCCTGGCCGACTTCATGGTCGAATGGACTAATCTGAGCCACCCGTGCAGGCGCCTGACGATTTGGAATGCCCTGATCACTGGACAATGTACTTTGACGGCTCTCGTAGTTTTCAATACTCGGGGGATAGAGTGGTCTTAGTCACGCCTCAGGGCGAACAGCTGAAGTTTGTCTTTCAACTACACTTCGTTGCGACCAACAATGCAGCAGAGTATGAAGGTCTTATTGCAGGGCTCCAGGCAGCAAATTTCCTCGGAGTCTGTCGATTAGTGGTGAGGGGAGACTCACAGCTGATCGTAAACCAGGTAAACAAGGAGTACATCACCTCCGATGAGACAATAGCTCATTACCTGGGGGAAGTGAGGAGATTGGTAAAACACTTCAGTCATTTCGAAGTCCAATACATCTCGTGAAAGGACAACATTCTCGCAGACCAATTATCCAAAATTGGGTCCTCACGCACATCCGCTCCGGCAGGAGTGTTCTGTTGCATCTAGGCCTTCATGCCTAACCCTAATTTTGATGATTAATGAAAACAAAGTGTTCCGGACTAATCGTGCTTTTAAGATTGATTGATACAGGGATCAGTTGGGAAGAAATGCAAGATGATCAAGAAGAACCCGACTTGAAGTGAAGCACGAGATGCAGGAGAGCAAAAGACAAGACGCAAATCATGAAGTTGCGAAAGACCTAAGGTATTGTGAGTTTTTATTTTTACCGATCTCGGCGTTTGGAGATGATCGGTTAGGGAAATTATTTTTTTTAGTTTTAACCGTACTATAAAGAGGGGTGGCGAAAGTCCTCTCTTTATATCCAACACAAACCGAGAAACCTAGGTCAATGCATTGCATCTTTTTGATTGGATTTGGTTTTGAACTTATTTGAAAAATCTGGTTTTTCAGTTCAGCTTTTGACAGCAGAAGAGTTTTTCGATTTTCTAGAAAGATATAGGAAGATATGGCTTTTGCTTCTGTTGACAAAATTGTAGCCCTTGAAATTATCTTTCCAACGAGCTATTAAACACCTCTTTTGGATTTCTGAATTTAAAGTTATCTCTATTTTTGCTCATACTGACTGTCAGTTTGCTAAACTGACTGTCAGTTTGAATGTCAGTTTGATTAAACTGACAATTGTCCAGAGAGGGTGTATTTTGGGCTCAAATTTTTTGTACTAAACTGACTGTCAGTTTGTCCATACTGACTGTCAGTTGGGGTTTCGACCACAGTGCTTTTAACTGAGTTTCTATTTGATTTTGGTCGAGTTTGTGGTCGAACTGACTGTCAGTTTGCATAACTGACTGTCAGTTGTGGGTTTCAGCTTTCCATAAACGACCACGAACGGCTAGCAAAGTTTATTCCGTAAATTTTGTCGGCCGTTGTGCACTGAACTGACTGTCAGTTAGGCAAACTGACTGTCAGTTTGGGTTGCTGATTTTCAGCCCTAGCTCCAACGGTTCATTTGATTCTTGAGGCTATAAAAAGGGGCTTTGGGCATAAGTTTTAGACAACAAGTAGTAGCATTTCTTATACACTCTTGAGCTTTAGTTTTCCACTTAGAATCTTGATCTTTTGATCAAGTTGAGTGTTTTCTGAACCACCGAGCATTTCAGTTCTTTGCATTGTGCATTCACTTAGCTTGTCGGTGCGTGTTTGGAGGTCTTGAGAAGACCTCGCTGCCTGTTACTCTTGGTGAGCGCCCTCACCTAGACGGTTCGGAGGCATGGCCTTTGATCTCTCCGTTCGGAGATTGTCGGAGAGGCTCGGCAAGTGTGTACAAGGCATCGGTGCTCGTCTTTCTGGAGTGGACAAGGAGCAACCTTAGTTGATAATACTCTTCGTGAGTATTGAGGCAAAACTCAAGTGATTTGAGTGCTTCAACGAGGACTAGTGGAGACTGGGCGAGTCTCCGATACCTCGGTAAAAATCACTGTGTTCGTTCTCTTTTCTCCTTGCTTATTTGATTTGTCTTGTTTTGTATTTATCTGCTTTAAGCTTTAAAGTTTTTAAAAGCCTCCTATTCACCCCCCCTCTAGTCGGCATCCTTGATCCAACATGTTCGTCGAACACTTGGAACATCCCTCGATCATGACTACAGTCGAGGATGATCCGGTAATAGTCTGCGTTACCAACCTCGGACAGGAACGAGATTGGACCTATCCATTGAGGGTCTATTTCGAACATGGGACCTTGCCCGAGGATGAAACCGAATGCGATTGGTTAGTTCGAAAGGCGCGTCTATACAAGCTCATAGAAGGAGTTTTGTACAGAAAAGGTACTCAAGGAGTATTTATGCGCTGTGTGTCCCAAGAGGAAGGTAAATCCCTCTTGAGAGAGATTTATGACAGTGTATGCAGTGCGCACGCGTCATATCGTACACTGGTCAGCAAGACTTTCCGACAAGGATTTTACTGGCCTTCGGCACTTGATGATGCCAAGAATATGGTCAAGACATGTCCTCAGTGTCAGTTTCATGTGAGACAGGTTCATCAACCTGCCTATGCCCTACAAACCATTCCTCTTTCATGTCCCTTCGCGGTCTGGGGGATGGACATTGTCGGTCCTATGCCACAAGCGACCAATGGATACAAGTTCTTGTTCGTAGCCATTGACACATTTATAAAGTGGATTGAGGCCGAACCAATATGCAACATTACCGCTGCTGCTGCACAAAAGTTCTTTCATAAGAACATTGTGACTCGATTCGGTGTTCCAAATCATCTCATCACTGATAACAGTTCCCAGTTCGCTAGTGGTCTTTTTCTGGATTACTGCGATCAGGTCGAAACCAACGTGTGCTTTGCCTCTGTAGCTCATCCGCAGAGCAATGGTGCCGTTGAACGTGCTAACGGGCAAATATTGTAGGGCATCAAAAAACGTGTTTTCAATCGCCTTAAAACACGCTCGGGAGCTTGGGTAAACGAACTCTACACCGTTCTGTGGGCACTACGTACTACTTCTAGTCGAGCCACCGGTGAGACTCCTTTCCATCTGGTATACGGGGCTGAGGCTGTCTTACCCATGGAAATCAGTATTGGTTATGTCCGGACAGATCAATTCGAACAAGTTGATCAGAATGGGCAATGATTACAAGATCTCATCCTCCTAGAAGAAAAACATGATCGAGCTCTGATCAAGAACGCGGTATACTTGCAAGCTTTGCGCAAGTACCATAACAAAAGGGTGCGACCACGTAGTCTTCACATGGGCGATCTGGTTTTGCGTAAAATACAAAACCAATCTAGTCGCAACAAGTTCTCCCCACAGTGGGAAGGCCCCTACACTGTTGTCTCGGTGCCGCGACTAGGATCAGCTCGGTTAGCAATGGAGGATGGTCAGATTTTATCTAATACTTGGAACATCGACCAACTACGCAAGTTTTACATGTAAGTGCCCAATCCTTTTTCCTTTTCAATTAGCATGATTTAACAAAACAAGCACTTTTAGTTGTTTCATATGTGGATTATTCCTTTTTTGCCCATATGTTACGAGTCTGGCTCGGGGGCTGATCGCCGATGGTTATACTGCCACAATACCCTGATCGGATTCGCTGGCCGATCTCGTGATCACTTCTAGACAATACACCCCTCAATAAGCCATTTCTCAACGCACACGGGGCTTGCTGGCATGTCCTTGGTCATCAGAGTGGCTGCCAGTTTGCAATAAGGTTGGGTATTGTATCTAATATGATTATCGGCCTGGTCGGGTATCCCTTATCGTCGTCACACATATGTTTCTCCTGTGCTCATAATACTAAGTCTTCAGTATACATAATCACAGGCGGGGGCTAGGGGAATGTGGTCGCAACATGAAACAAAAAGAAATGCATCCTTTTAAAACGAAAAGTGCATGCATTTGCATTGTATAAATTGTATCTGTACAGGTGCAAGGATTTACATCATGCCAAGCTCATTCAAGAGTTTCTCTACAAGGGGTCTAACCTCCTCCATGATAGCCCCAAGCTGGTCTTCACTCTCGACCTCTGCCTCTTCCGCCACTGGATTCAGATCGAGATCTGGGCCATGGCGAAGACGAAGCCAGCAGAGGATAGCGGAGGCTACTGATCGAACTCTTCATTTGATCTCCTCTTTTTGCCACCTAGTATCTTCAGGAAGATACTCGAGAAGTGACTCTGCTTGGGTCACGACCAGCGTGATCCAGTCGCTAAGGCTAAGGTCGTCCACCACGGTTTCGACCACATCAGCCCTCAGCAGACCGGCTACCATCTTCAGTTTTCCAAAGATGTTTTCTTGAGCACTGCTGCAGGTTGAGAGTGACGTGCTCAAATCTCTGTTCTCCCTGCGAACAGAATCAATGGTCGCTTGGAGATTTGTCTTCTCTTGATCGAGCCGGCTTATTTGGTCGTCTCGCGTTGCGACAAGAGGCCACTACAAACAGTTCATACGACGAAACTAATTTACTCTGGTCAGAAGTATGCTTACAGGAGATCTGTGACCGCAAAGTCTGGAGTTCAGCCTCCAGGAACAAGATTTGGAGGCTGCCCGGAACTCTTGGTCTTCCCGATCAACGAGGCTCTTCATCAAATAAGAATTTTCTCTGTGACAAAAGAGATGATTATCAAGATAGGGATTTGCATTCGAACAAGTGAAGAAACGTCTTCCTTACCGCTACAGGCGACTCGTTTCCACTTCTGCGGCCTCGATGCTATCCGCCATGGCCATTGACATGGTCGCCATGTGGGTCATTTCCTGTGATGTGGAAGGAGATCAGTTTCAAAGCTTGGATGCTCTTGTGCAAACGCAAAATTCATAAGGGGTATTCGACGTACCTCAACATACTCCCGGAATGAGCGCCTTTTCGGTTCAACTGGAGGTTGAATCACTGGGTTTGCTTTATCCCCAGCAGGAGCAGCGGATGAATCTTCCCGCTGATCTTTATTCTTCGCTAGGGCTACAGATTCCAATACATCCGATTGAACTTCTGCAGACAGCCTATCTATCACGGCCCGGAAGACTTCCCTGGCCGAAGGGATAGAGCTTTGCTCCCAGAAACCTCGGTAGCAGGGGAAGCTCTGACACTGGCCGAGGCCGCTGAAGGGCTGGGCGCTAAGTCCCTGCACCTAAACAGATAGAAGTACCATCAGTTGGCATTTCTATAATTGATTATTGTAATCTGATCTTGTCCCGGCAGGGGAGTTTTTTACCTTACTCGGAATCCCTCCAGTTTTTGGGATTTCGAAGAGGGTTCCCCAAGGAAAAGATGATAGTCGTCATCTGTCCTGGTCTTCCTCTTCGTGAAGAGGGCCCTGTCTTTTCCTCCCTGTGTACTCAAACTCATAACCATATACGTGAGGAATGATAAAAACTCGAGCTGTGATAATTTTTACCTGGGTAACCTCTTCGGTAGGTAGGGATACGGCTGTTGGGCCAGGCGTTTCTTGGACCACAGGCACTAGGACTTCATCTGCTACCACGAGGTTGCTGGTGGTCGCGGTGTCCTGCTCTGTTAACCCCATTCCTGTTGCCAGGAGTGGAGTGCTCGCCACCCCAGGGCTGGCAACAGTCACTTCGAGGCGGACAGGAGGGATGTCTCTTTCCTCCTGTACGGGCATTATTTAGTGGAAGCTCATGGATGGATAATGAGCACCAAGACTGTGAAGAATCTTACCGCGGTCACCCCTTCTGTCAGGGGGAGAGGTGTAGCAAACCCTAAAGCTTCCTGGGCTTCAGGTATTGGGGTGTCATCCGCAACCACGGGGTTATCGGTGGTTGCGAGACCTGCTGCGGTCGTTTTAGTCCTCGCGAGCGAAGACAAGACCTCACTGGACAAGGAGGCGGTCATCTTCCTCTTGCGACGGATCAGAGGGACGTCATCCTCCTCTTCCTCGCTCCCTTCACCCTGTACGACGAAGAAGTGATTCCAGTTTGTACCTGGGGTAACAGGGGGCATCGAGTATCTTACCGCAGGTCTCTTCGCGATAAGAGGAGTCTTTGGCGAGGAAGCCTCTCCCAGAATCCTCTTGGACTTCTTGGGAGCAGTTTCCTTCGTCCCGCGCTTCGAAGAGATTTTCTTCACTCTCTTCGGAGCCGGTTTTCCCAGGAGACCAACGTCCTCGATTGGACGCGTCGCCTCGCCGAACTTTCCCAGGAGCTGTATCATTCAAGTTGTTCTCGTTAATACGAGATGAGTGAATGATCTGCAGATGGAGCTTATTGAGAAAGTCCATACCTTTCGGTGCTCCTGTCTGAGGCCATCACTGGCATTGATCAGGCTCTGGGGGCGAGGTGATTCCCTGGTTCCCTCCACATCGGCACTATACGCCTTGAGGAGGTAATTTGTCCGCTTTTCAATTTCGGATGAACCCAGAGCTGCGTCACAAGCGAACAAGTTAGCAAATACGATATTTGAGAAGAAATATATCTTTTTGTTGACTGAAAGACATATTGTTATTGTATTCCAAGGTGCTATCTGCCATGGAATGTATTTCCCAAGCCGGATAAGCCCTTCCACGCAGGGGGTTCACCCGATTCTTCACGAAGTCGCGGATGATATCGCGAGCAGTTAGTCTGTCCTGGACTAAGTGAAGAATTACTTGGGCCTGCTTCTTCTGCTCCGCGCTTAGAGCAGGAAGAGAATCCAATTCGCTAGACTTCTCTGGCTGGGAGTTTTCGAACCACAACCCGCTCTCCGACGGAGGGGTGCAGTAAAACTATTTCTGGTACCATTCGTGAACGGAGTCACGCAGGGGTGGGAAGGGATACTCTTTCTTCTCCCTTATCCGAGAGTAAATACATCCGGCGGCATTGGCGCTCTTCGACCATGCTGAGTAGTAGAAGCGCCGGAAGAGCTCCACGCTTGGAAGCACTCCGACGAAGGCTTCGCACAAGTGCTGGAAGATCGCTAGGATCAGGACAGCATTAGGGTGGAGATTCACCAACTCCAATCCGTAGTGCTCCAAGATTCCCTTCAAGAATCGGCTCTCGGGAAATCGGAACCCGCATCGCAAGTATGCCTCGAAAACCACCAATTCGCCCTCTTGGATGATTGGGGTTTCTTGGTCCTTCTCCGCGGGCCGCCAATTGATTAGCAGCTGCGGAGGAAGGATCTCTTCTTTCTCCAGTGCCACCAGGACTCCATTTCTTGCGAAAGATTGTGAGGAAAGCTGGCAGCTTTGGAGGTGATGGAGGATGAGAAATGAGGGTTTTGTGCGGCGGAAGTTCTAAGGCAGATTTCTGGTTGTGTGGCTTCCTCAGGAAGCTACCTGCTCCTTTTATAGGCTAGAGGCAACGTTCCATTGAGGGTAACGTTCTATTGAATATTTTATTCATTTCCCATAATGGATGCTTTCTCTTGGAGACCCGTTATGCACTCCCTACAGTGAATCCGAAGAGAAAAGTGTTTTTTGTTTCGAATTTGGGGGCTAGGGTGTACATAAGAACGTGAAAATGCTACAAAGATTTTTGGAGGAAGTTATCCTTCATGTTTTTTGTAAGATAAATTTCCACGTATTGGTCACAATGTGTTCCTGTGATCACTTTAAAGTTTGCATTTTGATCATAATGATATTCTGTGATCATTGCAAATGGATAACCGCTATGCAGACGGTTGTCATCCGGTCAAGACATTATGTTATCAAGACTTCAATTCTGATCGGATTTCAGTTCTGATCGTGATAATAGTTCTGATCGGATTTCAGTTCTGACCGCGGCTTTGGTTCTGATCGCGGTACCAATACTGGCCGCGGTATGACATATTAATGCGTTTCTAATCGCAGTACTCAGATTCACCTGTGTATGTGTGGTCGTAAAGACATTACTTATGACCATATTTTCGCACAGAGATTATCAAGAGTTTTCAAGTTATGTAAGGTAAAAAAAATCTTTATTTCTGACAATCCTTGCATACAAAAGGGATACAGGCGACTAGAGCATCGACCTGATCCGAGAGGAGTTTACAAAGTTCTCCTAGGGACATATTGGCGTCAGTAGGATCTACACCGACGGCTCCAAGAGAACTAGCAACTACTCTAAGCCTATCTACATTGTCCCAAATCAAAGAAGCACTACCATCCCTGATCAAATAGGAGAGTTCTCGCTGTTGTCAATCGTAGTCCCTCTCCAAACGAAATTGGTTCGCCTCTTCGCGGGATCTATCAAAACATTCTGCTAGGTGCAGAATGGCCGAAGACATCTCTTCGGTCTTCTTCTCCAAGGCCTCTTTTTTCCTTTGGAGAGTCTGTTCGAGGGAAGGAGGTTGAATCTCAGCAGGCTGGTCGCTGGGGGCTCCAACAATTTTCATCTCCTGCACATAGATGTGTTAGTTTTACAAGTTAAAACGACCAATGGAAGGGATGAAGATAGTTACCAATCCTTGCAAGTGAGAGGTTGAAGTATTTCCCCCAGAAAGTAGATCACCTGACAAAGGCCGGGGATCATCAGGTGGTGGAAGTGCAACCTTCCCACCAGAAGATTGTTTCCCCAAAACAAATTGAGGATTATCTGGTCGTGGAAGTATAGCTTGCCAACCAGAAAATTGATAACCCGTCAAAAGACGGGGATCACTGGGATGCAATGGAGAAAACTGAGAAGAAGGCTTTGAAGGATTATTATGGACCTCCAAAGGTGGAAATGAAGGTTCGACCTGCCGAGGTGCATGAACAGGGAGGACCACAGGAACCAAAGGAAGAGAGAGCAATGATGCGTCTCTCACCCTTGTGCCACTAGAAGATCCCTCGTCAACCTTGGGTTTCTTCTTTGGAGAAACCTGGTCTTCGCTCGTCTGTGAATTTTCAAAAGCATTCAGGAAATGATCAGAACATAAGATGGCAACTTAGACCAAGGTCCAGGGAAGACTTACTCTCTGGAAGTCTTGATCGAATTCAAGTGCTATTTCCTCTTCATCGCTTTCAATCTCAATGATGCTTTTATCTGCCATTAGGATGAAGACAGAAGAGAAGAAAAGATGGCTTTGGAAAAGACTTAGCCGAGGAAAGACTTGTGAAGTTTTAAAGTTAAAAGGCTCCAGTATTTATAGCCCCTGGGGTGACGGTTCGTTTTTCGAATGCCTCGAGCTTTTAAAACATTTACAATTTTATCTCGGGTTAAAAGAATTCTACAGCGCTATCATTACTTGTCAAATACTGCCCAGAGTCCATCTCAGGAAATAAACCGCCATACTTAGTGCGCCACTAAGTGGAGGATTTGAAGCGTCAGGTCACTTATCCGATGTAAGTTTTAAAATTTGAAGTAAATATGTCTCTTCGTTTTCTTCAAATTTGGGGGCTAGCTGACGAGGATTGTTACCCGAGCTAGTTCATAATAAATGCACGTCTAGTTCAAGACAGATTCGAACCAGGTAGAGTGTCCGTTGATATGATCTCAACTGTCCTGGGAAGCGCGGACACATGGTCGCAGGCTCTACGCGATCAGGCCACAGATAGTGCGCGGTCAGAAGCCCGTATGTGATGCGCGGACAGAAGGTCGCAGATAATACGCGGTCAGATGACTGCAAACAATACACAGTCAGAATACTCTCGATCAGGAGACGCGGGGTTGCTTAGACCCTACAACAAGCATATCCCGAGTATCCCGAAGATTCCTCCACATACGGAGACAACTGTCTGGAGGTTAATATGTGTAGTTATTCCTTAATTGCATGTGTTAAGCCTGCGTGGAACTTAAGTGCAATTGCCAAAACTGCACCCGAACAACTGTTCGAAGCCATTATGCATTGGCGCCCTTTCGACCAGTATAAAAGGGTGAGCTAATGCACCAGACGAGGATATGACACATCAGTAGAAGACATTGGAACAAATCAACATCGACCAGCTTTCATAGGCTAGTTTTAGCAGTGTTTTACATAACCACACGGAAAAGATCTTCGCCTGTGATGATCTTTTCCACAACTTTGTAATCCTTTTTCCTACACATAGTGAAATCCCAACCATTGAGGGCTCGAACCTGTATAAATCTTTCTATGCTCCAACTAACTTTGGTTCATCATCCCTTCCCGGAGGGACACCCTGAAAGGTCTCACAACTCACAAATTCTGCATAAGTTCGACTAAGGACCCTGAGTCCGAATCGTCGACACAGTTAACGAAACTGCATCCTAACAACTATCCAAGGCAGTTTCGCATTGGCGCCCTTTTGTCTAGTATAAAAAGATAGTCAATGCACGTTCTAAGGACAGTTAGTTATTCAGTCAAGCATACAAGCACTACCAGGCGTCCAACAAATCTGAAGACTTAGATATAATTAGATAGACGCTAACATTGAAGAGATCTTCGCCTGTGATCATCTCTTCTTCCCTCTTGTAAACATCTTGTCGTGGTGTTGCGAATACCCCGGCAGGTTTTGAGAGTGATCCTAGCGAAGATTACGCGGTGCGGGTTGACCGGATGACCGGTCCTCCCCCGCCGAACAAGCACAAAGAATGACACACGGGTTTATACAGGTTCGGGTCCCGGTGGGGGCCCTAGTCCTGTCGACGCGCTCCCGACCGGAGTCGGCTGAGGAGGCACTCTCCGGGGGAGAGGCTTCCGGAGCACGTCTGTGAGTTTAGCTATTCCAATAAAAGAACCGATCCTTTACAACAGAGGGGTACAAGGGCTATTTATAGCCCTAAAAAGCAGCAAAAAACCTAAACTACCCCGGAAGCCACCGTCGGATTGAAGGGCAGGACCGTCCTTCTCCCGGTCAAACACCTTGGATGCTTGACAGGTGGTCGCTAGTTCCCGAGGCGCTCCTCGCGCGACCTGCACGTGATAAACAGTTCGAGACTTTACCTTCAGGAGGGCGATGAGGCCCGGGACGGCGCCGGAGGCCAGGTCCCGGGAGCCAAAAGGCGGCTCCCGGGGAGGCCCCGGAGGCCACGTCCCCGGGCAAATGGCGGCGCCCGGGAGGGCACCGGAGGCCACGTCCCGGGAGCCAAAAGGCGGCGCCCGGGGAGGCCCCGGAGGCCGCGTCCCGGGAGCCAAAAAGGCGGCGCCCGGGGAGGAACCGGAGGCCACGTCCCCGGGCAAATGGCGGCGCCCGGGGAGGCCCCGGAGGCCGCGTTCCGGGAGCCAAAAAGGCGGCGCCCGGGGAGGAACCAGAGGCCACGTCCCCGGGCAAATGGCGGCGCCCGGGAGAGCACCGGAGGCCACGTCCCAGGAGCCAAAAGGCGGCGCCCGGGGAGGCCCCGGAGGCCGCGTCCCGGGAGCCAAAAAGGCGGCGCCCGGGGAGGAACCGGAGGCCACGTCCCCAGGCAAATGGCGGCGCCCGGGAGGGCACCGGAGGCCGCATCCCGGGAGCCAAAAGGCGGCGCCCGGGGAGGAACCGGAGGCCACGTCCCCGGGCAAATGGCGGCGCCCGGGAGGGCACCGGAGGCCGCGTCCCGGGAGCCAAAAGGCGGCGCCCGGGGAGGCCCCGGAGGCCACGTCCCCGGGCAAATGGCGGCGCCCAGGAGGGCACTGGAGGCCGCGTCCCGGGAGCCGAAAGGCGGCGCCCAGGGAGACCCCGGAGGCCAGATCCCCGGGCAATCGTGACACATCTTACCTGGACTTAGTCCCGCGGAGATTTCCCCCGACACATCTTATTTCATATAGTGAAATCACAACAGGATGTAGGGCTATTACTCACACCATCGAAGGCCCGAACCAGTATAAAATCCTTTGTGCCCATACAGACATTACTCATCCTACCTTCCCGGAGGAGCGCCCTGAAAGGTCCCACAACTCACAAATTTGCATAAAATCGACTAAGGACCTCGAGTCCAAATCGTCAACAGTGTCTAATTGACAAAATGGGCTGGGTTATATCCAGAAGATCTTGGACTATCCCACGATCTCTATCCGTGGTCTCCTGCGACCATGGAAAGGCATAAGGAGATAACTTAGATATCTTTTTGTGGTCTCCTACGACCACGAAAAGGCATAATCAAAAGACTTGGACAATAATCTCCATCAGACGATTGGTCACTTTTTGCTGCTGTAGAATTGGCTCCAATTATTCGTGCAACTGCCACTAACGCATGTAACTTTCTTTTTTTAATCATATATTAATAAAAAATTCTATATTCTTGACTTAGTATTCCAGACAAATTCTAAGTTGCCATAAACTCTAACTCTAACCCTAACCCTAACCCTAACCCTAATCCTAAGTCAACGAAAATGTAACGAAAACATAACATAAACTAGCAAGGGCCAAGAAAGAGGAAAATAAGGGGGGCCAAGAATAAAACTATCATCCTAAGTTTTTTCATAGATTTGAACTCCAGAAAAACATATTAGAGTAAAGCCTCGACTTCACTAGATCTAAAACAAAAAAACAAAAATCCAATGCCACCAGATTCTCTTAAAACCACCACTGCTGCAAGTGAGAATAAGATGAGAAGTGAAGGTAATGGGTAGAAAAAGATGTAAATGGCATGTTTTTGTTTGTATTCTCTCTCAATTGATGGAATTATATTTGAATGTACACTGATTCTATATGAATGTTCCTAATACATGTAGGAATTATATAAATTAGACAAGCTTTTCAGTCGGCCACCAGTTTGTGACTGAAACACTACAGGATTTCAGTCGCTAGCCCAGATAGTAACTGAAATACTGTGTAGCAGTGGATTGGGCCAGTTAGGCAATTTTCTTGTGCCAACTCGTTAGTTGCAGGCTAGGTAAGTGACTGAAGGTCAATTTTGTTATTTTTCCTCACATTTGGCTATTTTTGCAATTTGATTTTTTTGTTGGGTTAATTAATTCGATTATTGTGCATGTTTGTTTTTAGGTAAGGTGCATTTTTTATAAGCTAAAATAGTAAATTTCAGATTAGGTAGGAGTTATTTTGCAATTATCTAAAAAAATGAAGTTGTTTTTAAATAATACAATAAAAAACACAATTACAAAAATAACAAACATTGTAAAGTTTTTGTAGATTTAGTGTCCAATCACCATACGTCCTAACGACTGAGGTATTTCTCGATTTCAGTTGCCATACGTCCTGTCGACTGAAACCTATAGATGTTTTATTTCTTGGGATGTATGGCGATTGTGTGTTTTGGGCTGATTGGGTTGGAAAAACGGTTTCAATCGTCATACATCCTCGTTACTGAAATCATATTTCAGTCGCCAGGACGTATGGCGATTGGACATTAGATCTGTAAAAATTTTATAATGTCTGTTATTTCTGTAATTATTTTTTCTAATGTATTATTTAAAAAAATTTTGAAAAAAATAGACAAGAAAAATGCCACTAGTGCCATGTCAGATCTGATGTGAACATTTACCAATTTTTTTGACATTAAATGGGTGTCAATTAGTTTAAGGACAATTATGACTTAAGTAATTAGCGGTAGTAAGTTTGATGACATGTTAGATTAAAAAAGAGTTTAATGACTAAATTGACATAAGTTTACAAATTCAGTGACTTTTGATGCAATTTTTTTGTTTAGAAAACTCTTTTTTGCCTTTTTTTCTTTTCATTAAATTATATTTCCGGTCCAAAAGAATGATTGAGATTTTTTTATAATAATCCAAACTAAAAAAATAATTTGAAAACTAAACCACAGTTTACCGAAATTGTGAAACTAACCCGCCAGCTCATCCAATCTTGGTCTGGAAACGCGACAAGAACTTATCGCGCCTCACGACCGCGATAGAATCATGCACCATTTTTCGCGCCTCACGACCGCTACAGAGCCGCCACCAAGTGCTCCTCGCCCGCGCCACCGCAGCTCTAAACTCGCGCCTCGCCAGATCTGCTTCCTCTCAGCCAGATTTGCATTGCCCTCGCCGGATCTGCTACCTCTCCGCCGGGTTTTCATCTCTCTCTTTTACTTCACCGCGTGCTCCGCCGCCACATCTCGCCCGATCTACTCCTCTCGCCGCCATCGATCCCGCAGAGTCGGCGCCGCCTCAATCCGTCCCTGATCTCACCAGATCTACTCCTCAATTGCGCCACCTCAATCCCGCATATCTACTCCATCTGATCGCGGCTCCGACACTACGACCTACAAGCTCATTTCTACGACGCTCCACTGTGCTTGGTCATGGTCGTTGTTGAGTGGAGAAATTGGGGAAGTCCTTTCTGTCGCGGCTTCAAAACGGAAAAGTTTTCTATCGCGCATCACACCTGCGATAAGTTACTTATTGCGCCTAACCAGATTAGTTTCACAATTTCGTTAAACTATGGGTAGGGCTGGAAACGAGCTGAGCTCGAGCGAGCCCAGGTTGGCTCGGCTCGAGCTCGATAGTGTATTGGGCTTGGCTCGAAATACTAACGAACTTAGAAGCAGGTTCGGGCTCGGCTCGATAAAGCTCGATTAGGCTCTATACACAAATAAATGCTTTATTGTGAGGTTTGATTGGGCTCGCTCGAGCTCGATTAGGCTCGGCTCGAAAATGTGCATTACAAATTTACAATTTACAACTAGAAATATAAAATCTTCTTCATGACAATAATAAATTAATATGATAACAATTTATAATTTCAATTAAGAAAACCAAAATGCAGAGTTTCAATATAGCATAACAAACTAACAATATAGAATCTTCTAAGACAATTCAAACTTTCAATCAAGAGAAACAAAATGCATTATAGGATCTTCAAAATACATTAGATTTGTGCTATTGTGCAACTCCAATGGACTCTAGTCTCCAGGTCTCTAGCCTCCAGCTTGAGAACCAAGTGCAGCATGTAAAGAAGTGAAGCATGTGAAATCATTGTTCTTCAAATCCAATATAGCCTGTGAAATGAAGCACAAAAGATTCTCAAATATACATACAGATAGATAGATGTTCATATAAAAGAACAAATTCAATAACAATTTTGTCAAAGAAAGAAAACATGCATTTTTCTTAAGGATTGCTTTGTCATGTAATGATGTAATCATGTAAATAGCAACTTAAATAGCATACAAATGTTTATGTAAAGAAGCAAATCTCTAGTTACTGCCCACAGTCAAAGCATCTGAAGGATTGCTTTCGTTTAGTGCGATCTCTTCAACATCATCTTCCTGTTGTGACTCCTAACATAAAATAGAAGTTAATTAGAAATGATAAAAAATTATTTACCATTTGATGAAAACAATTTTGAAATGAAGTTAAAACTTACCAATTTCTTCAACTTATGATGGTTACCTCTAATCCAACTAGAGGTACACACTAAAGCTTGCACCATTGATGGGTTTAGCGGGCTACGATAGTCATCAAGAACTCTTCCTCCGGCACTAAAGGCTGAATCTGAAGAGACGGTGCTAATAGGTATGGGTAGTATATTTCTTGCCATCTTAGACACTATAGGATACTTTGACGCACATTCATCTTCCACCATGTGAGTACATCGAAAGGTTTTGCATCACACACTTCATTCATGTCTTCTAAGTATATCTTCAAATCAGTTTTTGAAGGTTGTGCAGCAGAACTAGCTTTGATGAACTCATGAAACTAGCAAGAAAATGACACCACACTACTAGCACTACTTGAACTCGATGCAGGTCCACCAGTACTAGCACTAGCTTCTTGATGTGAAATGCTTTGCTTATACTCGCTTTCATATATGGCATAGAACTCATCCAATGTAGTTTTCACAGATGCAAGTTTTTGTTCAAGATCGCCATTAGAAAACATGACTGGAAAAGAAAAATCAATCATTCTCATCTTGTACCTTGGGTCAAGAATTGTGGCAATACGAAGAAGATTTGTGCACTCTGGTCCCCAATATTTCTCAAATTTAAGAAGCATAGCATGTGCCACTTCCTCCAAGAATGCATTTGATGAATTGGACAAGTCAAACAGCACCTTCTTGATGTTAACAATTTCAGAAAAAACCATATTAGCTGTAGGATAAATTGACCCGGAAAAGATATTGGTAGCCAAATGGAGAGCGAACAATACATTCTTGACTTGTGCATATAAGTCTGATTCCTCCTCAAGTGGTTGCCACTTGTAGTTGGCATCTTCAACTATATATATTTCAATGGTAGGTTTGAAATAAAAGGCACTATCAAGCATTTTATAGGTGGAGCCCCACCTAGTGCACACATCTAGACATAATTTTCTCTTTACATCAAGCTTGAGTGACTTGGCAACTCTTTACATCAAGCTTGAGTGACTTGGCAATGGTTGTGAGCTTATACAAGCGAGTATTCGATTTCTTGAAGTACTTCACAGTCTCTCTAATCTTGCTAATCAAGCTTTCCAATGGTTTCAAACCATCATTTACAAGCAAATTCAGAATGTGTGCACAACATCTCACACGAAAAAGCTTTCCATTAAAGAACAATACACCCCTAACACTGAACTTAGCAAGCAACAATTTTGCAGCAACATCATTGCTAGAGGCATTATCAAAAGTAATGGTAGCTATCTTGTCTTCAATTTTTCAATCAGCTAGACATTCAGAAACAGCTTGAGAGATAACTATTCCACTGTGGGGAGGCTCTAACTCAACAAAATTAATGATGCGGCACTATAATATCCAATCAACATCAACATAGTGTGCAACTAAACTCATATAGCAAAGAGTCTGATTAGATGTCCAAAGATCACATGTGAGACTTATCTTGTTAATATTCCTAAAATTTTTCTTCAATTTTGCCTTCTCAGATTCAAAAAGTTTAAGACAATCAACTCTAGTAGTCTTTCTAGAAACTTTTTGGTAAGAATGGTTCAATGTTTTTAACAAAGCATTGAACCAAGTATATTCCACGATTTTAAAGGGCAACTCATGAACAACAACCATGGTAGCAATTAACTCATGTATCTTAGTATGATCATATCCAGTAGAAGAGCCAACAGGGGGAAGAATGAAATCACCTTTCACAGACAAAGGAAAACTCATTACTTTCTGCTTCTTTATTTGCATTTGCTGAACATTGTGAACACTGCAAGCTTCTAAATGTCGTTTCATTGTTGATGTAGTGCCGCTTTTGTTCTTTGCTAACTTTGTTCCACATGCCTTGCACTTGACCTTTTGTTCCATCACTCCCCTCTCCTTTCTGGATGCCACCAAAACTGATTCGAAGTGTTGCCATACATCAGAGGTTTTCTTCCGTGAGATTGTTGTATCTTCAGAACCATCTTCTACCTTCACAACATTAGTAGCTGTAGCTCCCTCCGCTCCCTCCTGCCATCACTATTAGCCATATCAACCCTCAAATTTGATGGATCAACAGATTGTTGGGACTGCAGTTCTTCTGATATCTAAAACCATAGATTACAGTATTAAAATCTGTGGGTCAAGTGATCAACCATGGATTACTATGAAAGCATGAAACCATGGGAATTGGCAACTCACCTCAATCGATGGCTGTTGCTCCATTGTGCTACCTAGTGCCTACTGTTGAGAGGACTTTCCTTCCAAATCCAATGTATAAAAATCTTTTATGAATGGGTTAAAAATTGCCTTCCAAATATGACCTAAATGATAGTACAAAATTGTTTTAGGTTAAAAAAAATATAGATCAATACAATAATAACAATAGTAATATTTACAGACTTACACAATAGATCAATACAAAATTGCACAAGTGATCCTCATCTCAGAAGGTTAGGGCATTAGACTTTGATAATACCATTGATGCTTACAAACTTAAAGTGGCAAATTTTCTATGACAAAACACTATATCATGTACTTTATTTTGTTGAAACAATATCTTTAACATGTAGTTTAATCGATAATCAACAATAATTTGATTGTTGAATTTCTACACTGGTATCTCTTCTGATTAGAACAAAGTATTCAAGGTCATTATAATTCATTTACAGGTTGATTTACATAACAGAAATTGCTTTAAAGATAAGTGTTGGTCAGCATGAACACAATACTCTCATAATTTATTCTAATACATTGTACATGTGGTTTCCATTAGGTTTCTTCCAGCCATCGCAGTTAGAGAAAAGTTAGAAACTCTTTGTAGGGAGTTCCAGACTTCGAGCGTCAAAACAAAATATTAAAGGTATGTTCAAAGTTATCAAGTTGTGAAATGGGTATCAATAGGAGTTTTGCAGTGGCAACATCTTCACAGAATCACATCACAGGGATGTTATTTTAAAGGCAATAATTCACATCACAGAATCCATGACCATGTATACTAGTGTGTATGTAACAATGTATGTGTCCAATGCACCCAATTAGTAGTTTGTATAATTGTCCTAAATTCCAACTGTTCTCATGGTGTCCTCACCAATCCTGAAGGAGGCTGCACCGCCGCTCCCCCGCATTGCCGAGAACGCCGCTCCCCCATGTCGCCGCTCCCTTGTGCCGCCGCTCGCCCGTGTCGCAGAGAACTCCCCCACGCCACAGCTTCCCCGCGCCGTAGCTCCCCCATGTCGCCCGTGCACCACTTGCTCGCGCCACCGCTCCCCCGCACCGCCGAGAATGCCACTCCCCCATGCCGCCGTTCCCCCGCACCGCAGCTCCCCCACGTCGCCCGTGCGCCGCTTGCCCACGCCGCCGCTCCCCTGCAGCGCCACTCACTCGCTCCCCTGCGCGGCCGAGAACCCACTCCGCCGCTCTACCGTGATAGATCTGGTGCCTGGTGGGTGGTGCGGCGCTCAACTCTCTCGTCTCGTGGTCTTGTGGTGGAGGATTTGATTTTGAGTGAGGGCTAGGGTTTGGGAATTTGGGGGGAATCGAATGGGAATATGGGATAGCCGGCAGCCGAAGTGATCAGGTCATGTGGCCTGGACTTGTGGCCTCGTGGGTCTCGTGGGCTCGTGTAAGGTAAGGCAAGACCCATTAAAAGTATTTGTAATTATAATTCAAGTTTTAAAGAGTCGAGTTTGAGCAAACTCGTAAAGGCTCGGGCTTGACTCGAATACTCACTCGAGTTTCACCTCAGGCTCAAGTTCGGCTCGTTAAGAGCTCGAGTCGAGTTTCGATCTGATCTCAAATAACTCGCGAGTCTTGATTTTTTTTTGTCCAGTCCTAACTATGAGATATTTTTCAAATTATTTTTTTACTTGGAATTATTTATAAATAATTTTCAGAATGATTACATCTGCTGGGGGCGCCCCTTCATCTTTAAGCGAGCGGTCAACTGATTCAAGAGCAAAACCCACGAGGGACGGAGGGAGGCAATCGTCACCACCCCCACCACGCCGACAGTGCGCGAGCACGCTGACCTCCTTCGAGACATTTACACCGTCCATCCGCAGGTGCCGCCGCACATCTGCCATCCAGGATCTCGACACGTGTCCTAGCCCAGCGGCCAATGGCCTTCCGGTCCTTCCCGGAGAAGCCTCTTCCCTCCCACCCTCTCTCCTCCCTCTGACCCCCTCTCTCTCATTCTCTCTCTTTGTGGCTTCCGTGGAAGGTTCTGGAGCCCTCTGCGCTGGGAAGCTTCTATAAGGCTCCAGACGGCCGATGAAGGAGGCGAACGGCGGCGCCGAGGGTTTCAGCTCCTCCTCCGGTGACTTCTCTCTTCTCTATCCTCTTCATCCCCAGAAGCTTCCTCCCCCTCCCTCTATGTGTGTGTGCGTCGTGCTTTTTTATGATCCTTTTGGTTTTATGGTTTGGAGTCGCATGCGGTAGCGAAATGGTAGAGGATTAAGACCATGAGGAATCGAGTCTTTCGACGATCAAAGAGATGTAGCAGAAGCGTCATTGTTGTATGAACTTTGAGTTTTAATTGGGGTTTAGGTGAGATTGTTGTTTTTAGGTGGCAAATTTTGTGCAGTATTGGATCGGATGCGATACGCCGAAGCTGCCTGTTGTCTTGTGATTAGTAGCTTGTGGTGGTAAGGAACGGGGAGAAACTTGAGGAGAGGCTTTTGTTGTCTGGGAGATACTTTCTTATGATTGGAATTTGGAAGCATTTTGTTATCCGGGAAAATGGACAAGTTGAAAGATTGGGATGGGGGGATTTTTTTCTTTTTCTAACTTGTCCCCCCTATTTTTCTCTGTGGTTATCAGTTGTTTCTTTTCTTCTCTAGTGGTAAACGTGGCACCTTATAGCTGTGGACTTGTAGTAGTTGATAAATGCATTAAGTTTTCTCCTTGCTATTTTTGTTACCAGTGGGTGCTGGTCGATTCTTTGTTGCAGTAGATTTGGGTTTTCGTATATGTTCTGTTCAAACCAGTTCCTTGTGATTTAATAAACTAATAAATGTTTACTTCTCATTGGTGGGGTTTGTTGTGTGGGTCTTGCTTAACAATCTGATGCTGTGGCTTGTTATTCTACAATATGGATTTAGCCCCTTATGGTTAATAACACGCAAAATTGCCAATATGATTACAATAAAATGCAGCGAGTATGATCAACAAACAGAGGCCAATTGTAAAGGACAGAAATTAGAACAGAACAAAGGATCCTAAACATAATCAATTCCTCTCTGTTGACATGCATAGGCAGGATGCCCTAATACTAAATAGCATTTTCTGTGAGCTTGTAACCTGAATAGTCTTGTTTTGAGTTCTTCTAGGAAGCGTAAGTTGAATTGTTACCTAACTGCTTGGTGTTTTGTTCTTCTAGTATTAAACAATTGTGTCCTACATGTCGTGGGTACCAGTCCTAGAGAAATGGACAATGCTGAATGCTCTGAGACATCTTCAGACCTATCAAATTCTGAAAGCACAAAAACTGAAGAAAGCATAGAAGTATGTTCAAATAGCAATCCATCAGCCTGTTTATTTGATAAGAAGATCTCTAACAAAAAGGTTAGTTAATACTTCATCTGTGCTAGATCATACTGTTCTTGTTTCACGATTTGTGCCTGGATCAAATTTCTTCATTTATAATGACAAATGTAATTCTTTGGGTAAATGACACTTTTGGTCTCGCAGATTCAATTTAGTCTCCTTACTTTAAAATGGTTTATATTAATCCCTTTACTTTCAAAATTGGTTCATCTTTGTTCCTTTTGTTTGAGGGGTGGATGAAAAATTAAGTCAACAGAAAGGTTAATTGTTTACATTGATAGAGATGACAAGTAAAAGACATTTTGTGAAAAAAATATGTAGTTGCTCCCCTTTGATTAAAGTTTTAATGAGCTTTCTTTTGAACATAAGCAAGCACTTTTGCACGTAATAAGACAAGAAATAAGAGAATAGCTGCACAAAATATCAATTATATGCCATCTCCATTCAAGTGAGCAACAAATTGTTAGTCCAAATCAACTTTTTATCCATCTACTTTAATGAAAGGACCATTGATAAATCAGTTTTGAATGTAGGGGGACTAGTTGGGACAATTTTGAAGTAAAGGGTCTAAAATTGAGATTGCGTACAAAGTAAGGGGACCAAAAGTGTATTTCACCCTAATTTCTTTTGGCAATTTTGGCACTAAGACATGCATTTTTGTGTATACTTGCACAGAATACATAATACATTATGGTAAACATTATGTGATATTCATGATTTTAAAAAACTGTTGTATTGTAAGTATGGATAATAACAAATATGCAATTCTTTTGGCATCATTTGAAATGTAGTTTCGCCTATCATTGCATAGAATACATATCATATTGTGATAGACATAGTGTGATATCATGGTTCTACAAAAAAGTTGCATACCATCTGATATATTGTCCTATATCCCATTGTAGAGGCTTTACCTGGAAGGCCATAGGTACCACCATAGTATGAAGTAGACAAACTTGTAACTAGTACTGTTTCTCAAGTTTAGCAATATCCAAACGAAATTGGCGAATAAAGTTGTTTGATATTGAGTAACAGCTGTGCTTGTTGCAAAATTTCTAGTATTTTGATCTGGTTTGAGCTGTTACAGATTTCTAACTCTCTTCCTTCTCGACCTATCAACAAACATATTAATGTTATATCTTGCATTAATCAGAACAAATGAAGACGCCTACCAAGGATTTGATGCTGATGACCCAACTTAAGCATGATGATCCACCTATACCGGCAGACATCCTTACTCAGTAAGGATGAACAAACAAAAGAAACAGAATCAGGTAATAATAAGGTAACACATGTTTCTAAATCGACTCCATCTTTTTCAAGTTGTTACCTCCAATCTAATTCGAATGACAAATCCTTTGATATTCAGAAAAAACTTAATGTGACTATGCCTTTTGCTGATCTTATTACTGAAATTTCTTCATTTGGAAAATTTTTAAAAGAAATTCTTACAAATAAATGGGATTTGGATGATTTAGAAACAACTCAAATTGATATATGTGAGGGTACAATTACTTTTCATATGGGGAATGAGAAAATTTTGTTTAAATTGCTTGAAATTGCTAATGATCCTATGTATAAGGACACCACATGCGGGATAAACCCTCTTGAAACTGTATTACAGGGTAGACAAATTGGAGATGATGCTCTTGATGACAACACAGAGACGAGTAATAAATAGGACGATCATGCTACTACAAACAAATCATCATTGCCCAATCAACTCTTAACGGTACGAAATCATGGCAATTCTTATGCGAATAATGTACCAAATCTCACATCTCTTCCTCGGTGAAATATATGCTTCTTGATAGAGATAAACATAATCCTAACTGATAAACCATCATGCACATTGATAAATACATTAATACGACATCACAAGGCATTAGGATATTCTGTTGATGATCTAATTGGTATTGAGTCTCCACGTCGATTGAACCTAGCTATGATGAAAACTAAAAAAATCTGAACTACTAGACAATAGGCTTAGTTTTTCCACTGGACCAAATATTCAAAATTACTATTGGGAACCTCCATAAAAATCATTCTAGGGTCTACGTCGAGCGGGACGTTAAACCAGCGCTTGTCGGGAGGGTTGTCGGGAGGCAACCCGATGCTTTTTCTTTTAATTTTCTTTTCTTCTTTATTTCTTTCTTTTCTTTTTCTTTTTAAGGACCAACAAATTTCAGAGTACAACATTCGGCTCCACATCACATCATCTTCCTCGAAAAAAAAAATTTGAAATCGCGATGACTGTGCCTTACGTGATAGAAAAAGTCTACTCGTATGGCGTCGTAGAGTTTCGAACGCATGACGGCACCGCTTTCAAGGTATACATGCATCACATCAAGTTATACAATCCAGGAGACCAAGTAAGTGCCTGAACTCGGTCAATTCTTTCAATTCCGTCTATTTTTGAACGATCGAGAATGTTTCATTGAGCGGGACATTAAACTAGCGCTAGTCGGTAGGCACCCCGAGATTAACATGTAGTTTTCTCTTTTCTGAATACAAAGGCGCAAGAATCACTCAATTCCGACGTTGTTTGACCTTTCAAAACCTATTGTTTCAAAAACCTTCTCAAACTTGGGCTGAAACTTTTGAAAAAGAAATTTCCAAAACTGGCCGAATTGACCACGACCAGTGTTGGGCTCGGTTTGGTCAATTTCAAAAAAATAAAGTTTTTCAAAACCACCCAAAGCGACCACGACTAGTGCTGTGCTCGGTTCATTTTTTTCAAAAAAATAAAATTTCTTTTTCACTCGAATCGAGCACGACCCGTGCTCGTGGTCGTGCTTGCCTTGGTTTGATTGTGTGTTTGATTTTTTTAAAAATAATTAATAAAATTTTTTTTAAACAAAAACGAGCACGACCAATGGCACGACCCGTGTCCTGGTCAACTACTGGTGCTTGTGGTCGTGCCTCGCTTGGTTCAACCAGGTGCTTATAAATGATTTTTCCACCAGAATCGAGAATGACCAGTGCTTGTGGTCGTGATGTGCTCGATTTGCTTTGCTTGTTCTTTTTTTAGAACAATTTCTGGTAGAAAAAGCACTGGTCGAAAAAAATAAAAAAAATTCCTACCAGAGTCGAGCACGACCGGTGCCCATGGTCGTGCTAAGCTCCCCTGTTTCGGTTGTTTTATGCTGATTTTTTATTTTCTTTCCTATTTCCTACTCTCATACACTCCCATACACTCATAACTTCTACCTACCACCTTATTTAAATAAACCCATTTTCTCCAACCCTCCTAACAGCACAAACATCATTTTTTTTGAACTCCAAACTTCCACAAAATTAGCCCTAGATTTTTTCATTCAACCATTCAAACTTCGATTCGACCGTAGATTCCACACAGGACCTCCGGATCTGACGTTTCTACGCTAATGATGACGCCCCGACACAACATCAAGAAGACCACGCAGCGCCAAAGAGAGAACGAGGATTATTGGTCCTAGTTCCTCACAAGCTGCCGAATCTGACCAACCGGTGGCATATAATTTTGCTGCTCTGCATGCTTCCATATAGTCTTTGTGCACTAGTTTCTCGTACTTTGGGTCGGACTTTTTCAAAGATTATAGGGATACGATGGATTCAAGGATGGACCACCTTACCGGCCGCACGGATCGCCTCTACAACTATCTTGTACACGTAGGCCATATCCTCCCAAATGGCACATATCCAGGCGCACGCGCACACAACGGGTACTACCTTCACACCCACGACATTCCTTCACAACCCTATCCTCCTTCACCATTTTTCCACCATTCACCTCCGTCGGCTTCCGACGAGTGATCTTCAAGGGACGTAAGTGTTTCTTTTTATTTTCCTTTTCTTTTTTTGTTTTCTTTTGTTTTTCTTTTCAGGTTTTCACTTGCGACGCCTTGGATTCCACCATTGGAGTTGTGTGGACCACAACATCTTCTTTCACTACGGCATCTTTCATAACATCTACCTCCACGAACCACAACCGCAAACGGTAATCTGTACCTCTCCATACATTGAGGACACTGTCAGATTTAGTTTAAGGGGTGTTCATTTAATTGTTTGCTTAGTCCTCAATGAATCATTATTCCACCAGTTTCCATCATAAACTAAAAAAAAAAAAAAAATACATCACTTGAAACTCCTAGTTTTGAAGATGCTCTTTATTCAATTAGATGATTATTGTATCACATCTTTGCATATGATCCATTGAACTTAGCTCTCTTAAAAATTTCAATTGTTTATGTTTAGTTTTTATCTAAAATTGACCATTAAACCTTGAACTTGTCTTTTAGATTATCATTGACTTCTTCGAAATTGAAGATTTCCAATAAACTATTATCTAAACTTAACTCTTTTATATCACTTTTTATGTTTAGATTGTTAATTGCCCTTTTCTTTAAATAAAAAAAGTGTAAGAGAAGTATAATCGACCTATTGGGGGAAGGCGATGGTGAATCGTCGACTAGCTGGGAAGGGAAGATTTACTTAACTTATACACATAAAAAAATATTTTTAACGTCTAGTCTTTTGTAACGTATATGCGTATATCCGCTGGGGGAGGCGGTGATGAATTGTCGATCAGTTGGTGAAGGGAAGGTATACGGAGCATTGAGATTGCTTACATGGGCTCGAGAAACCGACAAAACTGACTTTAGTAAGTAGTGCACTTAAGTGTATTCAGTTGTGCCTTCTCTAATCACGACGGAATGATCTAGTTCAAAACATTCTGGTCAAGAGTACAAAAAGGTTGAAGAAGAAAAAAATGAATAAATGAAAAAACACAGAAATAAAAGTGTTTTAATTTCTCTTTAAAAAGGGCAATCTAATAAACTATGTATAAATTGTAGCATAATGTGTTTTCTTTAGCTATGGTTTGTTGTAAATCCTATATAAAAGAAATTGTCAAGATAATTTAATTGATTAAGCTTTCTTTTCTAAGGTTGAAATTTGATAATCAGAATATTTGCATTTGGAGGGTTTAAATTGCTTAGATCAATTGTTTCATATGTATAGATGTGATGCGAATTGTCGGAAGTTGTTTATTGAAAATCAGATTAGTCAAGACATCCCAATTTTTAGAAAACTCATTCACATTCTTTGCTTGAGGACAAGCAAAATGCTAGCTTGGGGGAATTTGATAAATGTTAAATTGGTAACATTTTTACCCTAAGTTTGCCATTAAAAACGTACAAAATCATACTAAAAACTCCTTTGATGTGATATTTTATGCATAATTTTATATTATGTTTACAAATTGCTTTCACAGTTGTGTTTACCATATTTCACAGACCAAATCTACCAAATTTGAGAAGATTTCAATTTCGTTTGGGCTAAATTCGACTAGGAAACCTAAACTGGACAGCAAAATGCCCTGGTTAATTATTCTTTAGACAAAATACCAGGTTGAACACAACTACGCAAGAAAGAGACCTGATCGAACACGACTGGACAAAAAAAAGATACTTGATCGAACACGAGCACATGGTCGAAAGGAGTCCCGATCGAATACAAGCACCTAGTTGAAAAAAGTCTTGGTCATTTTCCTTTTGGTTTCGGAGGCTTTAACTGGTCGAATTAGGCTAGTTTTGATCGGGTTTGACAAGGACTGGTCGATTTTGGTCGGGTTTGGTTAGGATTGGTTGGATTTGGTTAGTTTTGGTCAGATTTGATCAAACTGGTTGAATTTAGTCGGTTTTGACTCATATTCATCTGTTCTCCTGCCGTTTGAAGCCAGACTTTGTCGCCTGCATGTTAAGGAGTTATTTTTGGTCACGTTTATCCATGTATCATAAATAGAGAAGCTTTTAGCTCAATTAGTATGTTTTTTAGGTAGGCTTTAGATGCCCATAGAGCTTAGTTTTTAGCTTGTTTTCTTCGAAGAACCTCTATTTTTTCTGCGTTTATAAGTCGGCAAGGACGACAACTTTAATTTTTCAGCAATCAAGTAAAATTTTATTTAATTCTTGTTATTTCAGTATTTTAATGGCTTTTTCTGAGTAGATCCCTTCTAGGGTTAGGGATGGTCTAATCCGGAAGGCGTGATTCTTCCTCGGTCTTGATCTCGAGTTTTAGAGTTATTGTTTGATGTATTTTTCCTCTAAACCCTAAATTCTTGTTTCGGCAAAAGACGTAACAGTTGAGCTTTATGAAGAATTTAGGGGATTTCTTGAGTCTTTAGTGCTTTGACGTTGGATCTTGAACAGGAGAGAGGTTCTTGCCAAACGTAACAGTGGAAGCGATCCTCTGACCATTATACCAGCGATTGTACTAGCAACTTAATCTGTCTTAGAAAATGATTGAAATTAACTTGCAATCCTCGAACCTTGGATAGAATTACGCCAGATGGTTATGGAACTCCCGAAACTCTAGGTTTTCAGGAACTCCCGAAACTCTAGGTTTTCTTTCATGCTTTATAAACCCTAGATGTCATACATCTGTTTACTACTTTAAACCCTAGATTGATAGATTTAGTAATAGATTTAGTTATAGACAAACAAACCCTCAACTCGTTTAGACTTAATCAATGATCCATTAACCTAAAAGATGAATACGCTTGTTCCTCGTATAATTTGATCCTCAAGTGCTCAATGTGCAACTGTCTACTTGCGGTTATTACACAATCACACCGTTTTAGGTGTGATCATGCGTAAACTATTGCCTCCCCCTCTTCGGTTGGCCCTAATACTCAAAAGAAGTGTATCGAGAGGGAGGGTGATGATCCCTAATGTGACGCCTCCTGGCCATCGGCATCTGCGTAGATGGGGGGCCTACTGTTGCGTAGGCTGAGTCGTTGGTGGAGGGTCAGCTTCCTGCGACAGCTAGGTGGGATGTTGATGTGGATGCGGCGTATCCAGATGCCATGTAGGACCTCCCTGATGTATATGTGCTAGGATCTGTTGCTGTGTCGCATCCTGACAGCCAAAACCTGAGCCAACCCCTAGTCCAAATGAAACTTGTGCACATCGATGTCTAGCTCTTCGTCCAAAGAGCTGTCCTCAAGCATGGCACATGGCTGGGGAGGTGGCGCATGTGACGAAGAAGGGCGATCAACTAGTAGGAGGTGCGAGGACGAAGGACGCTTTGCCGGTGGTGAAGGTGGAGGGATCACGGTCAGGTGAGGTGGCAAGAGCACTTTAAAATCGATCAAAATTTGATCCAGACGCTGCACCGCATGTGTCTAAGTTGCCTGCATCTCGGCTCTAGGCACGTTCTCACCATCGCGTACCCTCACCAGTATGTCCTGTGCACTCGCGGATAGGGCTCCGATGGTATCGAGCTATACGAACGACAAACATCAAATTAAAGAGTGACGATAATTGTGGAAGTAGAAGTAGAGAGGGTTGGAACTCACAGAAGCGTGAATACGTCCTGCAAGGCGTTGGTCCAAGCCCTCGTTGATGGTAGCAGGAGTGGGGGGCTCGTCAGTCACCGATGGTGGCTGAGGCGATAATTTGTACAAGGTTTGTGGTTAGTACCACACCAGATAAGAAAATTGGATGTTGTGGCTATAAGGTCTATCCTCGGTGACCGTCATGTATGAGCTCGATCCATCTACTCCTGTAGGTATGGGCGCTGGCGATCAACGAAATTGTCCCTTCCTAGATTGCATGCGGATAGGAAACATTATTCATAGAATTCATTTCAGAGATAGAGTTGAATATTAAAAATTAAAACCTATATTACATGTATGTACTCATGAATATGGTGCAGCAATTGTCGGGGTGGCGGCATAAGGACATGTTGGCGTAGGTCGAATTGTCGCATAACCCACTCAGGTGAGTATCTCTCAACCATGTGTGAGAAGACCAAAAGAACTTGGTTACACCAATAAGCAGTCCTTCGTGCATAGAGATGAAAGGCCCTGTGATGCGACCGACTGTATATGCTGTTGCTGCCATGGACTCCAGATAACACTATCGTCCAGAAGCAAATTGAAGCTCTGACTATAAGAAGGATAACATTGATGTGTCTGATCAAGGGCCCAGCACAAACTGAGTTTAGACCACCCCATCCCATAACTAGGCCGTCTCTGATATTCGGGCCCAGCACAAACTAATCCTGTGGTACAAGAAGTTGCTTGATGGGGAAGTACTTGACGATGACATCTGTAACAGAATGGCGCAACTAGCGAATAGTGATCCATCCTGGTCCCTACTAGTGGCATCGCACAAACCCCTGTACGTATGGCATAGAATAGCCAAACCCAAGCTGAACCATAGCACGTGGCCTAGGTCAGAGTCTGCAATAAGTCTAGTGAGCTGAACGAACTACCGCTCGCAAATGTCTCCGTTGGTGCCGGGGAACAACAATGATGAGGACATCCCTAGCATTAGCGCTCCACCAGAAGCACAAACATGATCAATCACTCGAGAGAAAGCTAGACAATTAAATCAACAGGTGATTTTGTTCCTCAAAGAATTAAATTATGATGAGAATATGATGCTACCTAATAACTCTTGTTTAATATTGATTAGAAATGAAGAGGGAGAGCATAACGGAAATGATATAGCCACGTATCAATTAAAGGACTTCGTCAAATCTGGTCATACACCTACTGAGTGGAAAGAGAATTTTCTAAGCTTTCCAGCGAGCCCAAGATCATTCAATTCCATCAAGGATTGTACCCGCTACAATCAAAAGAACTCTGCTTGACATGCAGTCTGCCGATCAATTGATAGTCCGATGTTAGATCAGGAACTTCGACCAAGCACCATTCTTAGCACAGATGTCCAAGTTGATTGTGTGAGTACTTGTTGGAAAGGAATTCAAAAGAGCTTTCCAACAAATCACAAATCATTAAATTCCGACGTCGTATACAACCAGGAGACCCAAAAGAGTAAAGACTGCACAGAAGGAAAAGGTCCAGTCCGAATCCGAGAAGATTGATTCTGGACTTCTTTCATCTTTATAGTATGTTAGAATTTTTATTCCGTTTTGAATTAGATTTAGATTCAAATTCTAGTTTAAGCCTTCTATCTTTTTGTAAATACCACTCTCTATAAAAGAGAGGTATAGCCATAGTTTTTAAAATAAGACATGATATTGATATTTTCAAATTGAAACCTTAGTTTTAGTTGAGAGTTGAATCTCTTCATCCTTTGTTCTTGTGATTTCTTTCAGAATTGCTCGAACGATCTTCGAGATCACTCTATCTGTACACCAACTTCGTGAGTAGCTGTGTGGATAGGTAATTCAGATTGTGGTTGGACGAATTCATTGATACGCAGGTCTTTATTCTATGAGTGGTTGGTTATCTCATTTCGTTAGGTCATACTAGTTATCTAAGTATCTTCATATACTAGTTATCCAGATTCTACGTCGTGAAGATTGGGCCACCCTCCGTGAACGCGTCTTTCACCGGCATGTTCATATCAAACAGGCAATCGAATAAGTATAGCAGACATGTCTCCAAGTGACGTATGAATATGTGCTCTGGGGCTCCAATTGGGAATTCAGCGTCACGAATGCTGCGCAGGTAGGGCTGTGGCACTCTTACCGGCTATGCAAACCCTGTTAAATATAAGCCTGTTTAGGGTTTCGGTGATTAATTACAACGAACAGAGCTAACACATTTATTCGAAGTGTTTTTAGTTTCAGATCAAATCATGATGACTCTATGACAAAAGCAATAAGTCGAGAACCCTCAAACCTCATGAGAGATGGCCGAGGTAAAGATGAAGACTAAGATTCATTTTCTAGTATTTTACTGGTCATTAGTGATAAAGTTGACCGGATTAATCTTTTCAATTTTAGATTTATCGGTCGTACTGTTAAGAGGGGTGTAGCCTGTTTGATGTATCTAACACTTTGTAAAGAGATAGGATATTTGTTGTAAGTCACCCTCCAGGTGTAATACTTTATTTATATTGTCAACCTATTACAAAAAATAACTACAGAAGTGATGCTAATTCCTAAAGAGTTGCTGAATAATAGGATCTTAAGAATAGGTCAATATGTAAGTTTCCTGTCGAATAGGTAAAGCAACGTTATCCTTTAACAGCCTCTCTCAATCACAATCTCTGGAAGCAAGGTTGAGATTGTGCCAAAAACAATTGAAGGATTGAATAGGCAAGGGTTTTGTGAAGACATCGGCGACCTAGTCTTGAGAAGAGAGAAACCTGATGTCCAAAGCTTTACGACCCACTCGTTCTCGAACAAAGTAAAAGTTGACTTCAATATGTTTGGTAGGAGCATGAAACACTGTATTTGCAGTCAAATATGTAGTTCCTAAGTTGTCACACCATATAGACAAGGAGGTCTGGATTAAAAAACACCAAGCTCTCCATGCAAAGACTGAATCCAAATAAGTTCAGCAGTCGCATTGGCAAGTGACTTGTACTCAGCTTCAGTGCTAGAACAAGCCACTGTAGATTGTTTCTGAGAACTCCATGAAACAAGAACCAAAATAGATTGCAAAGTCTCCAGTTGAACCACTAGAACCAAAATAGATTGCAAAGTCTCCAGTAGAACCACGATCATCCAGACACCCCACCTAGTTGACATCAGAGAATGCACTAGGAAAGTTTGAAGCAGACTTTATTATTGACAAACCGAAGGCAGCTATATACTGAAGATAACGAAGGATGCGCTTAACAACTGTCCTGTGAACATTGGTTGGTGCATGTAGAAATTGACAGACTTTATTAACAGCATAGGCATATCTAGGCAAGTGATAGTCAAGTACTGAAGGGCACCTATAGAAGCTGCATTAAGTGGAAGCATCATCATCACATAATGGATCACCTTGCTCCTCGGATAATTTGTCACTAGTTGCCATGGGAGTAGAAACAGGTTTGTAGTTAACCATGTTGGATCAACTAAGTAAATTTGCAATGTACTTCTGTTGTGACAACAGGATACCATCCTAAAGAGGTAACTTCAACTCCTAAGAAATAGTTGAGGGGACCAAGATCGTTGATAGCAATCTTGGTGTAAACTAGGGAGGAGGTGATCAGTGGCAGCAGTAGATGAACTTATAATGATAATATCATCAACGTAAATAAGTATATATATAGTAGTCCCATGTTTATTGTAGATGAACAAGGAAATATCAGATTTAGAAGGTGAGAAACCAAGCTCTTGGAGCTTTGAACTTAAGCAAGAGTACCAAGTTCGTGGGGTCTGTTTTAGGCTGTCCAGGGCCTTGTCTAATTTGCAAATGCAATAAGAAGATTACTGATCCTTAGGGGGCTATTAACTTCGAAGGTAAGGCAGGAATATGGAAGAGACAATTATCAAGGCTAATAAGGTGATTGAATATTGGAGTAGGAAAGAGCCCCGAAGAACACGAGGAAGAAGCATTTGAGGTAAAGGCTGAACTACGAACTTGAGGAAGGCATCATATGGAAACGCTATCTGTAGATGGTTCTGATAGACTGCTACTATGTAGAGAGAGAGAGAGAGAGAGAGAGAGAGGATACTTTCCGTAAATCAACTTCAAGGTGTAGTACTTTATTTATGTTGTCAGCCTATTACAGAGATAACAACAGAAACGAAGCTAACTCCTAAAGCATCATTTTGGTTTGGGGTTAAAATAATTAGATTAATTTAACCAAATCTAGGTAGGTTAGTTTAATCTAGATTTTTCGTTTGACAACAAATCTAATTAGTCTAAAATATTCTATGATTTGATTAATTGGATTAAAAAGATTTGATATAAAATGTACAAATTTTTCCTTTCTATTGTAACAACACTTTGCACTTTTTTGGTACAGAATATTTTTGTGTAATTTATTATTCTTGTTTTTATGGGTATTTATGAAAGTGATAAATTTAGTTTAGATAGGTTAGTATATTTCACTTTTGTTAGCTTAAGATAATCCCAAGTTAAAAGGATTAACTTGTTTTGATTGGGATAAACAAATCATTTCTAATCCATATATATTTGGAGGATTAAATCTCTAAACCAACTCTTAACCTTGAATCAAATGAGACATAAAGAGTTGCTGGATAATAAGATTTTAAGAATAGGTCAACATGTAAGTCTCTTGCAGAATAGGTAAAGCAAAGCTATCCTTCTAACACACTTTAGTTCTGTACCCGATATAGTTCCAAGGGCATATATTGCTAGATTGGAGTGGGGAAACACGAACACAGGTATCGGACGGCTATGGTTTTAATAAAGATGGATCAAACGATTAGCATTTGTTGATAATGTGACTCAACTAGCAGGTTTCCTAGAATGAAGAAGGATATGATATTTATATGGAATATTTGGTTCTATGTCACTACGAAAACACTTATTTCAAAAAATGCCATCAAAATTCAACTAATTGATTGTGCCACTGAAAATAAAACTTGATTCTATATATACAATTTTAGAGTAATTTTTTTTCAAAAATACCAAAAATGCCCTTGCTGTTTCTTCTTTCTTTCCTTCGTCATTGTCCACAAACCATTAGATTGAGTCCAACGCGGGTGTCAACTCAGCGTCTGCAAATAAAAAATTATTTTTTCAACCGCACGAGGAGAGAGAAGACGCTTGGCGAGGCTTCGACCGCCCGAGCTCGACAAGTGGGCCCCATCGACATCCGGCTGGTTGAGGCGCTCGCGTTGTGTGGGGGACCACCCGTCCCGTACCGAACTCCACGATACGGAACATGGCCTCCTTGTCACAACTTCTCAAGATTCAGTTGTGAACTAGAAATGAATAGCACAACCAGCAAGGTACATAATTGATTTACAAAACATTATAAGTTCACAGTCGATAATGGCATTAGTGTCTTACATAAGTTAGCAACAAACATGTCCAAAATATCCTTTCAAATTTTTAGCAAAATGCGGAAGTAGCGGACCTCTACTCTTCTCTCACAATCGCTCGATCGGGGTACGCGACGCCTAGATACTTGGATCATAATCAAAGTCTTCGAAGGGCTCAGGCTTATACTCATCTGAGCCCAAGTCACTTGGCTCTTCAACCTCTGATGGAGTAGTTCAGTCACGAGTGAGTACGAGGTACTCAGCAAATCACCATTTAACAAATGCAAGAATATATAACATGACATGGAATTTAAGGAAGGTGGCTAAGGTTCTTTTCCAAACTATATTCACAACCTAACAGTTAATCAACATGAAAAATATTTAAAACCGTCCTTGAAAACTCACCTTACATAATAGTTCAAGAGTGAAGAAACTTAAGCCAATTGATAAAACAACTCATTCAAAACTACTTGTGTCTTGCAACATGGACTAAATCCATTGACCATAACATACTCCTAAAACTGGAAGTGCGGAGTATTCAAATACATTTTAAACTCTGCAGAGGGGTACCGCTTTACCCACAAGACTTTTCAACTTATTACTGTTGACCGCGACTATAGGCTTTAGCTCAATCACGCTGCTTTCAGCATATGAGGCTCCTATGCCAGGTTCGATCATGCTACTTTAAGCGTGCAACTGAGTTGAGAATAATATGCTTTTCACCCTACATTGCTATTACACTAGCTTTGCCTTGCAAAAGGTTCACCACCGGTTGATGCCTTAAGAATTTCACCTTTGGTTGGGGTTCCTAATACAGTTGTGAAGTATTATAGGGATCTTCTCTTTCATACCTTTACCCTAATCCTTACTCAGTATTGGCCCGCGGTGGGAGGGATTTTCCCTTTCTTCCAATGGTGAGCGAACGCGAGGGTTGTGTGCACGGGAAGGATCTTCCTCCTCCGGCACAAATCTTAGACGAATTGGATGGGATCTTCCCAAATCGTCAGTGTACAGTGCTGTCGAGAGGTATCTCCCCTCACCTGACCTTGTGCATAATTAGTGCTTCTTTGTCAAATTATCATTAATACTATGCAGAGCTAAGATAATAGTTCAGCAAGGAAACTTGGTCATGCTTGTCCCATACCAAGCTTGTGGAGGTACGTTAACATGCTACTGGATATTCATCACAAATTGATTAGTCCTTAACTATCCAAGAGAGGAGTCCACTTTACTTCTCTTTATACACAATGATCAACACCATTATCATTTTACCAAATTTACTGACTCATGATTTACCTCTCCTCTCTAGAATAGATATTTTTAAAAGACATTCATACTACTATTATAGCCTAACCTTGGGCATCAAGGATGTTATACATGCTTGAGAATCAAGGATGGCTTTTCAATTTGGGACAATAACTAAGCAGGTATATTTAAACATACACAAATTTATTCAAATAACATGCATAATATTCACACAACAAAATACTTAACTAATTTGAAAGCATAGGATCAACATGTTCAAGGAGATGGTAACTTGCCTTGAATTCCTACGATAGATTCTTCTGCAACGTCTTCGATCGGCTGCTCCTCGAGCTTGGAATGAGTGATTTCTAAATGCAATAAACACACCGAATCAATCAATCAATCAAAACATGCATAAGTATGAGACTATAAGATGCAGGTACTAAATCCTAATAAGTCTAGGTACTACAACCCAAGAATTGAAGTTGATTAAGGCTGAAACGTTGAATTTTCGAAAACAGGGTATTTGGGGTAAAAATGAATAGTAACCATTTTCGAAAACAGTTAAGAGTAACAGGGTTTTAGGATTGGAATTTGAATTAGTGGCAGAAGGAGAATATGTATTAGGGTTATTAATGGTAGGATGATCTAGACAGATTTAGGTTTGGAGGTCAGATGAAGAAAACTTAGATTTGGCGAGGTTTTAGTGTAAAACAAAGTAAGAACTCAATTCGAAAATGATGGAAATGAGATTCGAGATTTGGATCTGAAAAGACATTACATAACTGAAAGGTTTGGGCTGAGACAAACCTAATGGGGCAAATAGATCTTCGATCAGAAGTCCCTATGCTGGATTTGACAAGGTTAAGTCGATTGCACGATACTGCTAATACAACAAAATTGAGATCTGGAGATCGGATGGAAAATTAGATCACAGATTTTTGAAGGAAACGATGAGTGGAACAAAACGACGCGGTCGGATTTTCAATCAGAGCATCCTAAGGATGAGAATGACATTGCATGTCAGTGGGACAGACACGCAGACACAGATACACACTGTAGCAGTGTTAGTGGCTGGCATTGGACACGGCCGTTGGCACAGGTAGCACACAGGCTCACCGGTGGCTAGCCGGACCATGGCCGGGGCTGAGCTCCAGTGGCTACGGGGCTTGGACAACAGTGAAGACGATGGACAAGGTTGGCAATGGTAGCGCTCGGCCGACGAACACCATATCGACGACGAAGTCCACACAGGTGACAACTGGCTACAGAAGCAATGGCGAAGTGACTAAAAATCGTAGGGAGAATGTCTAAGAGCATGCTGGAGATATGGGGAAGGCAATGGTGACGACGGTTTGGTTGGCAAAGTGGTCAAGATGGCTCTCCATGGTGAGGCAGCACAACGCAGTGCATGTCGCAGCCAGGACGACGACGGCGACGCTATGGGGGCGATGAGATGGTCAGAATGGCTTGAAATGGCGATAAGGACATGTTGGAGATGGTGAAACAGAAGGCAATCGAGAAATGGTGGCCGGAATCGACGAGACTTCCACGACAGTTGGAAATAGGGAAGAAAAGGAGGTCGACGGCAAAACTCCAGCGAACGACAACGGGACGAGCTGAGACTCAACAGGAATGGGATTGGAGGTAAGGCGCATCTAGTGACGCAAACATATCTGGGAACGCATGGCAGGATTGACGGGACGACAACGGCGACTAGCGGCGACAAAACTTGGCATGCAACGGAAATGGTGCTTCGGCGACCAAATGGCCGGACTCCAGTTGTGAAAGACACTCAATGATGTGAGGTGAACACAAATGACATACCAGGACAAGCAAACGATGGCCGAAGCTAGGATAACGATGACGAACACTGTGGCTGTTGGTGCTGAAGTGTGCTTTGGCCTGCTGACCTGAGCGGTAGAGAGCTTCAAGTCGTTATTGTATGAGTGAAAAATGCATGGAATACAAAAATTTCAAAGGCTAAAGTTTTCTAAGTGTATGAGCTACAATCCTACTGCTTTACCTGGTGAAGATGAACTGAAATGAGGTGAATACACTCTATGTCTTGGTTTATATGCAATGTCATTGGGGGTGTAGCTTGTTGGAGAAGTTTTGGTCTTAAGGTGTAATGCATCTAACAGGGGTAATTTAGTCTCTACACTATAGTGGTTGTGCAAATGGTGTGGTTAGAAGTGTAAATGTATATAAAATAATACTAAAGTCTTGCTTAGGGGCTCATTTGTGATTTTTAAAAAGTTGAGGTTGATTTGCAAAAAGTGCTGGGCTGAAAAGCTGCATTTCTGATTACTTGCATCAATTAAAATATTATAAAAATTTTTATAAGAATTTTCTATGTATTTTGGATATTAAAACAAATCCTAATTGCATGCTTTTAAATAAAAGAGTGTCATTTCATGTGACTAAATTGTTTCATTTTATGCGAGATAGTGAGTCATCAAAGAAGAGGGTTCAATGGTCGTTGCGTGGTGGTGATGCGGTGTGCACTTCCTCCTCCGGTCCGGGGACCGGAACCCATTTGGCCACAAAGTCCGCAAGGACTCGCGACTTGATTGCAGATTGTCCGGTTAGGGAGAGGGAGAAGGGGCTAGTTCAGCCCCCTACTTCCCTATCCGGCCGGTGGCCTTCTTGTTTCGAAGCACCTCTCCTAGGGGGAGAGAGGACGACACTGTGATGGGGTGGCCCAGGAAGTAGTGGTGAAGTTTTCTTGGCACCATCAGGAGAGCATAACAGATCTCCTCCATCTTGGTGTACCTCGTTTTGGCGCCTTGGAGAGCTTCGCTTACGTAGTACACGGGGTGTTGCTGCCCGTCTTCCTTCTTGACGAGAACAACACTGACGGTGACCGGGGTGGCCGCAAGGTATAGGAGCAGAGGCTCCCCTTGGCGTGGACTCACGAGTATTGGAGGGCTCATGAGATATTTCTTCAAGTCTTCGAATGTGGCTTGTGCCTCGGGGGTCCATTGGAACCCCTCAAGATCGCAAAGGATCTTGAAGAATTGGAGGCCACGCTCTCCCATGCGCGAGACAAAGCGACTTAGTATGGCTAAGCGGCCGACGAGCCGTTGTATGTCTTTGACAGAATTCGGCGGAGACATGTCGAGGAGGGCCCGAATTTTTTCGGGGTTGGCTTCAATGTCCCATTGGGACAAGGAAACCGAGCAGTTTTGTAACACCCCTGTTTTTGCCAAACCCTAAAATAGCCAAAATCCACATCTGGACCCCAAACCCTAATCTGCTTCAGCCATTCCCTTCTAAATGTTGTTCAGAGCATTTTTCCCTTCGGGACCATCTCCAAAATCTCACTCTAAAGCTGAGTTTCAAGCCTTGCCATTTTAAAACCCTAATTACCCTATTTTACCCTAAACTGTTTTCCCCAATTTTGTCGAAACCCTTCAGATCTTGCCTGATCTTACCAAACTTTGGCCAGATAAGTTCTATTAATTTTTTGCAACTTAGCTGCGAAATCAGATTTCAGATCGGACCCTCAGATCTCCAGATGTGCAATCAAGTCCATTTTCTATTCAAACTTTCCTCACAGAACAGCCCCTGGAACAAGTTTCAGAAATTACAGAACGGCCCAAACTTCTTTTCAGGTCCATTCGACCAGCCCCTGGTCGTTGCCACGACCAGTGCACGAGCCACCGTTGCCGCGCCGTGTTCTTGCTGTGTTTGTTCGCCGCCGGCCACCGCCTCTTGTCGCCTGTGTTGTGAACAACCGAGCCACCTCCCGCGCACGTGCCAGCACAGTTGCATCGCCTCGCCCAGCGGATAAACGGCCGCGCTCCAGTAGCGTTTCGCGCGCGCGCTCCAGTTGCCGTGGCATTTGCATGCGTGTACGTGTCATCGCCGGAGCCTTGCTGTTGCCTCCGCATCTGCGCCGTTCCAGGTGAAGTCCCAATGCAACTAGCAAAGCTGCAGCACCGCCTGAAGCAAATCACGTCGCCGTCGCCGTCGTTGCGCCTGCGCCCGACAAGTTTCTCCCCGGCGCAAGCAACCGTTGTCGCGTTCTCCCTCGCAAGCTCCGTCCCCGTGCCTATTTAAACCCCCTCAGTGCTGTGAAGAAGCACAACTTCAAGACTTAGCCAAATTCCCAGTTAATTTCTCACCGCCGTCGAGTTTGCTTTCTTCTCCGGCGAGCAACCTCTGGAGCTCACGGTGCCAGCCTAATCCACTGCACCATTCTTCAAACCAAAGCCACCAGTGAGTTCCCCTCTTCCCCCTGTTGGTGTCATAGCACCCAATTGCACCCCGTCGAACCTTAACGCCGGTGATCACCGGAAAAGCTCAAAACGCCTGTTCCTGCAATGCTACCTGATTTAGTCCAAATCAGCCTTAGTACCAGTAGAAGAAATTGATCAGCATACTCTTTTTAGCAAGCCTACCAATCTGGTTTTCAAAATCGAGCTAAGATCATAGCTCTCCCCAAATCGCGCGCCACCAGTAAACTGGCTCTCGTCGGCAGGCCACGCCGGCGATCATCCGGTCAAATTGACCCCTCCAGTAGCTTTGTTGTGCCCTAGAGATCATTCCCAAGCTTGGAATTGAGCTCATTCGCCCTGAATCGAAAACCCCCTTTGTCCAGTGTCGTCTTCTCCAGCGCCGGTCGCCGGAATTATTTCCCGGCCGATCTAGCGCCTGAAACCTTGTCCCTTAGATAGATTCCAGTACCCTGAGCAATATTGTCCACTAGCTCGACACCTGGATCTGCCTAGATTGTGAGTTATGCCTATGCCAAGATCACTATCCAGTAGCTCAGTTCATGTCCAGGCCACCGTAGTTCATCGCCGGATTTGGCCGCCTTCTGGCCACTTTCAGCCCTTGTGCCTGTTGAGTATATTGTTCCTGTTAGTAATGCCTACCTCCCAGACAAAGTGGTGCATCAATTGGAGCCCTGGATCAAAAGTTAAGCCATGCCCTAGTTTCTGGCCATGTCCAGCACTATGTCAGTGCATGTCAGCCACTGGCATTAGCCTGGTTTGACCCCTTCTGGTTGAGCAATTGAAATGCCACCTTGTCCTTTAGATTCCTGGAGTTGTGTTCTACAACTTTCTCTACTATCACTTCTCCAGAAAACCATCCTAAGATCAGTTTGAAGTTATGCCAAAGCCATGAACTGAATGTCGACCCTTCGACGTTCAATCCTTTTTAGCCGTTTCTTCGACCAGAGCCCTTGTGACCTTGCCCTAACCTTTTCCCCTGCATACATGACTTATTTACTTAATACTTTCTATAGAAACTATTTTCAGTATGCTTATGTGGTGTGTGTTTGTGTGTTATTTGATTGCCGCAGAGTCAGAAGCTGAAGGAGCGGAAGAAGTCTTTGAAGATCCGTCTGAGTATTTAGACCCAACATCGCAAGGCAAGCCTCATTCCTTTGATCATGTCTCACCCAATATTTTCATATGAAGTATATTCACTGTTTCTTACTATGCATGCTTAGTTGAAATACAAGTTATGTTTGAATGACATGAGTAGATATTCCCTAATGAATCATGAAACCCCTTTTGTTATTGAACCTTCTTATGTATGCTTTTGTCACCCTAGGACTCATATACTGAATATCCACATTAAACTTGAAATGGTCAAATACATGAGAAGTTATAATGAAAACCATTTTGTCAAGAAAACTGATAAAAGGGATCAGTAGTGAGGATTGGATTGTATGGAGAGGGTGCGGTGCGCACCAGGGAATGTGAATGTTCCTCACTATTGGTTCATAAGGACAAGAACCTTGTGCTGTGTCTCTATACGAATTGTAAACGTACCAACCACTTGCCTGGTATGGGACAGGCACAACTCAGTAGCTTTTTGGTATTAGCAGTTCCCTGCATGGTTTGACGATCTGGTTTCTCGCGTGGAAACTGGAAGGCCAAGGTTCGGCCACGAGTGATGTGAGTTCAGAAAAATGATGAGAGGAAAAGGCGTAAAAGAAGGAAGGCGCCCTAGACCTGATTAAGCCGTGAGCGGTTGTAATCTTAAATGGTCGTATGTCTCGCGTGGACATAGACCAAGGCTATGTGTCCTGAGGGAACATAGACCAGAGAGGCTAGGAAGTAAGGCAGTGGGGAAGACCCACAACGGTACTTGAGACTTAACTGTCTATTTACCGGGCAGGGATACTGTTAATACTGAACTGTAAAAGCGTTGTGTGATCTCGGCCTTGTCACATGTGTATAAGTCACATGGAGCTGATCCGACTTGAAAGCCGAGTGAACCAGTGGATTTAAAAAGAGGTACACCTTTGCAAAGTGTAAAAGAAGTATCAGATACTCTGTACTCCCAGGTTCAGGAGTCTTTTCGTAGTGGATGTTATCCATGGGTTATAGCACAAGTAATGTTTTGGAATGTTTTCATAATGCGGTTAACAAAGTAGTGACTTATGGGAGACCACTACATCTAACGTTTTTATTGAAAACCTGTTTAATGTTTAAAGTATTATTTTCATGACAAAGTACTGTTTTACCAAACAAATGACTTGGAAATCTATATATCTCTACCCATATGAAACTAAAACCCCTGAATCATATGTTTCACCCTCATATAAGTACAATTACAATAATCCCCGGAATGAGTGTTGCTGAGCACCAAGTGCTCACCCTTGCATTTACATCCAACTGTAGAAGAGGGATTCGAGGATCCCGATTCCTTCAGTTATGAGTTCCCGGCAGAAGATGGAAGTGCCCCAGACGAGCCCACGTTCTAGAAGGATTGCGCACCAAGTCAAGTCAGATATGGGAGGAGCCACTCCAACCCCGCTGCGGATGGAAGTCAAGCTTTTTGTCGTTGCTTTGTGCTTTATGCTGTGTGTTCGGTACTTGGATACCGATTCTGGTTCTGATAAACTAGTTATTTTCTTAGCAACTCTACTTAGCGCCATTTTCGGTGCTTTGGTTATGTAATATTGGCCATGTTGGCCTGATACTTGTTTAATGTTATTACCATGCTTGTGTGGTTTGGAGCTCATGTGACATCCTGCTGTGTGTAACCTACCTGGGCGGTTACCAAGGTGATCCTCAAATGGGGGTCTCACAAGTTTCCCCCCGTGAATGCCGAAGGAGCATTTTTCTAGAGGCTGAAGGTGCATTCTGCGAATGCTGACGGCGCATTCTTCAGCTACTATTTTCCCTCGATAGGTTGCAATGCTTGAAACTAGCGTCAAACAACAAAATTCTATAGGTAATTAACTTACGGATGCTTTAGTCGAAGATGAGGCGATCGAAGAAACCGTGGTCGATGATGCTGCTCAATGGCGACCAAAACTTGTGGAAGAACTTTTCTCGATGATGACCATAGGTGGAATTGTGGTCATCGGTGTCCAGAAGGAGAAGACTTTTTTTTAAACAAAGAGATATACCACTTCTGTGTATCTTTAATTATTTGTGAAGCCATGCAGCAATGAAAGACGTGCAACTTTGTTGCGTCCATCTAGCTGCCACGAAGCCAACCATCGAGAGGAATTGACAGCTTCATCAAAGTTATCCACTGCCATTAGTCTTCCTAAGTCATGGTGAGGGATCATGCCAAAACCTTAGGCGTTTTATCAAGTTTACTACTTCTGTCTTGTAACCACGGAGACAACTAGTAGAGTTGAAGGGTTTCACAGATCCACGTGAAATGCACTGACACACTTCACTGCTCCCATTCTTCCTAAATTATGGCGAAGAATTGTGCCACAACTTAAGGCCTTTTATCAATTTCACTGTGTCCGTCTTGCAACTGCGGAGCCAACCAACAGAGTTAAAGAGTTTCACAGATACACATGAACCGCACTAGCATGCTTTACTGCTCCCATCAATTGTCACCATTGCAACTTCGTTTGGCCAACGCGTCCCGTAGTCATCTTCAAACCTAACTTTGGTGATGTTAACCTACATATCAAAGAAAGGAAAACAATTTCTTTCTTTGGAGTGTTGGGGTAAATCCTTCCCAAAATAAAGAGTATCAAAGAAAGGAGTAAGACATCTTTTTTTAGAGAATTGGGGTAAAAAGAATTATCAAAGAAAGAAAAGAAATCTCTTTCTTTGGAATATTGGGGTAAAATCTTCCCATAATAATGAACTTTAGAGTATTGGGGTAAAATCTTCCCATAACAACATCAAAGAAAGGAAGAAACCTATTTCTTTGGAAAATTTGGGTAACATGTTCCCGAAATGAAGAACAAAGAAAAGAAAAACATGTCTTTCTCTGAAATATTGGGGTAAAATCTTCCAAAAATAAGTGTATCAAAGAAATGAAAGAAATCTCTTTCTTTGAAAAATTAGGGTAACACCTTCCCAAAATAAAGAGCATCAAAGAAAGGGAAGGAATATCTTTTTTCGGCATATTGGGGTAACACCTTCCTACAAAAAAACATCAAAGAAAGGAAAGAAACATCTTTTTTTGGAGTATTGGGGTATAACCTTCCCAAAATGAAGAACATTAAGAAAGGAAAGAAACATCTTTTTTGGCATGTTGGGGGAACACCTTCCCATAAAAAACCATCAAAAGAAAGGGTAAGACCTTCCCAAAATAAGGAACATCAAAGAAAGGAAAAAACATATTTCTTTAAAACAATGAGGTAAAACCTTCCCATAAAAGATTTTGATTTTGAAATAGAATATTAAAGAAAGGAAAAGAGACACCTTTCTTTAGAAAATCTTGGGAAAAATTGTCCCAAAAAATGAATTTTGTTTTGAAATGATTAAAGAAAGGAAAAGATACATCTTTTTTTAAAACATTGAGGTAAAATTTTTTTGAAAATAAAATACTTTGATTTTAAGTAGAACTTTAAAGAAAGGAAAAAAATATCTTTCTTTAAAATGTTGGGGCAAAACCTTCCCACTGGAATTATCTTGAAACAAAACATTAAAGACAGGAAAATAAACATCTTTCTTTAAATATTGGGGTAAAACATTCCTAAGGTAGAGCCTCTGAAGGTATTGGTTTTTCCTTGAACATCAAGCCATGAATATCATCTTAAGGTAGAGCCTTGAAGGATTTATTGTTCTGAAGACATCAAATGTTCATGATGAACTTCATTTACAACTTCATTTGCTCGTGATGATGTGTAGGTAGCATTGTGCTTTAGTAAAAGCCACCAAAGGCAGTAGGAACCTCTTCAAGTTTTTTACTTCTGCTAGAGAACACCAAGAGTTCACACATCTTGCATTGACTTCATCAAATCGGGAGTCATAGGTATGGCTGGTTTGACGAATAGCTGGAAGGTTTTTAGGGTGAAAAGATCATTGGAATTTTGCCTACTTTTGTCGAGGATGGTGGATGGCTTTCTTCATTGTTTTGTTAGAGGATTTCTTGAATGTACTTCTTGAGATTTCTTGGAAGCTTCTTTGGGGATTGCCCCTTTTTTGAGAGGAAATAGTAGGGGACCCTACTGAGCAAAATACATTATCAAGAAGATAATACAATAATCCAAAAAATAAAGAAAATTACAAAAGATCAATCCATCTACTTCAATCAAGCTTATAAGCTGGTTTAATTATGAAAAGAATAAGATGTAAATATGAAATGAGCCTTTTCAACCATTCAGCAGTTGAACAAGAATTATTTTGGAATATGACTTCATTCCTAATTTTCCACAAATTCTATAATGCTGAAATCACCACTTCCCAATAAAAATCTTCCGTTTCCTTAACTTGCAACTTGTTTTTTAGCAACATTTCCCAAATGTTATCTTCTGTATTCCAACAAAACCCGATACTTCTCCAATAGGAATTAGCAAATGGACAAAGAAAGAATAGATGAATTTGATATTCTAATTCGTCATTTTGACAACAAACAGAAGCTTGATCCTCCAACTGGAAATGCTTTCGAGTTAATAGTTCTCTTGTATTCAACCTGTTAAGCAAGAAAACCCAAAAAAAAACCTTCTACTTGTATAGACAGCTATTCCTCCAACAAGATTTGAAAATACTATGCTTCTGGGATTGACCCAGCATAGCCAAGTAGACTTTTTTAGTTAAGTACTTATCACTAATGTGATCATTGAGACACCAAATGTCATTAAAAGCACTCCCCATTTGAAGGTCAGAATGTAATTGAGATAAAAGATTGAACTGTTGATGTGCAATTGGTGACAACGGCAAAGAGAAGTAATTCGCTAAATCCTCTGTAGCTACAAAATTACTAACAAAGTTTTCCTGAATGGCAAAAGAATATAATTCTGCCCATTCTTGAGAAAGAACCTTTCGATGCCATAAGTCCGTCCAAAGACTGCAAGTTGTTCTATTACCAATAATACATTTGAATAATCTTTGATAAATGAAAGATTTTGTAACACATCTTTCCACCAAAAAGAATCTTTTGAAATCGACCATTGAGGAAGATTAAGGGAATAATAATTTTCCCATAACAAATTACTCCAAGGAATATCCTTTCTATTAAAAAACTTAAACATGAATTTAATCAAGAAAGCCATGTTTTGAGCCCTCAAGTTCAACACCCCTAATCCTCCTTTTTTTTTAGTCTACAAACTTTTGACCAAGCCACGAGACAATTACCTCTATAACAATGCACTTGACCTTTCTAAAAGAATGCTCTTCTAATTTTATCAATTCTAGTAACAACCTTTTCTGGTAATTTCAGAGTACTTATAAAAAACATTGATAAGGAAGATATGACTAAATTTAATAAAGTTAATCTTCCTCCAAGAAAAAAAAAGAAAGATGCCATCCCGTAAGCCTTTTCTCAATTCTATTGATTAATCTTTCAAAGTCAGCCACTTTTGGGGTTAAGGTACCAGGAAGCAACCCTAAATAAGTAAACGGGAAAGATCACACTTTACATCCAAGAATTCCTGCCAGATTGGCCACTAAATCGGAGCCACAATGAACTGGAACTAAAAAAGACTTCTCAAAATTTACTTTCAATCCAGTTGAGTATGCAAATGATTGCAGAAGGGTTTTAACCAAGAAAATTTCTTTAGCTGAAGCTTTGAGAATAATAAGTGTCATTTGCATATTGAATGATAGGGAAATCATGACAGGTGAAATTATTAATCGGGAGGTTCAACAGACCTTTTCTTTGAGCCAAATTCAAAATACTTTGTAACAAGTCTGCTATCAGCACAAAAAGTAACGGTGAAAGAGGGATCTACTTGCCTGACACCTCTTTTGCATTGAATAGTCTTTCCTGAAATATTATTAAGAAGAATACTAGAGGACCCTGAATTCAATATTGAAGAAATCCAAGAGAGCCATTTATTACCAAAGCCCCTCACTTGCATGACTTCCAAAATTGAATGATGCTCAATGGAATCAAAAGCTTTTTCAAAATCTAACTTTAGCAAAATAGTTGGAGATTTCTTTGCTTTGCAAATATGTAGGTATTCAAAAGTCCAAGACAAACAATCCTGGATAGAACGATTCTGAATAAAACCATACTGATTTTTATGAATGGTGCTTTTAATTACTTCCTGAAGCCTAGAAGCAAGAATCTTCGTAATCAACTTGATAACACTATTGACAAGAGAAATAGGCCGAAAATCTTTAATTTTGAAGCACCTTCTTTTTTCGACAGAAGAATAATCAAAGATGAATTGAATCTTTTAAAATCCAATGATCCTCCAAAAAATTTTTCAAAAAGTTTCTGAAAGTCTGTTTTAATAATCTCCCAACATGATTTATAAAATAAATCATTAAAACCATCCAGACCAGGACTTTTATTAGTAGCCATATGATGAATATTCTTATCAATGTCCTCTTGAAGAAAGGGTCTGTCCAATTGCGAAAAATCATCCTTGAGATCATGAAGTAACTCTTCAAGATTGAAAACACAAGAATTAAAATTAGCCGCTCCAATTTTATTATTAAATGAGTTCCAAAGGATATCTGCCATATCTTGATGTTTGTTGATGATACACCCAGAATCATGACTCAAAGAAGTAATAAAATTATTTCTAAAATTCTTTGATGCCACTGCATGAAAAAACTTGGTATTCTCATCCCCAAGCTTTGCCCAATGAAATTTATCTCTTTGTTTCCAATACTCATTCTCTATACTCAAGAGAGACTTCAAATGAGATTTGAGTAAGATTTGAAATTTAAATTCCATGGGGTGACGAGTCCTCTGTTCTTCCAGACCATCTAACAAAGCTAAGACCACATTAGAATTGTCAATCCAAATTTTTCTTTAATGAGGCTTTTACTCCAATTCTTTAAAGCTCTCCGAAGCACTTTAAACTTGCTGACAATTACTTTTTCCATATTGTCCTCCAAATTGATAGAATTCCATGATACTGAGATAGTTTGTATAAACCTTGCCAGTTTTACCCAATGATTCTCTAACTAAACAAATGATCCATGCGCAAATTAGAATTAATATTCACTACACAAGGCGAGTGATCAGAAGTTGTTTTACTTAACAAAGAAACCAAAGTATTAGCGAATGCTTCAATCCATGCTCCATTAGCAAAGAACCAATCAAGTTTTTCCAGAAGAGGATTATATTGCATATTTGACCAAGTGAAACTTCTTCCTTTAAATGGAATTTCCTCAAGCTAAAGATGATTAATAGCAGCATTAAAATCATCCATTTCCAAAATATTTACTTGCCCTCTATTTCTATTATGGCTGGACCTCATGAGATTGAAATCACCCAGAACCAACCATTTAAAATTGTTTGGCATCAAAATGCTTTGAAGCCATTGCAGAAACTCTTGTTTACCTTGAGAAGTACACAGAGCATATATATTCGTTATTATATTCTTATAAACTCCTGCACCTTGAAATAATTTAGAATTCCAAGCCGTTAAAATGCTACCAGAATTACCCACTGATGGAAGAAAGTCATAATCCAAAAAATTCTTAGGACAACATCGTTTCACCAAAAATATATCCACAACCTCCATCTTAGTTTCTTGCAGGCAAATGATACCACATTTAGCTTCCAAGGCCTTATTAAACACTTGTCTCTTTTTATCAAGGGCATTAAGACCATGAATATTCCAACTTAGAATACTATAAATATGATTTTTCATCATATAAGAAAGCGAAATACAAATTTAAACTATTACAAACATTGCAATAGTTATGCCCAAGAGCCAACCACAATAACCAAGACATAAGTAAGAAAGACAGAAGTCCTGATGACCACCAAAAACATAAGGGTTTAAACAAAACCCACTTCACTCTAGCCACAACAAAATTCAATAAAACAATTCGATCAATCATCAAGTTCTTCTATGATCGGACCCTGAAGATGTTGAGCTGATAGCAAATCAGATGACATACCACAATCAAATCCCATGGCTTGCACCATCAGCAAAGAAAGATGAGGCGCCAAATTTGGTTTAAAGTCTTTAAATTTTGCCGCAAGCCGTGGACTCCTCCTGAGGCTAGAAGATGAAAGTGGAGCATTGTTCTTGTCTTGTGCTTGACGCTTCACACTCAAATGATTGAAAAAAGCCCTTTTATCCTTCTTGACCAACTTCCATCCTTGATCAGGGGAGGCAGCACTTTAAGCTTTAACATTGAATAAAGTCCAAGATACTTTAAAACATAAATTCAAACTGAGAAGTCTCTGATGAAATGTCCAAGAATGCAGGGGGCACAACAAAGCAAACAGTTTCCATCCATTGGCACGAGAGAGAAAGGAAACTAAACCCAAAAGAGAGTTACCAACAGAATCCCCTGAAGAACTGGAAATGTGCGAGAATGATAAATCCATCTCCTGAACTGCAGGAACCCAAGCAGGCCAATTCTGCAAGTTCTGAGTTTGATTAACTAAATATCCCAATGTGGATCACCGTCCATTACAACTTCATGAGGTTCCTCCTCATCACCACCATCATCATCATTGGCATCATCATCATCTTCTTCATTGTCACCATCTTGATCAACACCCTCTTGCTGACTAGCATCATTATCATTGTCACCTGGCTGATGAAAATCATCAGGATCATCTTCATCACCCATCTGCACACCAGTGTGCCTAACCAAACATGAGCCAGTAACCAGACACTGGCTCCACCTGAACTGTCCAGCTTGAACCCAAATTTTCGTCCATCTCAGTAATGACAAGAAATCTTGCAACATCAGACAAGTCAGTAACCAGACACTTAATCATAGCATGCGATCTATCCCCATTAATCTGAAACTGCTTGTCCCATTCTTTGATAACACCGAAAGAGGAAACCGCTTTGGGCAGATAATGAAAAGACCAAAAATCTAGAGGAAAATTTAACAACATGAGCCACACATACTGATTAAAACTTTTCCTCCTGAGATTAGGTCCTTCATCGTGCCTTGAGAGAAATAGAAGAAAATCCTCTATAACATGCATGCCTTCATCTAACATACAATCATGAATAAGAGGGGAGGTAAACACACCATAGTCGAACCATGACCCAGAGCAGAGGGAGAGATATGAACCTGCAATCCCCTTTCATTTTCCAAGTAATTAGCAACCACTTGTCTGGGATGATTAGCCTCTGGTGCAAGAGTTGCCACAGCTACATCCTCATTAGCTTCTGATCGTAAGGCAACACACCTAGTACGCAAAGGCCTCTCCGGGACAACAATTTCTTCTAAACCATGATGCAAAAATGGCGTGGGATCCACCCAAAAGTTCGCCATTTCTTTGAAGAAGAACCAAAAAAGAATGGAAGAAGAAATAGCTGATAGACCTTTTTTACTCTCAGGGGAAGAGTTAAAGTGTGGAGTGGAAAGTGAACCGACGTTATTGTTCAACGATTTCTTGAAAAATCTAGCGAAATCCTCCGAAAAGATCACTGGCTTAACACCCACAGCGTGAAAATCAACGGAAGTTTTCGAAATACCAAATGAAACATCATTACCACTTCCACTAATTGGCATATTAGCATGCATGCCAACCGGATGTCTAGAAAACTGAGCCCGGGAGAAAGCACCCTTTGGGATAAAAATTTTACGTTTGAATTTAGCCTTAAAACAGAATTTGCTAATATGGCCATAATTGAAACAAATAAAACATCTGACAGAAGATAAACAATCCCTCTTAAAATGACCAGGAGCAAGACAATTAAAGCAATTCAATGAAGAAAAAGAAGCTGAACTTCCACCTTGCTTATGAAGCTCTGAACGTCCAAGAAAATCTTTGTGAAACTTCTCTTGTCGAAAATGAGATAAATGATTACTCGAAAGAACCTTACGACCAGTTGGTCGAACCGGAATACCAGACAAGCTTGAAAGAATCTGATGACCAACATGTCGAACAGGCACCAAAGATTTGTTCGCAAACACTTTTTGAGTTTGTGTAGAAACTTTTGCAGAAGATCTTCTTTGAACAAGTACCCACTCTTTAGATTGCTCGAAAACCCACTCATCAAACTCAACTCGCCAATTAGGACCTCCATCTCTCCAAAGGAGAAACGATAAGGTGAACTGATCATGAATGATTTCAAAAGCCTTAAGAATTTTAAAACCAACTTTCTTATTGGCCACAGAGAATCGAAAACCAAAATCAGCAAATTGAAACACATTATAAAATTTAGCTTCACTACCAAAGAAGGCAGCTAAAATATCACCAATCGCCTTCTCAGAAGGTCTAAACGCAGATCGCCTGATGAAAAGTATGAGGAAGAATTCATTTAAGTCTTTATCAGAATCGAAACTAACTCCAGAATGCAAAGAGTACCAAACTTCTTTCTCAAAAGACAGCTCAATATTCCAATCTAGCTCCTTCCGATCAAACATGATAAAGTTAAGAGAAGCCCAAGACCAATAAGAGAGAAACTTCCTCAGATAATCATATAAAGACCAGCAAGACAAAGATCACAGATCAAGAACTAGCAGAGGATTGAAGATTCAAACTGAGATCTCCAAACTCCAACAAGAACACAACACCAGCAAACTCACCAGAACTTCCAACCAATGAACCTAAAATCAACCTCCCTCCATTTTCAACTGAGGCATCAGAGACTAGGAGAAGAAGAAGCTCCGGCCAAAACCGGCACCGGCCGGTGCCTGAGGAGCCTCCTAACGGCTAGTCGCCACTCCTCTTTCGCCACTCCTAACGATCACCTTCAAAAGGCTCCTAGCATGCGCTTGATGTTTTGGGGATTGCCCCTTGAGGGTTGCTTTTTTATTTTGAGACTTTGATTGATGCTTCTTTGCTTTGAGACTTCAAAGCTAACCAATCCACATCTTTCAGTGACTAAATAATCCCCACAAGCTTTATTTTTTTTAAAAGGACCCTTGTTGACGCCTCACTATGTGGAAAAAAGAGTTACAGAGAGGTGGTTACAAAGTGTAGCTAGCTAATCCTATCTTTGCTAAACCTAGTCTTCTCTCTATCATCGATTCATCTCCTGATCCCTTCCTTGAAGGCCTTCTTATACCTGCCAAAGAGGTCGTCGGTTGTTGTCCTAGAGGCACACCCCACTATCTCTCCTAACCGCCCTGGAGTAGTAGCTGTGAGGTCATGGGTGTGGTAGTTGCTGTAGATCATAGATACGTGGCGGTTTGGCTGGCTTTACTCGGTCGTCGTGGAACCACCTTACCGTCTTAACCTCCTTCGACGGTTACCTTGTTAGGGACTTATGATTATCTCGTGAATAACCATAAGGATCATGATAGGGTAATGTTTAAGGAATGATCGCGTAATACTGTGACCACGGTGCTAAGGTTGGTTCTTGTATTCGCGAGAGAGGATGGTCGTAGGGACTATGTCCGCGACCACGCTGCCCTTGGATACAGCATAAAACTTAGGTTTTAAGATAATGAATGCCTTGATTTTGAGTGAAATAGATAAGATTTTGAGTTATATCCAGAATGCCCTTGGATTACTAGACGAACTCTACTTTGGCAACCATAAGGAGGGCCACGGCCATAGTCATGTGTGACCATGTGGCACTATCGTGGCCATGGAAGCCTAAAAATAGCTAACAATCCTCGTCAGCTAGCCCCCGAATTTGAAGTGACAAAGGCCCACTTTAACGGTGTGTTGCTTCGAATTCTCAATAGCATTTCATCGCTTTGAATTCCCATGTTGCGTTACACCGATGATAGCTTTGATACGTCTCGGGGAACGAGCTATAGGCACTGGAGAGGTTCTCGAGGTTTCCGCATCGTGCCCAAGGCCATGAAGTTGAAGCGTCGCTTGAGTGAGTCTATAAAGAACCATTCCCCTGCTATGTAATCTTCAACTTCTCCACAAATTTCTCTAAGTCTCAAGATCTCTCGCCTTCAAACCTTCTGAGCCAGTGGCATCTCCAAACCAGGTCGGCGAGGAAGTTGGGGAGGAGAATGTTGAAGCTTTGGGAGCGCGAGGAACCAGTGTTGCACCTTCGTCTCAAGAGGTAATCCTCTGTTGGTAGATTGGTGCAAGCTTATTCTTGAGATGTGGTTTTTTCTAAGGCTTTTTGCTTTATGCAACCACTTGACAGCTCGACTGTCTCAAGGAAACGCGGTGGTGATGATCTTGGATCATCTGGGGGATCTTCATCGAAGAGGACGATGCAGCTTGATGAGCTTGCTGCATACCAGGCTTCATCCCGAGCATCCCCTGGAAAGGTGGCTCCGGTGCAACCCATGGCCAGACAAGCTTCGCCTCATTCTCCCTTCTCGACAGAGGATGAGGAAGCCTTTGGCTCCACTGCTGATGCTTCGCCTTTGTCCTCCTCGGTAAGAACTCTTGACACTTGGGCTCGTTCTAGTTAATCAATTCTTACCTTGGAGAAAGTTTGATCGTTTTGTGTAGAGTCGTGATTCTCGGGAAGAGCTGGACAGGGTCAAGGCCGAGCTGCGGGCCCTCCAGGAGGTGCACAAACTCCTTGGGGAGTACACCCAGCGGGGGCTCGACTTGGATGACTTCTTCAAGCGCGTTGAGCGTTTGAAGGCAAGTTTTGACCGGGCCAGGGAGACCGCAAAGCTTGCTCGACAAAAAGAGCAGTTTGTGTGCGAGGAGAAGCACGCTGCGGATGTAACCATCGCCGACTGTGGTCTCACCATGAAGGATACCCTCACAAGGCTGAGGGAGGCCGCGAGGCTCCTTGAAGCCTATGTGGTTTACCCTAAGAAGGACAACTTGTCACTGGAGGAGTTCTGCGTCCTGGCTGAAAGTCAAATTGACTTCATTTTAGATGCAGGTAGGGCTAAGGCCGATCATTAGTGGGGCCTTTCGTATTTCTTTTTATTTTTGTAAATAATGGAAAACTTAATAAAGAATCAAATTTTCTCATGTTGATTTTTCACTTTCTGTTCATAAATAACGTCTAGTATTTTCTTAGACCGTTGTATTATCTCTTTCCTTAGCTTTTGGCTGCCATAGAAAAGCATGCGCGTCGTGTGCGATCATGGAATGACTATCGCGATCATGGAAAGGTATGTGTGCTGTGTGCGATCATGGAATGACTCACGATCATGAGATGTTTGTCACAGCATGGTTACGTGTGATCATGAGAGCGGCGATCTTTATCTGCTAGCCCCCGAAGTCAAAGCGATAAGGCTTCTTTTCACTGGAAAAGGCGTTTCAGCTTTTGAAAAGGCGACTTGTCAGTTTGACTTCCCGTTGAACGCACGCGGGACTGTGGGTGTGCGTGTCAGGTTTGTTTTGACGTGCATTTAATGCGAAAACACCTTTTGTTGTGCGGCGTGAACAGTGGTAAAGGAACCAAGGGAAGTGGGTTTTTAGACCCTTCGTCTCAAGCCCTAGCTTCTCACAGAAGCTTCATCGAAATATCCAAGCGTTAGCAAAGTTCCTGTTAGAGCTGTAGGTCGCAGCCTTCGCTGTTTCTCCACCAAAAACCCATCTTGATGGCGTGTTGGACAAAATCCAGTCATCGATCAGAGGAGAGCTTGCTAGTGTTGGAGGCTGATGGTTATCTTCCCTCCAGGTCGCTGATACCATGGTAGCCTGCTGGGGAGAACGAAGAGAGCCCTGTAGTGCGGGAGAGCGAACTGGTGATGTTCGAGGACTTCTTATGCTGCGGCTTTCGTTTGTTGGAGAGCAACTTTTTGCTAGAGGTTCTCGCCCATTTCGACTTGGAGCTAATGAATCTGAACGCCAACTCTGTGTTGATCCTCGCCACCTTCCAGCATTTGTGCAAGGCATTTCTGGGGGTTTTGCCCAGTGTGGCACTGTTCCGCCAGTACTAATTCTTGGCCATGTCTAAGGGCACAGTGGCGCCGGGTTGCGTGTACTTTCGCTTGCAGGAGAAGGACTTTCTCCCCTTTCCTCTACGTGATTCGGTGCACAAGTGGTACCAGAGGTGGTTCTACTGTGCCGTGTCGGGGGAAAGTCACTTTTGGTTCGCCGATCAGTGGCCAGAGAAGAGCAAGGAGAAGGATGTGGCCCCTGCCCTTGACGAAGAGTAGAAGAAACAAGCCTAGGAGCTAAGGTACCTCATAGATGCGGGCTTGACTGCTCGGGATGTGCTCCTTGATTTTGTAAAAAATCGGATCAGTCCTTTAAAGAAGAGGGATCACCCCGCGTGGGAGATCAAGGCCAAGGAGCACGCTACAAGGGATGGCAACCCTGGTACGTTGGCAGGTTACTTGCTTGTTGATTTTGTTTGTTTTGGATGTATTGGTGAACATGTAATGTCGTCCAGAGTTGTCCTCTTCCGATGTCGTGGTTAGAGCCAGTTATTTGTTAAAGGCTTTCAACCTGGTTGAGGAAGGCGACCCAACTGCATCAAGGCTGAAGAGCCTTGTCGGGAGCGCTGATGAAGTGTTACAGGCGCGCAGAAAGGTACGCTTTGTTCGATATACTAGACAAGTGGCATTGGTGATGTAAATCTTCCCAATAAACACCTTGTTTTGTGTAGTTGGCCGAGGGCCAAGTGGTGGGGATGAACAGGCCCCTGGGCGATGAAGGTCCTTTTGGTGGTTCCTTAAAGAAAGCGAAGAGGACCCCGAAGTCCAAACAGCCCAAGGCTCCAGCTTCCAGCAAAGCAAAAGTACTAACTGCTGGGGCGTCTTCATCAAAGGTGACTGTGACCGGTGCGAAGGGCGTGGTAAACATTTCAGCCTCTTTCACCCCAATAAGAAGGATGGGGAATTATTTTTTGCCTGTATTGAGGGAAGGAACCGAGGAGGAGGACGACGAGACTCAGCTAATCCTTAGAAGGAGAAGGTTAGTGGAGCCACCGAGGAAACCCGTGCTTAAGGCTTTGTCCTCGCTGCTGTCTCCCCAAAGCGGGGGGTCAAGCTCCCAAAATCTTCTGGGGCTTGGCATCAGGTAAATAATACTCTCTAGTTAGGTTGCAACGCGTAGTTAGGAGTAGTTTTACCAATTGCATTTGAAATGGACAGGACTCCCTCGACCGTGGCCGCAGCTACCTTGGCGAGTGAATCAGAGATTGCCATGGTCGAGGGGGAAGAAACAATAGTGGCAGATGTACCTGCCATGAGTGGTACTGTGGTGGAACTAGCAGCCACAACGGAGCCCCCGGCGGCTACTGATGTTGTACCATTGCCCGACATCGTTGACGAGGTGGTTGCAGATACGATATGTATCGCACCCGTTGATGACGAAAGAGTTGAGGTCGCAATGGCCACCGTGACCACGGACATTGACACACATGTCATGCCGCTGGTTGATGAGGCCACACAGTGCCCCGCGCTGAAGATAATTACTGAAGTTCAAAGCTTCGGGCCAGTGTGTGGTGATGCGCCTTCTCCGAGCCAAGGAGTTTTCAGAGGATCTTTTGGAGGTAAGGGAGTTTCTTACCCCTGGTTTTTCAACATGCGTTTGAGTTTTGCGTAAGGTCTGCTGAATGTTTGTCTGCAGAACTCTGCTCGCAGCGCGACCATGGTCAGTTTGTTGATAGAGCGTTTCAAGGTCATGCAAGCAGAGCGCGACCTCGTAAAGTAGTAAGTGTCTTGCTTTACCTTTAATTCTTGTATGGATCAGAACATTAATCTCTAGTCTTTCGCAGGGAAAACTCTACTTTACAGGAAGAGATTGCCACCATATGGAACAATGAAGGGGTTGCGGTGGCCGAGGCTCTGAGAGAGAAGGATAAGGAGCTCTCCGATGCCCTCGCATCCTTGGAGGAAAAGACATGATCACATGATGTCCTCCAATGGGAAAATGAGAGCCTTACATCGGCATGCAGTAAATTGCAAGCTGATGTCGATTGTAAGCTCTTCTCAATAGAAATTATTATCGCTGAGCTTGAAGTTTGTTCCTTCCACTATAAGATAGCACTTCAATGCTAACAGTTGAGCAGCTGGCAAAAGCCAGTATTCCCAGCACTTTAGCTGTTGGGAATAAGGTTTGCTATAGTTGGGCGAAAAGGTGCTGCGAAAAGTTTTTCCCAGCTGTAATTTTTTTCCCAGCTGTAGGTCCAATGGCAAAGAGTATTCCCAGCTGTAGATCGCTCGGAAAGTTTGAACTTTTCCCACCTGTATGTCCACTTGTAATATATTATTCCAAGCTGTATAACTATTTGGAATATTTTTTCCCAGCTGTAGGTTTGGTGGCAAAGAGTATTCTCAGCGGTAGGTTGTCCACTTGTAATATATTATTCCAAGCTGTATAGCTATTTGGAATATTTTTCCCAGCTGTAGATTTGGTGGTAAAAAGTATAGGTCTGGTGGCAGAGAGTATTCCCAGCTGTAGGTTGCTTGGAAAGTTTGAACTTTTCCCACCGTATGTCCACTTGTAATATATTATTTCAAGCTATATAACTATTTGGAATATTTTTCCCAGCTGTAGGTCCGGTGGTAGAGAGTATTCCCAGCTGTACGTCACTTGGAAAGTTTGAACTTTTCCCACATGTATGTCCACTTGTAATATATTATTCCAAACTGTATAACTATTTGGAATATTTTTCGGTGGCAGGGAGTATTCCCAGCTGTAGGTCTCTTGGAAAGTTTGAACTTTTCCCACATATATGTCCACTTGTAATACATTATTCCAAGCTGTATAACTATTTGGAATATTTTTCCTAGCTGTAGATCCGGTTGCAAAGAGTATTCCCAACTATAGGTCGCTTGGAAAGTTTGAACTTTACCCACCTGTATGTCCACTTGTAATACATTATTCCAAGCTGTACAACTACTTGAAATAAATTATTACCAGTTGATCTGTTATTGAGAATTTAAACTATCAAATTTAAATATGTGAATTATTTGTAGTAAATTTACCGCTAGGAATTGTGTCAATAATTAATTTTAAATATATATTTTTTTAGTAATTAGGCAACAATATTACAACTAAAATTATAATATGCACTATTCTAACAGAAATCACACCACATTTTATTGAATTCTTTGCTTTATATAGCCATTGACAAGATTCGTAATGGTAACAAATTATTCAATTGACAAAACCAAACAAAATACAAATGTATGCCCATATATAATATTCCTAACTTTATATATTTTGTTCCAACTATAACTATCCAAAGTAAAATATTCCACTTTCAAACTCCTCTTATGACGTAAAATATCTTCATCACTTCATATGATTTTAACACCTTACTGTTAACCACCTGCATAAGAAAAGATATTGATTACAATAGCCTTGAGATAAATATATACAAATCAATAACTTTTGCTTTAAGTAACATATAAAACATATGACAATTATAATAAAAGATAGTTGGTCGATTGTTGTAGAACAAGTACAAGATGTTGCTTATGCGAATGAGAAAATTGTGTTGGTTGACATGACTTGCATACACTTGATAAAATAAATTAATCATATGAAAGTGAGCTACTAGTTCAAAGCACAATTAACATACACTTAAAATTTAAAAAATGAATAACATGTGGATTGTGTTGATAACACCTCACCTTTATAAAATTATTAAGTATTTTCACTTAGTTTCAACTAATTCTCTTGTCCCTTTCACCTGTAAGCATTGTTTTATTAATAACAAAACAAGACAAATGGAAAAATAGTAACTAATCAGGTAAATAACAGGTTAGAATTATATATACCTAGAACACGAGATGGACCACCACCTATTGTAGTATCATCTTGGATCTACAAGTAAAAGTTCATAGTTTGTTTACTTAGATGGTATTAGTAAGTAAATAAGAGTGATTATACTAGATAGAATAGATTACTTTTTCACGTGGTCATGCAATTGATCGTCCAAGCGCATCAGACATTTTTCTAACATTCCCATATGGACGTAACAATGGAGCATCTCTTTTCAACACATAGTTCACAACCACCTCACAACACTCGGGCCCAAGAGGTGTGCCACCAACAATTACACTTCGAGATGCCCTTTGAAGCGTACGCTTAGCAACAGGAATATATGGCCTCATAAAAGAAATCAAAATAACTTTCTTTCCTCCCTAAAGATCAAATAGAATTGCATATAAGCTCAATGGTTACCTCAATAATGAGCATCCAAATTCAATAGAGTATAATCAACTGGCAACTATTACCTCCTCATGCCTATAACGTGGTACATCATGTGTCTTACCAACTCTCCTTTGCATTATCTATACAAAAATTAAGGATAAGTTGATAGTCTAAATATTGTTAGGTTAGGTACAACTTTGAGGTAAAATAATAAAATGTAAACTTACGTTTCGTGGAACCCTATTTTCACCTGCATATGACTCTATAGAACAACCATCACTTTCGTCTCCCGTGTCCTACAGTAATTAGTACATAACATTTGAGCAATTTAGTAAATAACCATATGTATATTATTGCTTAAATATTATAAAGAACACATATAAAAAAATCACCTGCACATGACCCTTAGATCTTGATTGTAATCATTATCTATATTTTGCCTAGCCTCTGAAGCAAGAATTTGCTTCAATTCTTCAATTTATTTTTCCATGCGTGTCAATTGCTCTTTGTTTCCCACACTCTCACTCTCCATTTTATCTAGCCTCTCTATCAAAAGATTATTCTGATTTTGAAGTCTTATCCTTGCTGCATTAGCTATTTGAAGCTTAGTGGATGAATACTTTTGTACCCCCGGCATCTTTAAGTCTTGAGGAGTAGGGCCCAAACCAATGGCACGTACACATGAGCGTTTTTCTCTTCCAAAGACATGATAAAATAGATCTTCTGTTATGGTTTTTTTAGCGAGTTCTGGCTTGTTGGCACATGTCTCCGCAATTGTTTTCTCAAAATTAGATAAAGCTCATATTTATATATAGATATATATGTTTACATTTGATCGTTGATTATAAATACATGTAACCCTTCAATGACACTTACAATTATGTCTTCAGCTCCTTTTTCTGGAACTCCATTTTTATGGGTATGTGCTTTGATAAAAACTTCATGTCTAGCGAGCATATAACCCAGCTCTTTGGGCTGCACTTCCATTAATATTGACAATTAGTTATCTAAAGAAAGTAGAAATAAATATTAAGACATTTAATACCATATCATGTGCAATCCAAGCAAGACTCTTGCTTCCAGCAGTATGTGTCATTGTCATTTTTGCACTATTTGCTTTTCCAATTTCACTTAGAGCCTATAAGATGAGAATATAATTAATTGCATAAAATATATTTAATTTGTAATTAAGAATCATTTATAAAGAAGTTTTACCTGACTTTTCGGAGCTCTCCAATGCTCTATAAGCCACATCCAATCTGTTCTAGGTACTCTTGAATCAATCTACATAGAAAAAAGTTCCTCATCAGTTTTTGTTTCATCAAAATAATTCCTCTTTATTTCACATTTGAAATCTTTCCATTGCATTGCCGCTTTTTGTAAAACCCAATCCTGAAGGTCATCATGAACATCAAAAAATTCCTACAAAATTATCAAGTTGTCAATGATTATATTCTATTATACTATACATGTCTATGGAATACATAGATCATGAGCCTACAAAACTTGTCACTAGTTACTATTTTTGATGATTTTAAATAACTATAAAGGAATGCTATCCAATTTATGAAGTAAAATTCAAAATGCAAGTAAAAAATAAAATATAGAATCAAACTCTCTTCATATTAGAATGACACATCTAATAATAAATTGCAAAGCTCCACATATATATTTTCACCCTTAATTAGAAGGAAAATTAGTCAGTACTATGTATAGTAAGAGGAGCTATTGAAGCATATCTCAGTTCTATTAAAATATACATGTAAGGTTGAAATGAGAGTAAATTAATTTAGACTTTTTATTCTTAGTAGTATACAAATGTACCTTTACAGTAGCCCAAACAGATTCCTTTTTATCTGCATCAATATCATTCCAGTCTTTATAGGAAAGTGGTATTCCTGATCTCACTATTGTAGAAATAAAGTTGGTTAATGGTGAAGCTTGATCACCAACTGGTTGATTATTCATATTATGGTCAACATGAATTTTTGGTTCATTCCTTCGCTTCCATATGTCATGCTTGGTAGTGGGTCATCGTCCCTTCCTTTTATTTTTTTTGACCTGGATGAGTTTGCTCTATACAAATATGCAATTGAAAATAATAACCAATGATATAAAAAACAGAGCAAAATATTGCAAAACTATACTTAAATATACCTATATTCAATGTTCCATCTTCATTATCACCAAGTTGTTGTTCTTCCATAGAAATGTCGTCAGTATCTTCATTTTCAATACGTTCATTGCTTGTGATATGCCTTTGACGTTGTGATGGCTCTTGATGGGGAACTACAGGCTGATCATTGGTGTGCTATGACATAATCAACATGCATCATATTGGGAGATAATTACAAAATAGTTCTTAGAAATAGAAATTAGCAACACATCAAGTAAAACAAATAACCTTTTTAGTTCTTGTAGATGGTCTCAAGACATTTTCCCTTATTTCATTTCCAGGAAGTCGTATAGGCAAGCGCAATGCTCTCAATACCTCATTGTTTCTTTCAATGTTTGCTTGCCGCAACTCTTCATACTCATTCCGCATAACTCCATTATTTCTTCCTCTTGCGTTTTGCATCTTTACGGCTACAATAAAATTTTACAATATTAGACGAAAAAATAAAAGAACATAGACATAAACAACACATTCAATGAATAGCATCTTACTTCCCCATTTGAGGTGGAGATTTCTCAACAAGTATACCATCAATGTTTGTTCTAACACAATTATTGTTGCCATCTGGAAGATTTATTTCAGCACCAACATTCAACTCAGAGATTTCACTAACTTTGTCAGTTACCACTGTATTTTCAATTTCTTCCTCCGCAGACATGTCATAGAGGTCTCTTGGCCTTGACTCAATGACAGCTTTCCAGTCTTTATCGATAGGATCCTCAATATAATAGACTTGAGTAGCTTGTGATGCTAAAATATATGGCTCATTTGATAATTTTTCCCCAGTATTAATTAAATGCTTGAAGTTCACTGTCGTAATCCCAAATCTATCTTTCTTAACCCATTTGTCCTTTCTGAGAACATCAACCCAATCACATTTGAAGAGAACAACATTACCCTTTCGACGATAATCTAACTCAAGTATCTCAGTTATGACACCATAGTATGTTATATCTCCTATTTGTGGATTTTGATCCTTTGAACTAGAAAAACTACAAGTTTTTGCAACAATAGCTACCCCACTACTCTGAACTGATCTGCCCTCATCATAAGGTATTGTATGAAAATTGTATCCATTTATTGAATAACTGTTATATTTTGTCGCGACCATAAAAGGCTCACTTGCTAGTATTTGAATCTCTTTTCCTACATCTTCCCCAGTTGATAGTAACTCATTCACCTAGAAAAATTTATTTATATGATTAATACAAAAACATTGAAATATGTATTTAGCTAAAATTGTTGTTTATGAACTTACATGCAATCTAAACCACTCATGAAATGTTGCATGATGTATACGCTCTCTCTCATGAATCCTTTGATGACCAATAGATGAAAGATACCCCAAATATTTTCTGCAAATATTTTTTGAATGTAAGATATTATAAAATATATATTTGAACTAATTTAATAACATTTAATAAAAAATTAGCTAGAGAACATACATCAAATATGGCTCAATATGCTCATAATTAAATAAGACATATCTGTGAGCTTGAATCCATGTTTTATGGTCCAACGTAATAGTGCACTTGCCAGTCAAACCGCGACCTATGTTGTTCAAGTATGTGGTACCAGTTGACAAGGTTTTGAATTGTGCATCATCATTTCGACTCGGCCGATTAAATCTAGTCTCACAACCATGCAAATAACGAGAGCAAAATGTCATACTCTCATCAAATATATAACCTTCCGCAATTGATCCTTCTGGGTGACTTCTAGTTCGAACATAGCTCTTCAACCTCATTAAAAATCTATAAAAGTTTTGAAATAATTAATTAATGAAAATATTAATAACAGTCTAATGAAATTGAGCCTTCTACTATGGAATTAATATACCTTTCTATGGGATACATATTGCGGTACTGGACAGTGCCAGCAATCCTTGCCTCAGTAGGAAGATGGACCATTAAAGGCACCATAACATCAAAAAATGATGGCGGAAATATTTTTTCAAGAAGGCACAAGGTTTCAAAAATTTCAGACTCTAATCTCTCCATATCAGTTACATTGATTACAGGAGAAAATATTTTCTTGAAGAAGTTGCTTACACGAATCAATGCAATACTAACATTTTCTGGTAGTATCCTTCTAATAGCCAATGGAAGCAAGTGTTCTAAAAGAATATGACTGTCATGGCTTTTTAACCCAATTATCTTCTTATCATGAACATTTACATGACTTCGTATATCAGCTGCATATACATCTGGAAATTTAACTCCTTTTAATACTTCACAAAACATTCTTTTTTCTGCAGAACTCAATGAGTAAGATGCAGGAGGTAAATAGAACTTGTCCCCTACTGAGATAGGATGCAGATCCTTCTTGATACCTAACAGGTGGAGGTCCAAGCGAGTGTTCAAATTGTCTTTTGATTTGCCATCAATATCCAAAAGTGTGTTAATTATATTATCACAAACATTTTTCTCGAAATGCATCACATCAAGATTATGCCGCAACAAAATATCCTTCCAATAGGGCAATTGCACCCGTATTGGTTGTTTTTTCCAAATACTTTTCGGTTCACCATCCTTACCCTTACACTTTCGGGATGGTCTTTTCCCTGTTGGATCCTTCCAAAAATCATTTTTTACATCTTTTGTTTGTTCTATAACATCATATCTAGAAAGAGAAACTGGGGCTTCCCTATACTCTTTGGTACCATCAAATGACTCACTATCATTTCTAAATTCATGACAAGAATGCAAGAATCGACGATGTCCCATGAAGCAATGTTTTTTACCATTTTTAAGATGAAGTGAGCAAGTATTTGCATGGAAAACAACACATCCAACCTCACCAGAAGTAACTTGTCCAGATACATATCCATATCCTGGATAATCAGTAATAGCCCAGAACAAGGCGGCACGCAATTGAAACCATTGACCAGATGATGCATCACGAGTTTTGACACCATGCCACATCTCCAACAAATCATCGATCAAAGGTTGAAGGTAGACGTCAATATCATTTCCAGGAGCTTTAGGACCAGGAATAAGCAGAGAGGATAAAATTTGGTTGCTTCATACAAATCCATGGTGGAAGGTTGTAGGGAATCAAGACAACAGGCCATATGCTATGTAATGAACTTAGGCTTCGAAAAGGATTAAAACCATCTGTTGCCAAACACAGCCTAATATTGCGACAGTCAGAACTGAAGTCTGGGTACCTGTGGTCGAAATCCTTCCAAGCGGGAGAATCAGCTGGATGGCGTATCAACCCATCTCTAGTGCGCCCTTCACTATGCCATCTCATATCAGCTGCTATCTTTGATGACATATACAGTCTCTGGAGTCTCTTTTTAAGTTGAAAATATCGAAGAACCTTTCTAGGAATTTTGTGTGTTCGCTTCCCATCTGGGCTCTTCTTTTCTATCTTCCATCTGGAAGTTCCACATTTTGGGCATGAGTCTATATTTGCATGCTCTTTCCAAAATAGTATACAGTCATGTTCACATGCATCAATATTCTCATAACCCAACCCGAGACTTCTCACCATCTTCTTTGCATCATGGAAGTTTTTTGGCATTGTGGCATTCTTTGGAAATGCTTCCTTCAGTAAGTCTAATAACAAATCAAAGCTACTGTTACTCCATCCACCTAGGAATTTTATGTGAAAGAGCCTCACAATAAATTGTAGCTTTGTGAGTTTGCACCTAGGGTAGAGCTCTTGACTAGCATCACTTGCTAACCTATAGAATGTCTCAACATCTACATCTTGATCCTCCGAATCGGAACCATCACCACCTATATCACCAACTTCTTCGTATCCACATCCTATGTCATGGATCATTTCAGTGATCTCATCTAGTTGCGGCTCACTATCCATATTAGGAACATTTTCTATATTAGATTTCTTGTTTGTCCTGTGCAATGATGTTTGTTCACCATGAAATATCCACTTGGTGTATCCTTCTAAAAACCCATCACAAATCAAGTGTTCATAAACAACTTCAGCTTCTCTCCAAACACTGTTCACACATTTTCTACAAGGGCAGAGAATTTCATTTGCTTTTGCAGAATTTGCAAAAGCAAACTCTATGAAGTCCTTTATGCCTTGGTTATATTCAGTTGAGTACCTACATTTAATTATCATTAGTTTCAATCAAAAGAATCACATAAAGTAGCATTGTATTTGATTTAGTGATTGAGTGTTTGTTTTCTACCTAGCCGCACTCATCCAACGCTTGTCCATAATAAATGCCAAAGACCTTAAAATCCTCGTAGTCTTTCCTTATTATATGGCTTACTGTAAGAATCAGCTAGTATATCTGAAATAAAATTAGCTAGTATCATTACTAGTTTAATACGGATTTTAGTCTGAAATGAGTTTATAAACAAGAACACAAATAGACGGGGGAGGGAAGGTTAACAAATACTTCCTATTTAGAAAGAAGTAATAGCTTACTGCAAAAATTTCTCTCTCCAAAGTGATTTGAAATTACTCGGTTAATTTTAATAATAATCTCAGCTAACTACAAAAATTGGCTAGCAAAATACAATTTGATAAGGTAAGCATTGGCCCACCACACCATGTTATTGTTCATGTAAGCAAGCAATAACATCATTCTATATAGTCATTCATTCATTGTTGAAATACTTCTTTTGATTCATAATATAAGTTTACTTCTTATTCACATGCGAATTAAGAGTATTGAATGAGAGAAAATAATCATAATAAATTAATGATGCCTCTATTATATAAAGTTTGGATGTGTGAGGAAAAAATGTAAATGGAGGCGTGAGAGGATACCATAGAGGATAAAGAAGTCAAACATGTACTAAATAATATATTGGAATTATAGTAAGGTTTATATTGTGAAATATAGAAAAATAAAAATAGTCTTAAATTGTGAAAAGAAAAGTGTATGACACAAAGGCATAATTACAACCTGCAAACAAAGATAAGTACTTAAATGGAAAAAATATAGATCTACCAGGAAAATTGAAAAATATGGGATTAGGGGTAAAAATTACTTTTCCAAAAACCATAAAAAATTCAAATTAAGGCACACAATTGGTGAGACTTTCTTCCTACTTGTCCAATTTTTCTCACCAAAGTGAAAATAGAAACCCATTTGATATTTAACTTCTCCAATTAAGAGTCTAAAGACTTATATGATTAACATTGTATGCCAAAAAATAATATACTATTGGTCCCTCTAAATCATTGATTTCCAAGTTAAATAATATTTCAAAAAAAATTAAATGCTAGTTTTAAAGAATTGATGTTCAAGACTTAGTTTGGTCAAGTTTTAGATTCAACTTCTATCATAGAGAAACTAAAGTCATATATGATATAACTCTACTGCGACATATACTAAAAACTAGAGTTCTGATAGTGTTTGACAAAAGACTATTATTTTGTTGTTTTAAATAAAATTTACATCTTATAATAGAAGGTAATTGTAGTTGTAATAAATGACATAGCCATATAAATAATTCTAACTTTATGAGTATTTGTAAACTTGAAGTTAGAGCTGTTCAAGCACATCAAATTCTTTAGTGTAAAAGTGGTTTCAGCTTCATGCAGAAGCACCAACACCACAATGGATCTAACCTGCGGATTCTGTAGGAGCATATATATGCACAAACACAATTACATAACTAGGAGTATTTCCATACATTTCACATCTGTACACCAAAATTATAAAAAATTTACTAATGTCTATCTAAAGAGATAGATACAGAATTGTTAAATAGTTATGACTATATAACATAAGACTACTATTTTTTTCTGTTTAGTGGATGCATTGTGCAACACCTATAAATTAAAGGGCATGCATGCCTTTTAGAACACAATGATTGGCTCTGTCCAGCCTTCTTGATATATAGAACTTTTTAAGGGTGATCAGTGATGGAAACTACTCAAAATATAGTATTATTAGTTTGCACATTATCCATGCCCAAATCCCTTGTTCTTTAGGACTATGTGCACCAACTAATATAGAATCCACTTTGTTGTTGATCATTGATCCTTGAGTCCTTGCACTGTATTATTTTGGTCAAAATAGTCCTGAACATTCATCACCTATGCAACATGGGAATAGAAGAGCCTATTAACAAGAATTTGATCAATATAAGACTAGAAAGTACAGAAATTTGGTGTTACAATTTGAATTTGTAAATATCATATCTAAATCACTAGCTTTTGTTGATACTATATTACTCCAAATAAACTAAAATCTTTATACAATAACCAGTTACAAAAATTTGGAGTTACAATTTGAATCTCTAAATATCATATCTAAATCACTAGCTCATGCCAATGCTATATTACTCCAAATGAACTAAAAATTTGCACAATAGTCACTAGTTAGTTCCTCTCTTTGACATACTTTTCAAAGAATCTATAGCACACAAACTCCTTGTTCATATACAAATAGCACAAACAAGAATCATATAGCAGCAAAAATAATAATAATATTACCTGATTGCAACTAATTTTTCCAAAGATGAAACCTGACAGGAACAATCTCCAAGTTGGAAGTTCAATCTATGAAATCTGAAATTATGCAAACAGAAAATAGATTGAAGAAACAACTTTTAAGGCAAAAAAATACAAATGCAATTTTATATGGGATTATTCATGGGATTTTTTGTCATAACAATCTAGATGGACAATATAAGACCATTTTCTAGCCACATGACAACTTTGCTATTGCTTGTTGAGTTTGTTGCCTTGCGTTGTTACAACTACAATAAAAAATTGTATCAACTTTCTTTGGGTACTTCATCCCTAATCCTTATATTGATCTAGTTCATGCCATTCATCTACACTATTCAGTTCAAAATCGTAGTCACCATGTATCTCGATCGTGTCACTTTTTGTTTCCTTATTTCTCCATTGGTTTAATATCATACTATTTGGTAAGATGCCTACCTATGTTTGACGACTTCCTTACTTCAACTCTCTCTACATGGTCATCCTTATTGATGCTAAGTATTGTGTCAATAACACCAAAGACTTAAAGGTTTCGCAACTTAGATGGTTACATCAAGTACTATTTAGTCATACCACGACCACCATATGGAGGTGTTTGTTGCTGTTTGTTTGCCTATGATGAGTGACAAAACCTGCTTGAAGAGAAGTTCTAACATGTTTTGCTGAATTTGATTTGCTCTACTCTAATGTTTATTTTGTTTTCAAAATGTTTCACTAACTTGTCTCCGTTGTTACAAAATAGTTTTGTTTTGTTGGTATACATCATATAATCAAACATTGCTTATCTACCAATTATTCCACTATTCTTTTAAAAAAAATCATTGGCATGTGCTCAATACTTGTGTTTTTCAACAAACTGTTTTGTTACAATAATAGATTCTTGGTACTTTTGGTAAGTTTAACATGTGTAATTAGGAAGTGTAACATGGAAGAGAAGCAAGTCATGAACCACTTATAACTTCAAATTTAAAGCAAGTAATTTTATTTCATAAGCATCCTTAACAGATATTTCACAGTAAACCTTTCATACTCATAGTCTTTCAATACTTTATATATTTCGGAGGTAGTGTTACCTAGAAGGTGTAAACAAATAAATGGTTGCAAACCAAAATTTCTTTTTTAGAAGAATTTTCTTCGGAAATAACCCATAAAAAAGAATTACAGAAATAGTCCACATTAATTATTTTTTACAAAAAATAACTCTCCATTTCGATGCTGTGCGGGATGGTGCTGTGGGCAAGACATGCATGCTCATCTGCTACACCTGCAACAAGTTCCCCACTATAAGTATTTCAGCTAATTATTTCTTCAAATCTTCTTTTCTTGCTCAATCAATGGTTGCTTGCTTCATTATGATCTGACCTCATATGATTTGGTTCTTGAATCTTGATTCATCTCTTCCCCTTTTTTTTTCTTCTGAAGATTCTTTGATGCCAATCTTGATTTTCTTTTTTTACTTTGTTTGTTGGGTTTTGACAGGATTACATCCCCACTGTGTTTGACAACTTCAGTGCCAATGTTTTTGTGGATGGGAGCATTGTGAACTTGGGACTCTAGGACACAACAGGTGGGGAGCTTAGATTACAGAAACACAAATTTTTTTTAAAAGTATTTCTTGTTTGGTTTGTGCTTTGGAATGTTTTTTTTGGGTCCATTTTGATGTGAAATTTTTTTGCAGGTCAGGAGGATTACAACAGATTGATACCTCTTAGCTATAGGGGAGCTGATGTATTCATATTGTCCTTCTCTCTGGTCAGTAGGGCAAGCTATGAGAATATTCTAAAGAAGGTACTAAGCAAGCTGATTCTTATTCTTTTTTTTTTGGCTATGCTAAGAATAAGAGATTGTGATGCTAAATATTGCATTAGTATGCAACTTGTGGGCTTCCTAGGATCTCAGCATATGTTGAATAGTTCTTTTGACTTGTCCTTAGTTGTACATTGCAACAAGAGAGCTATTGATGGCAAATAGGCAAAAAGAGAGTGCTGAAAGACTGATCAATAGGTAGGATGCCTTGAACACATACCACTATATGTTGATATTAAAGTGCTATGATAAGATATCCTTCCATACAAGCATGACAACCTTCTAAAATGTTAATTAATTATCATGTTGTTGGCTAAACAATGCTCCCAACCTGCAGGGTTACAGAGAGAAACTTGTCGATATTAGGGAGGAGATAATACGCAAGCGAAGAGCTAGTAAATTCCCAGGAGATACTGCATCCACTTTGAAAGCTTGGTGGCAAGCTCATTCTAAATGGCCATACCCTACTGTATGTGATAACATATTGATGCCATGATAATCTCTACTTATGGTATTTGGATGCTGTTGCTCATGAGCAGTTCTTCCCTAACTCATTCAAGAAGACAAGGCTCGACTAGTGTAGGAAACAGGGTTACAGCTAAAACAAATCAACAATTGGTAAATCAACCAGCGTAAACGCAACTAGCACAACAATCCTTCCTCATCCTCTACTGAAAAAACAAGAGGAAAAGGTATCATCTAGCAAAATTTTGCTAAAATTCTTCTCTACAAGCTTGTTACATTTTCAGCAATGCAAGTGATGGCACCGCCGAGCAATCTTGGTAGAATGTGGTTGGAAAGAAACTGAAGAATGCCAATATATTTCTATGCTCCTGAGACAACACTCAGACAAAGAAGGATCAATTGGTGCTTTCACGGATTTGTGATGGGTAGACATTCAATCATTGGGCTTTCACGGATTTCTACTTAGAACACAAACATATGCAGTCGATATAACCAATCTCATAAGATGATAAAATTAGAATAAAAAACTGTGTTGGATGACACCATGAGTTTAATAATGAAAAATGGCCAGAGCATGCCTTTGAATGGCTTATACTATTGAAGTGCTGATAGCTGTGTGTAGTAAAGTTATGTGTTGTATTTTTTTTATTTTCTCATAGATATCTGTTACACATTTCGGGCATCGGGCCATGGCGTTATAGTCTTATGAGTGTGTATTTAATTTGAGGCATCCCTATCATTTTGGATGGTAGGTAAGTTTTTCAATTCACTGGTAAATTTTTCAGTTCAGTAACTAAATTCAGAATCCAAGTCCCTTAAGTTGTGTGTTCAGTTTCCTCAATCTAGATTGTTTGTTCCATTGAATGGTGAGTTCTTTCACTTCAGTGTCTACTTTAGTTACTTTAGATGGATGTCAGGTTCTCACTTTATCGATAGTTTGTTCACATATCTTTGATCTTTACCTTACTAGAAGATGATTTCTTGTAGGCTCAACTTGAGCATTGTCATTTGGTTGTGTTGACTATTATCATGACTCTGCAGCAAAATAGGCCCTTGAATTCTCAGAATGTAGCTGATGCACGACAGAAGTTTAATCTTAAGAAAACTGCAATGCAGAAAGCACTGGATGCATTAGCTGACAGTGGACAGGTTTCCTTCAAGGAGTATGGCAAGCAGAAAATTTACCTTGCTCGGCAAGATCAATTCAAGATACCAAATGGCTCAGAACTTGAGGAGATGAAGAATGAAAATAGCATGCCACAGGAAGAACTCGCAGCTCAAAAGAAGGCAATTAGTCAGGTTGAAGTTGGTAAGTTTTCTGTACTCTGTACTTTGTAGTATATGGTCCTGTTATCTTTGAGTGTTGGCAATTTGATTGGAGCTTAGAAATATCTAAGTACAAATCCAATTTTGCATAGGTACGAGCTCTGCAGTCAAACTTGACTCTGGAAGAAATTAATTCTAAGGAGGCTAAATTGCAAAGCGAAGTATGTTCCAAGGCCGGTCATTGATTTATAAATGTGTTCTTTTTAACCAATGTTGATGGTGGATCTCATGTTCATGAAGGTCCAAGAAATGGAAGAAAAGCTGAAGAAATTGCAGGGTGGAGTAATCTTGGTAAAACGTGAGGACAATAAGGTTATCGAAGAGACATTTACTGAGAAATTTAACCAATGGAGAAAGTGGAAGAGGATCACACACCTTTGCTTGCCAGAAGTAGCCGTCGGGCGTGACGCGGCTGTAGAACAGGTCCACCACTGCCCGTGAGTTGCCGTGGCCCCGCCCGCGAGTTGCCGTGGCGCCAGCCCTCGCCCCCTCTGCCCCTCTACCACACTGGACCTCACTGGCTCCTCTGCCGTGCTTGGCCGCCGGCCTCGACCCCTCACCAAGCCAATCTGTCGCGTCGTGCCCGATCTGCAGATCTACCGCACCGCCTCCTCCCTCCACCACAAGCCACCTCCCTCTGCCGCAGGCTGCTGCCGCTCCGCCTCCTCCCTCCGCTGTAGGCTGCTACCGCTCCGCCTCCTCCCTCCACTGCAGGCCGCTGCTGCTAGGAAATTGAGGTGGAGGTGTGGTGGGGATTGGTGGGGGTGCGGAATTGGTGGACGATTAGTGGTGGAGAGGTGGGGGTGTCGGCGGCTGTGGGGGAGAGGCGCAGCGAGGGGATTTAGGTGGGGTGTCGGCCGGCCGTGAGGAGGGATAGGTGAATTTAGCGCGAGGGTTTATATTTGGCTGAAAAAAATCTCCCGAAATATTTTCTGTTATTTTTTCCTCTGGAAATTTTCTCTCTCAAAATAATATATCTACTATTTTTGTGCTAAAAATTTTCAATCTCAAAATAATATATCTGTTTTTGTTGTGCTGAAAATTTTCAGTTTTGCCAAAAAAATATATTATTTATTCCTAGCGGTAGATCTATTAAAAACGATAATTTTTCCCATCTGACACATCGGTGAAAAATCAAAATTTTATTTTCACCTGTACGACTGCTGGTAAAAAAAAGATTTTTCCAGCATAAAAAACATTGCCAGCTGTTTCACAGATCCTATATATTTTTTTCCAAACTGATCTACAGCTTGCTATATATTACTTATTCCTAGCAGTAGATCTACTAAAAATAATAACTTTTCCCAGCTGACACATCGGTGAAAAATCAAAATTATATTTTCATCTGCAGGACTGCTGAGAAAAAAGTTTTTCCCAGCAATTTTACAGCTTGTGCTGGCCTACCATGTTGTAGTGTTCTTTGAGCAGGTCAAAGAGAAATAAGTCGCAAGTTGACCGAGGAGAAGGATGAACTAGAATTGAAGTTTATCAGGCGTGGACATGACCTGGAGAAGCTTCACAACATCTTTAATGAACTTCGGTCAGACAGTGACAAGGCCAAAGAGAAGACAGAGAAAGTTCTTAGTGAGAAGGAGAGTTTGGAAACGATCATCGAAGACTGCTGCCTCACTGAGAAAAATACTTTGGCCAGGTTGAAGGAAGTTGCAGACTCGTTTGACGCGGAAGTTGTCAATCCAGCGGGGGATGACATATCACTGGCCGAGTCTTGCAACCTAGTCGCCGCCCAGTCCGACTTGCTTGTCGCAAACATCCCAGAGTTTGTGAAGAAGCGCAGGGAGACACTGAAGACTGATGTCAGTGTTGTGGCTTCTACTTTGCAAACTCAGACATCACCATGGCCCAGATTTGGACTTGAGGCCAGCAGTGGAGAGCGTAGCTTTCGACAGCGAGGACCAACTGGACGCGGTCAGGGCCGAGGTCAATATCCTTGTAGACAAGTTGTTGCATGACCTGGGCCTCCCTGATGTACCTATGCTTATTGAACTTTTTGGCAATGAGACAGCTTTTCTTTAGTTATTGTACCTTGCAAATACACATGATTAGTAGGAGTAACAAAAAACTATGGAAAACGCTTGACCTTAAATTTAAATATTACAGTTAATATCCCCTAGCCCCCTCTTGCAACCGACTATACTGGAGACGTAGTATGTTGGTCGTAGGATTGGAATATGGACAAACCCAGAGATGAGTGACGAACTGATTGACTGGAGAGCACGTTATTGCAAAGTCATAAGGTTATTGCTAATTAGCAGCCACTCGAATGGTCAGGACATGCTAGTAAGTTTCTAAAGCGTTGAGAAACGACTTACGAAGAAATGTCTTACCAAGATGCGACCATGAGATCGGCCAGCGAATCCGCTTAATCATCATAATGTAGTGCCCAGTGTGATCAGCCCCTGAGTGTGGTCTAATGGAGGAGAATGGGTTTTAACCATAATTAAAATTGTAATGAAAAAAGGTATTGACAACTGAAAAGGAAAGATAAAGAGTACTTACACATAGAACTTGTGTAATTGGTCGATGTTCCAGGTATTGGACAAAACTTTGCCATCCTCTATAGCTAATCTAGTCGATCTAGGTTGCGGCATGGAGACCATAGTATAAGGGCCTTCCTATACGGGGGAGAATTTATTGCGATTACACTGATTTTGGATCTTTCTCAAAACTAAGTCGCCCACATGTAGGCTACGTGGCCGCACCCTTTTGCTGTGATACTTACGCAAGGCTTGTAGATATGCTGCGGACCTAAACAATGCTTGATTGCACTTTTCTTCTAGGAGGGCGAGTTCGTCGTCATATTCTTTAGTTGTATTTGTAGTGTCAATAACTGTTACGCGAGGGGAGCCAAGTTGTATTTCACTTGGTAGCATGGCTTCGGCACCAAAAACCAGTTGGAAAGGTGTGTCACCCGTGGCTCTACTGGGTGTGGTACGAAATGCCCATAGAATAGAGCAGAGTTCATCTACCCAAGCCCCCGAGCGTATCTTAAGGCAGTCGAACAGCGTTTCTTAACCCCTTCAATAATTTTCCCATTGTCACGTTCAACTGCCCTGTTTCTTTGTGGATGGGCAACGAAGGCGAAACAAACTTTGGTACCAATGTCGTCGCAATAGTCGAGGAAAAGACCGCTGACGAACTGGGAACCGTTGTCTGTAATGACACGATTTGGGACGCCAAATCGTGTTACTACGTTCTTGTGAATGAACTTTTGTGCCGCAGCAGCGGTAATGTTTTGGGCAAGTTCAGCCTCGATCCATTTTGTGAATGTGTCAATGGCTACAAACAAGAACTTGAATCCATTGATGGCTTGGGGCATTAGTCCCATTATATCTATCCCCCATACGGCGAATGGCCATGTTAACGAAATAGTTTGTAATGCATATGCCAGCTGATGAGTTTGCCAAGCATGAAATTGACACTGAGGGCATGTCTTCACCATGTTCTTGGCGTCATTCAGTGCTGTAGGCCAGTAATACCCTTGTCGAAAAGCTTTTCCGACTAGTGTGCGGTAGGAGGCATGTGCATCGCACATGCCCTCTTGGATTTCTCTCATAAGGGTTTTACCTTGTTGCTAAGGTATGCAACGCATGAGTATGCCTTGTGTACTCTTTTTGTACATGGTGCCGTCGACCAATTTGTACATGCGTGCTTTTCTAACTAACCGATCAGCGTCGGTTTCGTCCTCAAGCAAGGTCCCATGCGCAAGATAGATCCTCAATGGATGGATCCAATCTGCTTCTTGCTCGAGGGTGGCGACGTTAGTCATCGCCTTGGTCGTCTCAGTGATCGAGTGATATTTTAAGTGTTCGATGAACACTCCTGCTGGAGCGGATGCGTGTGAGGACCCAAGTTTCGATAACTAGTTGGCGAGAGTATTGTCTCTTCTCAGCACGAATTAGACTTCGAAATTCCTGAAGTATTTTTCCAATTTCCTCACCTCGCCCAGGTAACGAGCCATTGTCTCGTTGGAGGTGTTGTACTCCTTGTTTACCTAGTTTACGACTAGCTGTGAGTCTCCCCTCACCACTAGCCGATGAACTCCAAGGGATTTGGCTGCTCGGAGCCCAGCAAGAAGACCTTCATACTCTACTACGTTGTTAGTTGCAACAAAGTGGAGTTGTATGACATATTGGAGTTGGTCGCCCTGAGGCGTAATTAAGACCACTCTAGCCCCTGAGTTTGAAAAACCGTGAGAATCATCGAAGTACATCGTCCAAAGGTCATTTGTGGAAAAATCTGTCAATTCCTGTGGAAGTGGGTTGGGATTAGTCCATTCGACAATGAAATCAGCAAGAATTTGAGATTTGATTGCCACGCGAGTAGTGAAGTGGAGGTGAAACACTCCCAGTTCAACTGCCCATTTTGTGACTCGACCAATTTCTTCCGGATTACGAAGTATGTCACCTAAGGGAAAGGACGATGGCATGGAGATCTTCTGCGCTTGAAAGTAATGTCGCAACTTTTGGGAAGCCATTAAGAGGGCATAAAGTAGATTTTGGACCTTGGAGTAACGCTCCTTTTGTCTGTTGAGCACTTCGCTGACGTAATAGACTGGTCGTTGCACACCATCCCGTTCTGTGACCAGTACTGCACTGATCGCGCATGGGGTTGCAGCTAAGTAAATGAGTAACATTTCTCTCGAGTTTGGGGAGACCAACATTGGAGCACTGGATAAGTACTTCTTGACTTCCTGGAAGGCTTTTTTGGCTTCATCTGACCATTGGAAACCATTGTGCTTATGTAGTACCTTAAAGAAAGGCAAACCACGTTCACCTAACCGTGATATGAAATGGCTTAAGGCCGCCATTCGACCAGTTAGGCTTTGGACATCCTTCGTTGAGGAAGGAGGTCGCATTTGCTCAATAGCCTGTATTTTGTCAGGATTAACTTTGATGCCTCGTGAACAAACAAGAAAACCCAAAAGTTTGCCAGAAGAAACTCCAAAAGAGCACTTTTCGGGATTCAATTTTATTCTATGTTTATTCAAATTGCAAAAATTCTCAGTGAGATCATTTACATGACTAGAGCTTTGTAAGCTCTTTACCACCAGGTCATTTACATAAGCTTCAAAATTACGCCTTAATTGAGATAGAAAGGTCTTCTGCATCAAGCGCTGGTACGTGGAACCAGCGTTCTTGAGCCCGAATGGCATTCTGACATAGCAGTAGGTGTCAAAGGGTGTGATGAAGGCAGCTTTCTCTTCATCTACTTCTGCCATGCTAATTTGATGGTAGCATGAGTAAATATCCAGGAAGCTCATCAGTTCGCAACCCGCTATGGAATCGACCAACTGATCGATACGGGGAAGGGGAAAGTCATCCTTCAGACAGGCATTGTTGAGGCTGGTGTAATTGACGCACATATGACACTTACCATTGGACTTAAGGACCATGACCGGGTTCGCGAGCCATTCGGGATGGTTAACCTCATGGATGAAACCAGCGTCCTGGAGTTTAGTCAACTCCTCACGGATGGCTTCTTGTCGATCAGGAGCAAAGTGTCGGAGCTTTTGCTTTATTGGTCGCTGTCCAGGCCGAATTGCTAGCCTGTGCTTGATCACTTCCCTTGGGACTCTGGGCATATCGGATGGTTTCCACGTGAACACATCTGTGTTGGCTCGGAGGAAAGTAATGAGCGCGAGTTTTTATTTAGCATCCAGTGATGATCCGATCCGAACAGTCTTGGTCGGGTCATCTGCGAACAAAGGAACTTGCATTAGTTTCTCATCTGGTCGCGGAGTTTTCTTGACCGCATCAGGTTCTTTGGTCGCCAACTTGACATCCCGTGGGGGTAACTGGTCGACCAATTCCAAAGAAATGCGATCACAGGTCAGAGCCGTATGTTGACTGCCTCTAACTGTGATCACGCCTTTTGGCCCTGATAATTTGACGCACTTGTAGGCGTAGTGTGTCGTCGCCATAAACATGGCAAGTGATGGCTTGCCAAAGATGGCATTGTAAGCTGAATCAAAATCAATCACATCAAAAGTAATTAATTCTGTTCGGAAGTTCTCTGGTTCTCCAAGTGTTACGGGTAACACTATTTGCCCGATGGGCATCATCGTGGAGCCAGGTATAATCCCAAAAAATGGGTGTGCCACCGGTTTGATCTTGGAACAAGGTATTTGCATCTCGTCAAGAGCTTTGGTGAATAACAGGTCGAGCGAGCTTCCGCCATTGACCAGTACGTGCCCCACTTTAGCATTGCTAATAATGGGGGTAATCACCAAAGGGAGTCATCGAGGGTTGGACATTCCTTTGGGATAATCTTCGCTGTTGAATGTCAGAGAGGTCTCCGACAAACAGAAGAACTGAGGCTCTCCTAATGGAGCTTCAACGCTATTTACCTCTCGGTGAACAGCTTTAAATTGACGCTTAGATTAATAAGATGAAGAACTAGCAAAAAATGACATTAACATTATTGCTAGGTACTTGGTACGGCATTACCTCATCTCCGTCGGCGTCTTTGGTTCCTCCAGATTGTCCGTTTTCTGGTATAGTAGGCATGGGTCCGATTCCTTGATAGAATTCGTCCAGGCTCTTTTAATCAGGCACGACAATTCTTGAGGTCGTGTCCAAAAGCATTATGCAATGGAAACCATTTTTTGTTTCCCTGCATGTTAGTCTGTCCAAGCAGTCACGAGTGTGACCTCCGAAGGGAAGCTTAGTAGATTTGAATGGAACTTTTTTACCTTTCTCTTATGGTTACTTGTCCAAGACTGCGACCTCGCAGAATCGGCTTGCTCCATTCCTGTTGGGCTTCTTAGATCTTCCACTTGCAGGGAGCAGGATTTCTTTGTGAAATCTTCCTTCTTTTCGATTTTTAGGCCCGGCTGAGGAGGTAAGTTACCCTTATCCACTATTCTATTCCATTCTACAGCTTCTGCTGCATCGGAATAGCGATCGGCCATGTCGAATAGGTCTGACACTGATCGCGGGGGATGGATACTTAGGTCCTCTGTGAACCGTTGATATCTAACACTATGTTTGAAAGCCCTGATAACTGAAGAATCAGAGATGTTAGGAATGGTATTCCTCACTCCTACGAATCTCTTGACGAACTGCTGAAGTGTCTCCATCGAAGTCTGGCGCAAGCGATGAAGATCATCCTCTTTGCCAGGCTTCTCATAGCAGTTTTGGAAGTTGTTGAGGATGGCATCGCACAACATCTCCCAGTTGTAGATCGATCCTTCCAGTTGGTTGAACAACCAAGTCCGCGCTTACTACTACAGAAATGCAATCCACTAACCCATATCTTCTAACGGTTATAAGCAATCTGGGAAAAATCCGATAGAATAGGACGACAGCGGTGGAGAAGAGGCTTTTTACTATCGGTTATATTCTGGTACACCGTTAGTGAAATGCAAACATTTTTTACTATCTGTCATTGCTGTACCAACCGATATAATAGATGAAATAGTACTATCGGTTTGTCTTTCGTAACTGATAGTGAAATTACGGACTTTAAACTATCGGTTCATACTGTACCAACCGATATAATAGAGTAAATTTTACTATCGGTTTGTCTTTGGTAACTGATAGTGAAATTACGGAATTTTTACTATCGGTTACTACTGTACCAACCTATATAATAGAGTAAATTTTACTATCGGTTATATAAAACAAACATATAGTGAAAAGACGTCATATAAACTAATGGTTATGACAGTGGGGACCTTAGTTTACTATCGGTTGTGTTTTTGAACCGATAGTAAAATTGTACAACTTATCTCGACCCCTGCTCTGCGCTCTGCATCCTCGATTCATTTCTACCGTACGTGCATCCACACTCCAAGCTAGAGTGATATGGAGAAGCTAGCTGAGAGGTTGATAATTCGATCCCCCTCGGTATCTCTCTCTACTTGCAATTCATTAAACTAGATACATGTAGCTCCAAACTAGCTAGAAGGCTAGGTTGACTAGCTAGCTATAGCTTGCTGAAGTTAAGCTAGGAATGATTTATGGCTGAAGTTAAGCAGCTAGCTAGCTGGCTCTCCTAATTAATGCATCAAGTTAATTAGGGTTTCATACATATCCATTTAATGTAATTAAGCAGCTGTACACACATATGGCCTAGCTAATTGATGATGTTTCATGCATGCATGCCCTGAGTCATTAATTATTTATTTCAGTTTGTTAATTTTGTGAAATAATTGTAGATGGACCGAGAATATTGGATGTATGGAATAAAACGTACTACTGTTGAGTATTTGGAGGGTGTGAATGGGTTTATTAAATTTGCTGAGCAAGAAAAGGCGAAGAAGGGAGAGAAAGATATGCATTGTCCTTGTATAGATTGTATGAACTTAAAAAGGTTCGGCAACTCTGATCAGATTAGGAGTCATTTGATTCGTCGTGGTTTTAACGCACGCTATACCCGTTGGATAAGGCATGGTGAAGATCTTGAGGAAACGAGCACCGTTACCACACAGTAGTACCCGGAAGTGGATTGCAGTAATGATGATCATGATCAGAACATTGGTAATGTTCATTCGGAAGTTCATGTAGATGACGACAATTTAGATGAAATGTTACGTGATGTAGAAGAAGATTACAGCGAAAACGATTTAGCCAAATTTGAGAAATTAATTGTTGATTCTGAGAAGCCTTTGTTCCCCAGATGTGCAAAATTTACAAAGTTGTCTTCTGTGTTGAGATTATATAATTTGAAGGCAAGCAACGGTTGGAGCGATAAGAGTTTCACGGCGCTATTAGATCTGCTAGCAGACATACTTTCAGAGGGAAATGAGTTGCCAAGATCGGTTTACCAGGCCAAAAAACTATTGTGTCCGTTGGGAATGGAAATCGAAAGAATATATGCATGCCCAAATGATTGTGTTCTGTACCGTATCGAGTACGAGGATCAGCATGTTTGTCCAAGATGCGGTGCATCGCGGTATAAGCATGGGGATAGAATTTATCACAATAGATGTGATGAGGTAAAGAAAGGGCCTCCGGCCAAAACTGTGTGGTATTTGCCTGTGATTCCTAGATTGAAACGGCTGTTTGCAAATACGAAAGATGCGAAGTACTTTCGTTGGCATGTTGAAGGTCGGAAACAAGAGGGAAAACTAAGACATCCAGCTGATTCTATTCAATGGAGAAACATTAACAGAACATTCGGTGAGTTTGGCGGCGAAGTGAGGAATATAAGGTTTGGGTTGAGTACGGATGGTATGAATCGACACAGAAATATGAGCAGTCGACATAGCACTTGGCCGGTTCTTTTATGCATCTACATTCTTCCTCCTTGGTTATGTATGAAGCGCAAGAATATCATGATGTTGTTACTAATTTCAGGACCCAGACAACCCGGGAATGATATTGACGTGTTTCTATCACCGTTAGTCGAGGACTTACATAAATTGTAAAGCGAAGGTGTGCGGGTGTGGGATGCACATAAGCGAGAGAATTTCATGTTGCGGGCCATGATATTTTGTACCATAAATGATTTCCCGGCCTATAAAAATTTGTCGGGGTATAGTACAAAAGGAGGCAGGGCTTGTCCTATTTGCCTGGATGAAACTGAAAGCATGTGGTTATCGAACTGCGGAAAAACAGTGTACATGGGTCACCGCAGATTCCTACTGATGCATCACGCCTACCGTAAGAAGAGGAAGTCATTTAATGGGAAGCCTGAGAAAGGATCAGCCCCAGTGTTTGTGACTGGTAAGGAGCTTTACTTGCGTGTGAGGACATCAAAGTTGAGTTCGGTAAATGTTCTAAACCTCCAGGAAAAAATGTTTGGAAGAAGAGATCGATTCTTTGGGATCTGCCATATTGGGAGCACTTACAAGTTCGACATTGCATTGATGTCATGCACGTAGAGAAAAATGTTTGTGATAGTTTAATTGGTTTGTTGTTGAACATTGCGGGAAAGACGAAAGATGGCATCATCGTTTGCCGTGACATACTCGACATGGGCATAAGGACTGAGCTTGCACCGTTGGAGAAGGGAAAGCGTACATACCTCCCCCCGGCCTGCTATACTTTGTCAAAAAGAGAAAAAACAGAACTCTGTCAGTGCCTATATGGTGTGAAAGTTCCATGCGAGTATTCTGCGAACTTGAAAAAACTTGTGTCCATGAAAGACTTGAAACTGGTTGGTATGAAGTCACATGATTGTCATGTACTGATGTCACAAATGCTTCCCATTGCTATCAGAGGCATTCTTCCAGACAAAGTCAAAGAGACAATTACAAAGCTATGTTATCTCTTCAACACAATATCTGGCAAGGTAAGCGTGTACTCCTAGCAAGTTAATTAGCTCCATTCGTGGAACTTGTCAGATTTTTTGGATCTGAAGATTTGCTGCAACTGTGTCCTTGCAGGCAATTGATCTGGATGGACTGGACGATTTGCAACACGATGTGACTACAACTCTTTGTCAGCTAGAGATGTATTTCCCTTCATCTTTTTTTGATGTTATGGTCCATCTAATTGTTCACCTTGTCAGAGAAATTAAGTTTTGTGGACCCGTGTTCCTGCGCTACATGTATCCATTTGAGAGATTTATGGTATCTTGAAGGGATATGTAAGGAATCGACATCGGCCTGAGGGCAGTATCATTGAAGGTTATGCCGCTGAGGAGGTGATCGAATTTTGCACCAACTATATGGCCGGGGTTGACCCAATTGGCGTTCCAACGTCCCGACATGAGGGCAGGCTTCAGGGCATTGGAACGATTGGATTTAAAGCAGTCGTCCCCTCTAGTGATCTGTATGCAAAAGCCCATTTTTGGGTCTTACAGCACATGACGGGGGTGGAGCCATACATACACGAGCACAAGGAAATGTTACGGAAATAGAATCCTTCGAAGCCAGAGATTTGGGTCACCAGAGAACATAACAGGAAGTTTGCTGGGTGGATCGAAAATAGAGTCCTGCAAGCTTCTGAGGGCAACGTAGATGAAGTTGTTACATGGTTGGCTAGAGGGCCTAGATTTACAATAGGGACTTGGCAGGGGTATGCCATCAACGACTATTCATTTTACACAAGAACTCAGGACGAGAATAGTACTATACAATGTAGTGGAGTGACACTACTTATTATTTCGGAGGATGCCAGGGCATTAAGGGTACTCGACTCATATTATGGTGTTATTGAGGAAATATGGGAGCTCGATTATGTATTACTTAAGATTCCTCTGTTTCGATGCTAATGGCTCGAAATCTCTCGAGGTGTTAAAGTCGACAATTATGGGTTTACTCTCGTCGATCTCATTAGAGTCACACACCAAGATGATCCATTTATACTTGCTGAGCAAGCCACACAGGTGTTCTACATCGTTGACCCGGCCAACCCAAAGTTGCACGTTGTCCTTCACAGTAAGAGACGTATTGTTGGGGTCGAAGACGTTGTGGATGAAGAAGAGTACGATCAGTTCGACGAACTACCTCCATTTTTAGATGGAATCCTTCAATCTGTCCCAACCGAAGATATTGATGAAACAAGTTACCTGCGAGACGACCACGAAGAAGGATTATGGGTGGACAACCATTCTTGACTAATTTGCAATATGTAAGTGACGTATATTACTTAGATCTTTAATCGAAGAATTCTTCAAATCATTTTTCAAAAATTCTTTGGGAAAACATACGTGATGCATTGAGAATCATTTATGCAAATTTTCATTTCAATTGGAGTATATACTTGATTTGAGCAATAATAGATTCTTTTCACAAATCAATATGAAAACTGCAAATTTTCATTCCATGAATGGTCTTTACTGTTAATTTATTTCAAAATTATTGGAAGTCATTTGCATGGGGTTTCAAGTGTCTTTACAAGTGCAAAATGATGTACTGAGACCCATCTGTAATTTTCTCAGGAAATACCTTTAGATCAATTTAACAGTATTCTACTATCGGTTTCAACTTCCAAACCGATATGAAATTAGCATATACTATCGGTTTATTGTCATAAAACCGATAGTAAAATACAATGCAAAATGATGTACTGAGATCATCTGTAATTCTTCTAAGGGAAATCCTTTAGGGTCAATAACATTGTATTTTACTATCGGTTTTAACTGTGAAACCGATATGAAATTAAAATATACTATCGGTTTATCGTTCATAACCGATAGTGATTTATACTGTATTACGATCCTCTGTTCTTACTTTACTATCGGTTTGGTATAATAAAACCGATGTGAACAGTGCCAACACTGAAAACCCTAACTTACATGTTTTTACTATCGGTTTATTGTTTATAACCGATAGTGATTTATACTGTGTTATGAGCCCCTGTTCTTAGTTTACTATCGGTTTGGTGTAATAAAACCGATAGTGAAAAGTGCCCATTCGAAAAACCCTAACTTACATGTTTGTACTATCGGTTTGGTGGTTATGAACCGATAGTAAATATTCATACATTAGGTTATAACCTTGCACGATTTTCCCTCCAGTGCAACTGATCACATTCCAATTTCTAAATACTCGCGCGGAAAACCCTAGATTCCCCGACGTTCGCTTCTTCGCTCCTCTGCGCCACCATTGCCGATCGGAATCTGTTTCTCCACCGCCTTCGGCATTGCATTGCACCACCGCCTCCAGCCACTCCACGATCGACTGTAAGTGTTCTTGACCAAATCGCTCGCATGTATTGCTTAAGTTTGTATGCAATGGTTCATATCCCGTTCAATGGATTACAAATATAAAACTAGAGTAAAATTCCTAGCAATTTGTCACTAGCAAACTTGATAGCTATGAGAATGACAGAATTGATGAAAATCACTAAGAATTTGTCATACAGTGTAGTCCACTATCGGTTTCTTAGTTAGAACCGATAGTAAATACCTTAAACTGAATTTTCTGTTAATTATTTCCCATTTTCTAATTTTCATCTGAAATTTTGGTTCATTTACATTTTAACATACTTTATGTTTCTGCTGAGAGACTAGCATAGTTTGCACTGCTAATCTTATAGATTTTACTGAATACAAACTTCATTACTATCGGTTTGACTTGAAAAACCGATAGGAAATAGAGTATATCATAGTTTGCACTGCTAATTTGAATTTTCTGTTAATTACTTCCCATGTTCTAATGTTCATCTGAAATTTTGGTTTATTTAAATTTTAACAGACTTTATTTTCCTGCAGAGAGATTAGCATAGTTTGCACTGCTAATCTTTTAAATTTTCCTGAATACAAACTTGAGTACTATCGGTTTTCCTTTCAAAACCGATAGGAAATAGAGTATGTCTTAGTTTGCACTGCTAATCTGAATTTTTTGTTAATTACTTCCCATTTTAACATTTTAACATACTTTATGTTCATCTGAAATTTTGGTTCATTTACATTTTAACATACTTTATGTTCCTGCAGAGAGTCTAGCATAATTTGCACTGCTAATCTTTTAAATTTTCCTGATTACAAACTTGATTACTATCGGTTTTACTTGGAAAACCGATAGGAAATAGAGTATGTCATAGTTTGCACTACTAATCTGAATTTTCTGTTAATTACTTCCCATTTTCTAATGTTCATCTGAAATTTTGGTTCATTTAAATTTCAACAGACTTTATGTTCATGCAGAGAGACTAGCGTAGGGCACAACAATTTTAGTTATGAACTTTGTCATGTACCTTTCTTCATATCAATTGATGGTTTGTTCATGGAATTTTAGGTAAAGCCATGTCGGCATCTTCCTCGGCTGATAGTAGTGATTCGGCGAGGGCGAACGTAGATGGCGCTGCCTCATCCCAGCGCAAGAGGAAGGCGCGAGGCGCGACGATGTTGGGTCGTTTGGCCAAACGCGCGGATCTTTCATGTGAGTTCAACCAGTTCAGGAGACCGATCGGGAAGAACGCCGGCCACTATGCTTCCTATGTTGGCTTGTTGGCGAAGGAAAGGGTGAAGATCACCGTCCAGAGCTGGAAGGACGTCAAGGCCAACGAGAGGGATAGGCTGTGGGCGGAAGTGAAGGTAAAATTAATCAAAATCACTGAACTCTTGAGTAATCACATTCCCTTGGTTTATCCCAGAGATTAGGTAAGTCCTGCTTATATGCACCATTTGAAACAGGCCAAGTGGAACATCCCCGACGATGGTCCCAAGATAGCTTGCTTGAAGGACATGAACAACACGTAGAAAACCTTCAAGAGCGTCCTCGTCAGTACCTTCCTCGCTAAAGGCGAATCTTCATGCGAGAAGTACCCCTTCATAACGGAGGAGGTATGGGAGCAATTCGCCCAACAGAAGGGGACTCCTGAGTTCAAGGTATGTATGGTTCCTTTGCTTGGTTACACCATTGTATGCAGTAAGCAGCGGTGCATTAATTTTCTTGTTTCTGGTACGAAGGCCCTCAGCGAGAAGAACAAGGCAATCCAGAGGAGGAATGACCACCCACACCGGCTCGGCTCTCGCGGCTATGCGGGGAAGGAGGAGCAGTGGAAGAAGGCTGAAGACGAGGCGTCGAATTTCGTCGACTCCCCTGACCTACCACTCTCCGAGATCCGCGATCAGCGATGCAAGCGCTGGTGGCTGGCCAGAGAGACCGTGTCGGCCACGGGGACTGTGGCGTTCCCAAACCCCAGGGACGTCGAGGTCGTGCAGTGACTCGTAAGTTGGCTAACTATGATCACTAGTGTGCACACAAGTTTGTATATATTTATTCCTCACAATAGAGAGCTTTCAATGTAACAGATCTCTTGCTCGAAGGAGGCAACCGAGCGATTGTTCAGTCCCCATAGGGAGAACGACATCCTTACCCGGGCTCTAAGGAACAAGGAGCATCCAGGGCGGACGCGAACCGTGGGGGCTGTGGTGCCATGGAAGGAAGGCTTCTCGGAGCCCGGGCAAAAGGCTGGCAGCTGGAAGGAAAGGGAAGTGGAGCTATCTCAGAAGACACGGGCAGATGTGACTGCACAATTCGCGGACATGTTCGCTCAAATGAACGAGAAGTATGAACGCCTCAGCCGAGTTGTGCAGTCCAAGGGTTTAGATCCAGCTGCCGAGGTCGACGCTGCCAGGCCGAGTAGTGTCGGCTCGAAGGTTCACGTGGATCCGGTGGACCTGATCGAGGTATTGCAACTCTTGAGCTATATATGCAGTTCGGCTGATGCCACTCCCGTTACGTTAGAATTGTTTCGCTAACCTGTTATAATTGTTGCAAATTGCAGAAGCCGGAGAGCTGTAGCCTATTGATCAACATAGGCGACAAACCTGTTGCGGTTGCAAACGGGGTCGTATACCAGTCTTGGGAGGATGTCCGGATCCACTGCTTACCTCTGGAGCCTGGATTCGCAAAGGTACAGGTGGACATGGCCCTCCCGGGCTACAGCTCTTTTCCGTTGCCCGTCCCAACGGACGAAATGCGGACAATTGGCGAGGCATTGGGCTCGTACATACAGTGGCCCAAGAAGGGTGTTAGACTACAGGAGGTAAACCCTAGCCATTCTAGCTTACAACTCAGTTAATATACTCAATTTGCAAAATCTAACTTATGCGTTTGTACTTAAAGTGGACGATGGATACCAGCTCACTTTCTGAGGACACCACCACCGCCACAAGGCATGAGCGAACTCCTTCGGCCCCCATGCCTCCTCCGATGGCCTCAAACCCTTCACCATCAAATCAGGCCGGCGGCACCACAACCCAACCTTCGAACGTATACACTCGCTCCCCGCCCAAAGGCAAGGGCAAGGCCAAAGGCAAGGCCAAACAAAACCAGCCGGGTACGTTCAAGAACGGGTCCCCACTCGTGTCGGAGTACCTTCTGCGCAGTATGGATCAAATAACCAGAAGTCTCCACGAGTAGTACCTGACACGGTCTAGTCGCCACATCAACTTCTTGGTTCACTTCAGGCTAGCCCATTTTCACCGTGAGCCCGGGAGCATATCAGTGGCCCACGAGGATTTGTTCGACCTCCTCAACTGGCGGCAGCTTGATATGTCCATCATACGGACTGGAGTCCTGTGAGTTTGCTGTTGTCTGAAGTTATCACAGTTCGTTTCATAAATCTAATCACTTTGTATGCACTACTTACTAATGTCTACTTTGCATCCAGGTGCATGTATAGGCTGGCGTCGATGAGGGCATGTGACAAGGTGGGTTTCCTCGACCCAGAGAAAATAAGCCTCACGATGCTAGAGCACGACCAAGCACATGCGGAGGAATACATATCAAGGGCACTACTAGCGCAGCAGGACCGAGAGTTCATCCTTGCGCCGTACCACCAAAGGTTAGTGCATTTCCTACTAATTTAACTCATTCTTGTATGTTACGCCTACCATATGTATGAAACGGTTCGCTTATATATGCAATGTAGGGGCCACTGGGTCCTCGCCGTCATTTGCCCATGGATGAATGAGGTCTATTACCTCGATTCGATGAGCGACAAGGTGGCGCATGTTTTCACCCTCACATGGCACATAGACGCGTAAGTAACATAGTTGTTTTAAATTTTTCTCTGACTAGCTAATTAATGATAACATATTAACCGGCAATGCTAAATTAAATACAGGGCTTTCAAAAATTATGCTAGTGCTGGAGGGAGGCATGACGCGTCGAAGGGCACAATAATTTCTTGGAAAGAATATGAGGTAATTAATACGGATGGAAGTACTCATGATGAGTCTTTTAATTTAAGTTTAATTAGTTCTTTCGAGTTAATGTGGGTTTATGTCTTTGCATATGCAATTTTTCCAGTGCCATCAGCAGCCACAATCGTGGGAATGTGGCTTCTATGTCATGAGATTCATGTATGACCTGATCAGGAGAAACTTTGCCCAATTCCCTAAGGTAACATTTTTCCTGACTCAAAGTCGAACTTTAATTGGATGTGACATACGATCCTAACTTCATACACGCATATATGCAGAGCACCATGTTGAAAGAGCAATATGAGTTGGGTCAATTGAAGGAGCTGCGAACAATTTGGGCTCAATATGTCATGGAAGAAGTGGCTATCAAAGATCGATAGTAACTGACTTGTGTTGATTGTTGTATTTGTGAATATATATTGAATGTGTTGATTGCTGTATTTGTGAATAAACTCAATATGTGAATAGATTCATTGATGTATTTGTGAATAAACTCGATCAATATGTGCATAAATTCAATCTGTCCAATGCATGTGTATATTACTGTATTAGTGTATTTGTGAACAAATTCAATATGTGAATATTGCTGAATATTTGTAAATATTGGTGTATTTGTGAATGATCCAATGTATCTCTGTATTGCTGTATGATATTGCTGTATGTATCTCTGTATTGCTGTATGTATATTTGTAAATATTTAGTACTAACCGTGCCACTACATAACCGATAGGGAAAACTAATATTACTATCGGTTATATACTACAACCGATAGAATAAATATAACAGTACTATCGGTTCATATGCAGTAACCGATAGAATAAAGTTTCCATACTAAACGAGTCTACAAAATACTAACGGTTCATACAATCGATAGTATAAAGTTCTAGTACTAAGTGTATCTACACAATACTATCGGTTCATATATAACAACCGATAGTATAAAGTTTCCAGTACTAACTGTATCTACATAATACTATCGGTTTATATATAACAACCGATAGAATAAAGTTTCCAGTACTAACTGTGTCCACAAAATACTATCGGTTTATATAAGAGCCTATAGAAAAAAACATTTAGATTACTATCGGTTTAGATCCTAACCGATAGAAAAAACCTACACAATACTATCGGTTTATATACGAGCCGATAGAAAAAACGTAAACAATACTATCGGTTTAAATCTGAGCCGATAGAAGAAATAGTCGATAGCGATTAGTGAACGTTGGGAATGTAGATGTTTTACTAACGGTTTTTGAACCGATAGAAGTGTGCTGCGCCTCTACTATCGTGCCGACCACTATCGGTAAAAGAACCGATAGTAGAGTGGATTTTTAACCGATAGTGAAAAGTATTTCTGTAGTAGTGCAATAAACATCCTAGAGATGGGAATAGGGCCAACCATAGACAACAAAGAGACACCATCATCCGAAGAGCAAGAAGAATCATCAATCAAACTCCAAGCACCCCAAACTTCTGGCTGTTGAGGTACTAGAGCATCCCACACAGGGTCTCCCACCTCATCATCACCATCCTGATTAACATCAACAGGATCATCCATGACTTCATCATCAAGATTTCCATGATCATTATCATTGAAGTCCCCCTCAGAAGGATGAGGATCTTTAGGATCATCCTCATTATCATCAAGAGCTCCAAAAAGTCGAGAATGACAGATGATGACCTAAACAGTCCAACTTCTACCAAGGGATTCATTAGGTTCAGTAATTATCAAATAACAAAAGATATCAACAAGGGCAGTCACTAGACATTTAATCATACCATGAGACCTATCCCCCGTACTCTGATAATCATTATCCCATTCACGAATAAAACCAAAAGATGAAACAGCTTTGCTCAGATTATTCAACGACCCAGAAGTCCAACGGGAAATTCAGAAGCAACAACCACACCTCTTGATTAAAGCTAACCCTTTTGAAATTAAACCCTTCACCATGGCAGTTTAGAAAAAGCAGAAAGTCCTCTTCAACATGAAGGCCTTCATCCAGCAAAATGTCTCTTTGCAAGGTCAAGGGAAATCGAACCAGAGCATCTCCCAAACCCAAAGGAGAAACCTGAACTGGAATTCCTCTGATATTTTGAAAGTAGTTCCTAGCCACCTGACGTGGAGCCACAGCATCAGGAGCAATGCTAACTATGGCAGAATTCTCATTGATCTCACAATGAGTAGAGACACATCTTGTTTGAAGAGGCCTACCCGGCACTACCCTTTCCTCCAAACCATCACGAAGGAAAGGAGCGGGATCAACCCAATAATTGGCCATAGCTTTGAAAGAGTTTGCAAGAATGGCAGCCGCAAGGAAAGATGCCAACACAGAGCGATTAGTAGTGGCATTAGAAGAAGGAGAAGACCAAGAGACGCCACAATTGACAGGAGGGTTTTCATGAAACCCACAAAACTCAGGGAAAGAATCGAAGCAATGCAAAACCTCCTTTCCCTTGCTACGGAAAATCCTAGCCGAAGGAGAAGAATCAGCACCAAACAATAAGCGGGAATCAGCCGTTGGATCAGAAGAGCCTCCACCAGAAAAGGGCACGAAAGGAGAGGCAAAAACACCACCTCCACTAACTACAAATGCTTTGGGTACAAACGAGCTCTTCCTCTTCCAAACAAGCGAGCGCTTAAAACACGAGCACCTTAAATGTCCATAATTAAAGCATCTAAGACATCTAACCGAGGAACCACACTCAAATTTGAAATGACCAAGAGAAAAGCAACTAAAGCAAATAATGGAATCCCGAGAATCCAAATAAGGAGGCTGATGAGGTAAACCACTATTCGAAAACTAAATAGGACGACGGCTGAACGAATCCTGAAGGCAATAAAACACCGAAGAAATAGAAGGAGGATCCAAAAACTTCTGATGCACAAACTGAATATGATCAAACACTAAATCTCCATGACGAGAAGATCTCTTTTTAGAATGAACCAAAGTCCAATCTTGATTTTTCTCTAACAACCAATTGTGATATTCTCTCTGCCAATTGGGTCCTCCATCTCTCCAAAGAGAAAAGAACATGGAGAAATCCTTATGAACTAATTTATTCAACTTGAAAATCGCAAAGCCAACTTTTTTGTCACAAACAGAGAATCTAAAACTAATGTCCGTTAGACCAAGAACTCCAAAATCATTAGCCTACCCTCCCAAGTAAGCAACAAGAATCACCCCTAGAGAAGCCTTAGACGGGTGAAAGATTCTTCTTATAAAAGTAGCCACTAAGAAGAAATCCTTGGAAGAGAATCTAGAACTCTTAGTAATAGGAGAATGAAACAAGTTCCACATAGAATTAAGGAAATCACGGCCAATAGACCAATTCAAAGAAGAAGAATCAAACGCCATAAGCAACAAAACCTCAGTCAACCCAGAACTAGAAACTCCCCAAACAGGAAGACTGGACCAGAGCAAGAGGAGAAAAGCACCAAGGACGAAGAACAGAAATCCAAACAATCCTCATAGAGAAAATCCATCAAAGCCCCACACACCTCCAATCGCCTCCAAGATTTCCCATGGTTCGCTCTCGCCAAATCTAACGATTGTTGCATGAAACTTATGATGATGTCATGGAGATACTTGTCGTCGTTGATGGAGCCCATGAAGTGCGACAAGAGATCGTTGCCAAGGGCAGCGCCTTCAAGCTTGCATCACTAATGGATGACCTCAACGACGAGTGTGTCAACGAGTGGATCATGGCACAAAGCTCCCGCTCCTTCCCGATGTTAAATAATCGCTTTAGCTTCCGTAGAGAATGCATAGGCGCCATCGCTCGCCGTGACGAGAGCACTAACGCTGTGTCGAACGGGTGCACGAACATCGACATCAATGGCGACAACTCTTGGTAGCCAGGGTCGAGGCCGAATGAGATCTTGCATATGCAATCAAAGGCAAAGCAGCGGAACACGTCCTGTAAATTAAGCACCTTTGCACTGCTGTCACCGTAGGCAGCACTACAGCTTGGAAGCCACGATGTGCGCCACGAAGGCATGCAATGCTTGGGATACGAGCTTGGTTGCGGCGAGGTTGCACTGCAAGAGCCAGTCATCGCCATCAACGTTAAATATGCTGTGGCCAAGGAAGTTGGCGAGGATGGCGGAGAAGGGCGTGTCTTTGGGGTAGTTCTCGAAGTGGCTGCGTAGCATGTGGTCGACACTTGCCTGGTTGACCGTGACCATCCGAGCGTGAGCGTGGTGAAGTGTAGTGGAGTACGGGCACAAGTGTGGTGGAGTGCGGTGGATGCAAGCACGGACACTCTCAAGATGTTTGATGAAATACTTGGTAGATGTTGTTTGTGTGCTTAAGTTTTGAGTTGGGGTTTGAGGGTAAAAGAGTCATTTTAATTTGGTCAACAGTTTTGACTTTATCAGAGTAGTATTTTTCAAAAGTTTTTTGGATTCTAGTGACATCAGATCAATAATGCAAAAAATGGTGGTATTTACCGAGGCATGGATCGAAAAACCTTTTTCTATGATATCTTGCAGGAAATTCTATATTTCAGTTCTATCCCCGATATAGTTCTAAGGGCACATATGGCAAAGATGAATCCAAACTTGCAAGTTCATTTATTTATTTCTAAATATTTCCTTTCTTTCTTTCATACTGTAACTTAAAACTGAGAGAGATAACTTCTTCTGAGACCTTGAGTGGAATCACCTAAATCTTTTAGTTCCTCCCACTAGGGGCAGAAGGTGATGTGGTAGCCGGGGCCGCTCAAGCAAGTAAAGATGCTGCTCTTGTCGTCGTACGCGTAGCTGTACGCCTGCGGGCACTGCGCCTTGAAGAAGCTGGAGTAGCCGCTCGGCTTGCACGTCGACGGCGACCCGTACAGCCCGCGGCAGCAGTACTCGTCCGTGTTGAACGCCAGGCACGCGCTCTTGCACGCGATCACGCCGCCGTTAGCCCTCACGACAAGCTCGTTTGGGCACGCGAGGTTGATGTTCGCCGGGCATGACGTCTTCAGGCACTTCCCCTCCGGTGCTACCTGACCATGCATGCATGCACTTGTGAGTACAGAGCTAGCGATGTGCCGCCCATACATGCCAATAAGTAATACTGTCTCCTGTCATCAACTGTTGTCAGTATGGTATGCTAGCTAGTTGAAGTCCTTCGTGTTTCTGTGGGTCAGCTGAAAAGTGAACTTTAGAAATAGGTAAATTTTATGGTAGTTTGAGGTGCTAATATTTTCCATCATTTTAGATGTATAAATAAAATCTAATCGTAGATTGAGGGAGGGCAAAATTATCTTTTATATACTATAAATCCTTAACAAAAAAGATTTTTGAGGTCCTTCAAAAATTTCTTCATCTATCTAAAAAACTATTAGATAACAGCATACAAAAAGATGCAAGACAGGAAAAATCAGCTCTCGCTACTAGCGATGGCATAACCTCGAAGGCTTGGCGAATGGCAAAAGACAGAATCTAGAAGGCTCGCAGGACGAGAGGATGGTGCTTGAAGTCAAAGGAGGAGATTATCACAACTGATCTGTTACAAACTAAGATTTTTTGTCTTTTTTTAGGCATAGAAAGTGCCCACAAAGATCGACAAGATCTAGTCGACGGATGCATAATGTTGGGCCGTCACATCATATTTCTTGAGCCCGCATGGAACATCGTATGAATCAAAATAGATATTAAGTGAAGATTGGTTTGAAGGAGGATATAAAAGATAGGCCAAAATTATAATTATACTCTTTAGTGCAAATATTGAAGACACCTTATACGAGAGGTATCATCGGGCACATCAAAACTCTATATAATCTTATACATTTGATTTTTTTTTGTACGAACTACAAACAAAAACAAAAGAAATACAAACAAAAGCTCGTAGAAATAATATTGAGGAGATCCCATATAACCAAAACAAAGTTTGGCAATGGCCCCTCAGTTTGGAACGGAGGAATTTTGGATGCTACCCGATCGATGCGTACATGCAAATGTAAATAACTGCAAGCTCAAGAACTATAGTTAGTTTTCTTTTTGTCTCTACATACATGTCATTTTTGTTTTTTATTTTATGACCCAAATAGATGCTTTTCTAAATTTTAAGATAAATTTGTTCAACACTTTTCCTGTTTATTCTTCATGTAATATTTTAAAAAAATAAAAAACGACATCTAAAAAAACGGGATGGCGTATGTGGTTTATAAATTTAATGAGATACTTTCTCTTTATCCACAAAAGCTGTCACTATGGTATATATGTAGTTAAATTTCTTTAATTTGATCATTATTATATTTATATATATTTAGACTGATCACATAAAAATGACATTATTATATTTATTGTAAAAAAATAGTTTCATAATATTATATTTTTTATAATTTTTACTAACAATATAATAAAAATTAGTAGTCAAAGTTATTTATTGAAGATCATAAAAAGACATGAAAAATCAAACACGACAAATTTTTGTGGATGAGGATAGTAATAAACTATATTAAAAATGTTACTATGGCCGTTTCATTTCATACTTTATTACATCTATTTAGAAAGAGCATATGCAATAATTATAGATGCTATGGGTGCTAAAAATTAATACTTTGAGGTATTTTGCAACGAAACAATTACCTTTTAGCAGGTAAGAGGGCCATTTAATCACGACCCTTGATTGGTATTTTTGTGTTACATATAAACAACCTATTAGGGCAGGTCATCAATAAATTGAACCTATGCTACATAAGAAAATCATTTATGTTGAAAAGATCTTATTGGTCAAACATCAATTACAAATAAAATGGAGAGGTCGCAGCAAATGTGCGTGCAACATACAATCTTTTAATATGTTAACCTGTCATGTTACATTTTTTCCGAACATTAAGATCACGGGAAAATTATGTTTGAACGAGTAAACTAAAAACATTTTGAAATAATCTTTCGAAAAATAGAAACATGCTGCAGACACTTAGCGTCCAAATACCGGTAAAAAACATTTTGACCAGCGGAAGCACATTTATTCTAAATACTTGGCGTCCAAATTTCATGTTTGGAAGCACATTGATCATAGTCTCTATTAGGAAAGTTTTAGTTCTACTAATTTCCTCCCACACAAACATAATAACATTCCTAATTTGTTTTTAATTAATGATAAAAACAAAGATGTAAAGATAGTACCCTTTGGAATGGCCTATTACCTCCTGGGGCGTAATAGTTACCTTATTAAATGCAGTCCATTGGATTGTTGAAAACCAATAGCCCATATTGAGTTGCTTTCATTCTAAAATTTTCTAAATACTTTATATGATGACAAAAATTGTCCTAATGATATAATATAGTCAAAACGATTTTGACTGACTGTTATAGATTGGAACGTAAAAGATGGCATTAGTAGATTTTTTTTAATCAAATGTATTTTCGTGACATTTTAGTTTTATTTCTTCTTCTACGAGTAGTCATCTATCAATTTGATCTTGTAGAATAGAGCTACAGGAAAGCTAATATTGTATGATAAAACTTAAGTTTTTAAGAAAAAAGTTTTGATTATGTTCGGAACAAGAAAATTTATTGAAATTATAGAAAAAAAACATCTAGCAAGAAAAATTTTTAAAAAATTTTTGTATTTTAAATAGGTCTTAACTTTTTTTTTTAACTTGACTTGAAAGAGCACTCAAAACTTGTAGAGTCAGCAGATGCGTGCACCTCAATTGGTAGGTTAAACCCGTCGACGTTGCTGATGTCGTAGAAGTCCTGGCCATCGGCGCCGAGGGTGAACTCGGCGAGGGTCGCCGGCGGGACTCCACCCTGGCCGTTGCACGCCACTTGTCCCGTACCACAGTCGCCGGACTGACACAAGAAGCGGCCCGAGGTGCCATGAATGCTGCATCGGTAGCGCCCCCACACCCGCCCCGACCATGTCGGCGGGATGCCATTCACGGCGATGGAGCCCCCCGGCGGTAGGACGAAGCCGGTTACCGGGAAGGGAAGACGGCCGCCGGATGTTAGCATGGCCGGCCAGACGGTCTCATCGCAGTTATTCCAGAAGGTGAAAGTCACCGCCGATGCACCTGATTAAAGTGTACAACAACAAATGGCTTGTCAGGGTTTTATTCGCAGATGGAAATATCAGTATTTGTATTCATAGTATATGACTGTGTGCGCTCTGTCACTGGCAAGTATTGAAATTTAGGACATACAAACATGTGGAACAACATCATCAAACGTGGTATACCACATATTCGATGTTTACTAATAATTGGCAAAAAGAAAAAAAGCCAAGCTTTTTGAAATGATGGTGGACAAATGTACTTTAATATAAAGCGAATACAAAGAGAAGAAACCAAATAAATGACACCGTACATTTATTAAAACTTATTTAACTTTCTGGTTTGGTCGATAATATTTAGCAGAAAAAAATTAGCTAAAGATGCTAAAAAATTATGGGAGTTTTGATTATACACCGTTCCAAAGAATGGCATATTTAAAAATATCACTCAAAAGGTTAGCATATTTAATATGTCATTTTAAAGAGTGAAATAGCTATTATTCACCACTCTACCATATTTAACATTATTTTCTATTATTTTAGCATTTTGTCAACACTAAATGATCGTTTCCCCCGAGTGTACCAAGGTTTGATTCAACCAAATCCATAAAACGGCTCAAAACATATTGATACCCACCCAACCCCAGCCATATCATACTTACCCTAGTCACCCAAATCCACGAAGTGGTTCCTAATTTGAGGGGTTTGGTTTCTATGGTTGGGTCGAGTCGGCAAACATGGTTGAGCTGAACTCTGTTTAGGTTTAGGGACAAAATGGTCATTTCGTGTGGACAAAAATGCTAACGATATAGAAAATAATATTAAATATAGTGGAGTGGTAAATAATAACTATTTCACTCTTTAGAGTGATGTATTAAAGACATCAATCTTTCAAATGGTATTTTTGAATATGCCACTCTTGACATATAATCAAAAATCCCAAAAATTATAAACTTGCTATAGAATACTGGCTAAGGGATTGACATATAGTACTATAGCCTACGTCCTAGTCAAATATCAGTGCCCTACCGGCCCCACATAAATCATATTGGACATCTCAATCCTCAATATTAGACTGTGGTCTATTTTAGTACCTATTTTGTTAATGGAAAAGAAACCCTAACTTAAACACCTGCTTCAAAATAAAAAAAAGTAGAGTTTGTAATGACATCAAACTTTAGAAATTTTAAAATAAAGGGGTTTTTTTAACCTTAATCGAAAGTCCTGTGTTTTTTTTTTTTGACCTCAGCTGAAAGTTGAGGCTATTTTTGGCCATTAAAAGTTGAAATTTAAAATTAGACATTGGGTCAAAATTTGACAGCTTAAATTGCACTTTTGTCTATGTGAGAGAGAGAGAGAGAGAGAGAGAGAGAGAGAGAGAGAGAGAGAGGTGAGAGGAAGAACAAACAGAACAGCGTGGCGTACGTTATGGACAATGTAGACAAGCAAGGAAAGCATGAAAGTGGGAAATTAAGAGGACATGGTTATGTATATTCTAGCAATCAAGCAGCGCAGGAATTATGCAATAGCTTAATAGTTAGTATCATTTCTTGTTATAGAAGAGCTATAAATTATTTCTGCCGATTTAATTGAGTTTAGAGATTTTTGTTTGACCAAAAACCTTTTTTTTTAAAAAAAGTTGTCTATATCTGTTGGCTCGTCAACTAAAATAAGCGAGCCGTGCTTGCTACATTAGTCAATTTTGAGCCAAACTTTGTACAGCTCCCTTGGGGTTAGCTCATTCTATCCATCTTTTTTTTTTTTTAATCAACAACTAGACCCCGCCGATATCAGAAATCAGGAGGAGGACTATGTCATCATCTCAGACTAAGCAACCACATGCATTAAATCTCATTATAAAACTGGCACAAAATCTTATTGTAAGCGGCGAATTAGAGATAGGTCGGCGCGAAGATCAAGAGTACGTAAGTTTTGATAGAGTTATTGTGGACAACAATTAATTAGATTTTGCAAATTTTTGTCAAAAAAGATTGCCACACATATAGAAATACCAAAATCATTCCCATTCCAAAGTGTAAGCAAATTAATCTCACAAATTGTGTACCAAACTGAAAGGGATAGCATACGAAGAAAGCAGTACGTACATACCATGGATAGTGAGGATAGAGGTGAGGAAGGCGACCTGCAGGAGTAGAAGATGAGATGCCATGGATGGATTCATTCACACTCTTAATTGGAGTCCTTTGAGAATTTGTGGTATTATCTATTTGTATATCTATATTTATGTGTAGAAAGATGCATGCTTACTTATAGGGAAGTACTAAGGTTGTTGCCATCAATACCAGAATCCAATTCATGCTATTCCTGTGTCCTCTGGTGCGTACTGTACAAGTTGATCAATTTGTATGACGGAGAAAGATCCGCTGCAGTGGTAGTTTGAGTATAGATAGGGTATCATATACGTCTCAAACCATCTGAAAACATAATGGACAGGTTCATATCAATACTTGATAAGAAACAAAAGAAAATGTCTCATATATCTGGGCGCCTTTGTCTTCTTTAAAAGATATCTTGCTAAAGATTTGGTGAGGCGAAACTTACTAGGAGCTAATTACAAAAACTTTGGCCAATATACAAGTACACCACGCGATAGTTGTGACTTTCATAATTGCGTATATGCTGAAAATAAGAGATTTTCCAGCCATGTACTCATGTTCCCCTGTTTTCACAAACGACATTACAAAATTTTTATATTTTGTATTTGTCACTAAATGTCTCATTAACATGTGAACCTAATTAGAGGTCTGCATTTGATTTTTTCAATTCCACTATTTCGGTTATGTAAAAATCAATATCAAATTAATCAAACTATAATTCGGTTCAATATAAATAAATATCAAATAGAATTCAGTTTTGTAAATATCAGCTTACCAAATTAGCGTTCTTAGATATACATGATGCAACAATTTTAAGAGAAAAATTTAAAATACCATATAATATGATAACATAATACAAATATTGCTCTATCTACATTCCTTATACTCTTGCAACCCAAATTTTATTCAATAAATTTGTACCTTTTCTACATTGTAAATACTATACTAATTACAATAATATGTAGTAGCTTGCTAAGTTTGGTTTTTATGTTTTCTCGGTTGGAATATTTTGGTTTCGCTAAAATTTTAGTTTTTGAAATTGAATACCAAATTAAATACTGAATACCAAAATCACCCAAAAAATTTAGTTAATTTGGTCAATTATTTTTGTTTGATGAGTTTTTGCACACTCTTGGGCCTGACTCCATGATGTCAGCCTCATAAACTACAATTTCAGAACTTTATTGTGGTACAAAAGGAATTTCCCACTTCATAAAATTCTCAATTAGATCCTTTTTTTATTTTGGTGTGTAAGTCCCCCATTTTAAAAAAACTTGCAATCATATCCTTCTCTTTTCTTGTATGGTATTTAAATCTTCCTCTATTTTCAAGAAGGATAAATTGGCTATTGGACTCCAAAGTCGGCCCATTTGAGAAATGGTATCTCAAAAACACAGCACAGTTTTAGGACACTGTAAAACATATAATATTAGCTATTGGTTACTTTATTAAGTCCCAACTATTAATTTGATGATTGACATTAATATTTTGGTCATTTGGCAACATGGATGGAGGGCGGCCTCAACGAGAGCAATGCGAACAGAGGAGTCCAATTTGTAGATGCATCAGAGTGCGGCAGTGAGGAGTTGGTGCAACGTTGCAACAGTGTGTGCAGCCTCAATATGGATGGAGGGTGGGCTCAACAAGGGTGGTGCGGCTAGAGGATGAAGAGAGGCGATGGAGTTTTATTGGAGTTGGTAAGGAAGAGCTAACGACCAAAGACATTAATATCAATTGTCAAACTAACGATTGGGACTTAAAGCCAGTGTCGTATGGTCAATATTATTTTTTTTTGAAGTGTCCTCTAACCGTGGATTGTTTTTAGATGCTATTTCCCAAATGGACCATTTTTGAGTCTAATAGTTGATTTTTCCTTTAAAAAAACTGACAACCAAGCCTTGATCCGAGAGGATCTTCGGGTTCTTCAGGTTAAATACTTCAAGTCGAGTTCAGAACGACTTGCAACCTCGGAAGGCTTGCGACCTCGGAAGGCTTCGCAGCCTCAACAATGATTCGATCTCTGGTCGGGTTGTATTCCAATCTGATCCAAATACATATAACTAAGTCTTATCTGTTAGGTTTAGTTAATATCTGAGTCTAATACGTTTAGGTCATTGAGTTTGATACTTATTCATACGATTGGACTATAAATACTTTGTAATAGGTCTAGTTTAGATTATCAAATATCATTGAGTCTAGATCGAGTTATGTCCTACATAATTCATCAACGTAGGCGAGTGCGTCGTAACGTTCGACGTGTACAAGATCCCTCTTTGAAATAAAGAGCATGCTATCTTTTGAACTATGTTCGAATAACTTGGGTTTTGGTAATTCCGACTAAGATCCTGTTATTTTGCATATTAGCATCTGATTGGATATAGTCGAAGCCCGTCTATACTTCAATCAGGGCAACACAACATCTGGTCTAGGCTAGATCCAAACCCGATCCAACCCGTAATCAAATCAAGTTGGTATCAAAGCAACTATCCTGTCCTGTGGATGGTGAAGACTCACTAGGGTTGCAAAACCTCCGGCGAAACTCCAGGCGATCATTTGACAGTTTCTACAGTCATGTCTCTGAATATGTTCGATGATACCTTCGTTCAAGCTAACCTAGCCGAACAAGTGACTAAGCTCTTCACCAACATGGATACCATGCTTGCTTGGATTAAGCAGCAAGCCATGGCTGTACCTTTTGAAGTTGATGCTTCAAAAGGTAAGGTTAATAGTGTGAAGATTGGTGAAGACTTGCGTAGGACAGATGAAGATGAAGACGAAGGCGACCATAAGGCCGACGACCTCGCCAACACCTCCTTAGCTGTCGGATCTTTCAAGGTAGAAGCTAACGTTGATATACCCATATACGATGGAGTGATCAATGCTGAGAAATTGGATTCTTAGATTGACCAGCTTGAGACCTACTTTGACTTACGAGGGTTCAGTAGCACTCAAAAGGTGAAATTCGCACCTTTGAAGATGAAGGACCACGCCAAGTGATATTTATCTGATTTGTTTGGATTTTTTCATATAATTTCCCCATGCTTATGCGCACTTTAGTCATATACTTCGTCATATTCTTAGATTATTCTAGATTTGTTGCCAAATCGACTAGATTACTTGTTTTGCAATTTTTATCACAGATTGGCATGAATCGGATGGATTTGGGCTAACAGAGGCGCCTTATCAACTAAATCCAACCCTCGGTCGATTCTGGATAAAAGCACGTGTTTCTATGGAGACGTAGAAACTGGCCGTGTTGAAATCGGAGTCTTCGAGGGCTCAGAACAACAAAACGTATCAGCAAAATGATCTGGTTGTCATTTCAAACCTTTTCAAGGACCTTTCTACAAGATTGCCAAAAATCCCCATTAGGCTGTCTCAAACGCCGGCGCACAGATGCACAAACAAGCAGGGCCCACGGGAAAAATATTAAACAATTCGCATGAGGAGAGAGACGACGCCACGCAAAGCACCCCGGGCGAAGGTCTGACATGTGGGGCCCATCGACGCCTGATTGGTCCAAGCGGCAGTGTTGGAGCACGCGTGGATACCTCATCACGTGTTTTGTGGACCCCATGTTGCCACGAACGGTGTGCTAGTGATCCATTTGAGACCTAGCCTTGGTTTTCACACTAGGCTCGCTCAGATTCTAATATGCGAAATAACGGGATCTTACTCAGAAGTACCGAAACCCAAAGGATGATCGAAAACATAGCTCAAAGTAATTGCACAACTTTTTATTTCAAAGAGGGCTTTACACGTCGAACGTTAGGACGCACTCGCCTACATCGAGGAACTATGTGTCTAAGACTTCAATCTAGACTCGATGATTTAAACTAGACCTATTACAAGGTATTTATAGCCCAATCGTATGAATACGTATCAGACTCAAGAACCTAAAACATATTAGACTCATATAACTAACTAACACTAAACAAATAAGCTTAGTTATATCTATTCGGATTGGATTATAATTCCGAACAGGGAACGAATTCCTTTTCAAGGTCGCGAACCAAACCATGGTCACGAAACCTTTCCGAACACGGTTCAAGTCGCGAAGCCGTATGCGACTCGACTTGAAGATCCTCCCGGATCATGATTCCCTTATTGAGAAGAAGCCAACCCTGTTGCGACCTCTCGATTAAACTGGAGATGTGGAAATTGGGCTTGTCCATCTTCTCTGGTGTACCACTTCACCGCACGTGCTCGTTGATCCTTCCGACTGATTCGAAAAGTCTCCTTTGTACCACTACGGGTGGTAGTCACCTTCTTCTCCAGAATCACATCTTTGCGTAGAGGTTCGTGACGACGATTCGGACTCGGAGTCCTTAGCCGAACTTATGCAAAATTTATAATAGTGAGACCTTTCAAGATAACCCTCCGGGAAGGTATGTAGAAATATGGAGAACAGGAGCACAGAGAGGTTTATACAGGTTCGGGATCTCGATGGTAGGAGTAATAGCCCTACGTCCTGTTGGGATTTCACTATAAGTGGTAAAGATTTACAAGATGGCGCGAAAGAACCTTCAGGACGTAGGGCTATTAATGCGCTAGAGGATGAATCCGGTCCGTCATACGACCCTGCTGAGGGGAAGGATGATATCGACCTGGAAATCAGCCCGGGGAGATTCGACCCTGATAACATTCACCGTCTCTTTGATTTCGAGTCTGACTCAGAACAAATTGAGATGTTTTCTCCATCGGCAACCACTCTCCCTAGACAGTTCGCTGCCTTGTCGGAGGAAACTCCTGATCAACATGCTGCTAGGGAAGAACAGGATCGCAAACAGAAGGAGGATCAAGATCTCGAGCAACAAAACAACGAACTGCGCAGAACTGCCCTAGAGGCCCTTCAAGATGCGCAGGCTCGTTACGATGCTGCTCTGAGTTCTTCTCGACGGTCACGTGGTCGCAGACGCGACCAGACCCCTTCTTTGCCTCCGGAGCGTTTCCCGGTGGACGAAGAAACGGTAACACCTGGTGCCCCTAGGAGAAGTACGCATGGTCGACTGCGATCTATCGCGGAAGTCATGCGTAACTTCCCTCCTATGGTCACGGATGCGCAAAAGCCGGCCTTCACTAGGATCCTGGCAGAAAGACTGGATGCGGTCGCGTCTGAGGCGACCCCAACGGCCTCTTCCCTGTCGGTAACACGTTCCCGCGAACGAGAATGTTCTCACTCTGGTTCTGGCTGGCGAAGTTACCCGCCGCCTGTACCATCCCGTCAGGACAAGTACAGGTGAACACAGGATTCTCGTGGTAGGGATCGGGTCCCTGTCCACTCTCGTTTGGGACCACGGATAACTTCACCGTTGCGTGAAGTCGCCAGCGACCCAGTCGAGAGTCACAGGGCAGTTCACGGTTCCTACGTCAGTTGCAAAGCCTTCTCGCCCGGCCTTCATGCGGTCGTTTGGCCGGATAAGTTTCGACCAGGGGCCATTGAAAGGTTCGACGGAACTCAGAACCCATCCGAGTTCCTTCAAATCTATATTACTGCCATCCAAGCGGCAGGAGGCGATGACCGGGTCATGGCCAACTACCTGCCTATAATCCTCCAGGGACCGGCTAGAACCTGGCTGTTTAATCAGCCTGAGGGTTCCATCTACAATTGGGAAATGCTGTGCGACGCCATCCTCAGCAATTTCCAAAACTGTTATCAAAAGCTGGGTAAAGAGGACGATCTTCATCGGCTACGACAAACTTCGACCGAAACTCTTCGGCAGTTTGTCAAGAGATTTGTCGGGGTGAGGAATACCATCCCGAACATATCTAACGGCTCCGTTATCAGGGCATTTAAACATGCCGTTTGATACCGGAGATTCACAGAAGACTTGCTTATCCACCCTCCTCGATCAGTGGCCGATCTTTTCAACATGGCCGATCGATACTCCGACGCAGCCGAAGCGGTCGAATGGAACCGAATGGTCGACAAGAGTGATCTACCACCTCAACCAGGTTTCAAAGACGCCAGGAAAGAAGATTCAAGCAAGAAGCCGGAATCTTCGTTGGGTGGGAAGTCGAAAAAGTCGAAGAGGAACCGCTCTGGACAGTACTGCGAGGTCGCAGTCGCAGAGAAGCCGCCTTCGACCAAAGGTAACAAGCCTTCATTTAAGAATAAAACTGGTCCTTGTGGTCGTAGTGCCGACCAGCCAAAAAAGTCGACTAATCCGCAGGAAGGCAAGAAGTGGTGTCCACTCCACAACTCCGCAGGCCACGACCTCAAGAACTGCAGGAGTTGGTTGAAGCAATTGGATGACTTCTACCAGGGAGTTGGGCCAATGCCGACCTTACCGGCTAAAGAACAGGCATGCGGACTTAGAGACGCCGACGGAGACGAGGAGATGTCCTACCAGGTACCTCAAAATCATATTAATGTTATTTTCGGGGGTTCTTCCTCTTTCGTTTCCAAAAGGCAGTTTAAAGCCTTTTACCGAGAAGTTAACCAAACGGAGACATCCCTTGGTGAACCTCAATACCCCCGTTGGTCGGATACACCTTTGACATTCGATCGCTCTGATTGTCCCGCGGGGCTTACTCGACCATTGAGGCTTCCTCTGGTCATCACCCCGATCATCAGTAACGTGAGAGTCGAAAGGGTCCTGATCGACGGAGGGAGCTCCCTTGACATTTTATTGGTCAAGGCATTCGACGAGATGCAGATTCCTCGTTCGAAGGTCAAGCCAATAATCCATCCATTTTATGGGATAATCCCAGGCCCCTCTATGATGCCGTTGGGACAAGTGGTCCTCCCGGTCACACTGGGAGAACCGGATAACTTCCGAACAGAATTGGTTACTTTTGACGTAATCGATTGTGATTCGGCTTATAATGCAATCTTTGGCAGGCCAACTCTTGCTAAGTTCATGATGGCAACACACTATGCTTACTAGTGCGGCAAATTGCCTGGCCCCAAAGGTGTCATCTCGGTCCGAGGCAGTCGCAACGTGGCACTCATATGCGACCGGCTATCTTTGGAGATGGTCGATCAACTTCCCCTCCGGGATGCCCAGGTCGCCACCGTCGTCACCGACGCGATCAAGGCTGCTCCTCAACCAGATGATAAACTCAAACTGGTTCCATTGTACCCAGATGATCCATCCAAGACAATTCGGGTCGAATCAGGTCTGGATGACAAATAGGAACTCGAGCTCATTACTTTCCTCCGGGCTAACGCAGATGTGTTTGCGTGGAAACCGTCCGACATGCCCGGTGTCCCAAGGGAAGTAATCGAGCACAGGTTAGCAATTCGACCTGGACAACGACCAATAAAGCAAAAGCTCAGGCGTTTTGCTGTTGACCGACAGGAAGCCATTCGAGAGGAGTTGGACAAACTCCTAAAGGCTGGGTTCATTCGTGAGGTCGATCACCCGGAATGGCTCGCCAATCCGGTCATGGTTCGCAAGTCAAATGGCAAGTGGCGCATGTGCGTCGACTACACAAGCCTCAACAGTGCCTGTCCGAAGAATGACTTTCCCCTTCCCCGCATCGACCAGCTGGTCGACTCAACCGCGGGTTGCGAACTGATGAGTTTCCTGGACGCTTACTCAGGATATCATCAGATTAGCATGGTAGAAGAAGATGAAGAGAAAACTGCCTTCATCACCCCGTTCGGCACCTACTGCTACGTCAGAATGCCGTTCGGTCTCAAGAACGCAGGTTCCACGTACCAGCGCTTGATGCAAAAGACCTTTCTTTCCCAGATAGGGTGTAATCTCGAAGCATATGTAGACGACTTGGTTGTAAAAAGTACCAAGAGATTGTCTCATTCGGACGATCTCGCTGAAACCTTCTGTAATTTAAATCGCTTTGGAATAAAATTAAACCCGGAGAAATGTTCTTTCGGGGTTTCTTCAGGAAAACTTCTTGGTTTCCTTGTTTGCTCCAGGGGCATTGAAGTTAATCCTGAGAAAATCAGGGCCATTGAACAAATGAGGTCACCCTCGACCATGAAAGATGTTCAACGCCTGGCTAGTCGCATGGCGGCCTTAAGTCGTTTCATATCGCGACTAGGCGAAAGGGGATTACCTTTCTGCAAAGCCTTGCGGAAGCATCACAATTTCACATGGTCGAATGAGACCGAGAAAGCGTTTCAGGAGGTAAAGACATATCTGTCCAGTCCGCCAGTATTGGTGTCTCCCGACAAAGGAGAACCATTGCTTCTTTATCTGGCGGCCGCGCCGCACGCGGTCAGCCCCGTCCTGATCGCGGATAGGGAAGGAACACACAGACTCGTCTACTATGTGAGCGAGGTGCTTCATGGTCCTAAGGAGCGTTACCCTGAGATCCAGAAGATACTTTACGCGCTACTGATGGCTTCCCGTAAGCTACGACACTACTTCCAAGCTCACAAGATCACAGTACCCTCCTCCTTTCCTTTGAGGGATATTGTCTGAAATCCAGAAAAATCTGGTCGAATCGCTAAATGGGTGGTCGAACTCAGTGCCTTTGATATCCATTTCACGCCCCGCACGGTGGTTAAGTCTCAGGTTTTGGCCGACTTTGTGGTCGAATGGACCAACCCTGAGCCACCCGTGCAGGTGCCAGAGGAATTGGAATGCCCCCGATCACTGGACAATGTACTTTGACGGCTCCCGTAGTTTTCAACACTCGGGGGCTGGAGTGGTCTTAGTTACACCTCAGGGCGAACAGCTTAAGTATGTCATCCAACTACACTTTGTTGCGACCAACAACGCGGCAGGGTATGAAGGTCTTCTTGCAGGGCTCCGGGCAGCAAAATTCCTTGGAGTCCGTCGATTAGTGGTGAGAGGAGACTCACAACTGGTCGTAAACCAGGTAAACAAGGAGTACAGGACCTCCGATGAGACAATGGCTCATTACCTGGGGGGAGTTAGGAGATTGGAAAAACACTTCAGTCATTTCGAAGTCCAATACATCCCGCGAAAGGACAACATTCTCGCAGACCAATTATCCAAAATTGGGTCCTCACACACATCCGCTCCGACAGGAGTGTTCATTGAACACTTGGACCGTCCTTCGATCATGACTTCGGTCGAGGATGATCTGGTAATAGCCTGCGTTACCAACCTCGGTCAGGAACAGGATTGGACTCATCCATTGAGAGTCTATTTTGAACATGGGACCCTACCCGAGGACGAAACCAAAAGCATCGGTTAATTCGAAAAGCGCGTCTGTACAAGCTCATAGATGGGGTTTTGTACAGGAAGGGTACTCAAGGAGTATTCATGCGCTGCATATCTCAGGAGGAAGGAAAATCCCTCTTGAAGGAAATATATGACGGTGTATGCGGTGCGCATGCGTCATATCGGACACTAGTCGGAAAAGCTTTTCGACAAGGATTCTACTGGCCTTCGGCACTCGATGATGCCAAGCATATGGTCAAGATGTGTCCTCAGTGTCAGTTCCACGCGAGACAGGTTCATCAACCTGCCTATGCGTTACAAACCATCCCCCTCACATGGCCTTTCGTGGTCTGGGGAATGGATATTGTTGGCCCTATGCCATAAGCGGTCAACGGGTACAAGTTTCTGTTGGTAGCCATTGACACGTTTACAAAGTGGATTGAGGCCAAACCGGTATGAAATATCACCGCATCAACAGCACAAAAGTTCTTTCATAAGAACATTGTTGCTCGATTTGGTGTTCCAAACCGTCTTATCACCGACAATGGTTCTCAGTTCGTCAGTGGCCTTTTCCTAGACTACTGCGATCAGATCGGAACCAAGGTGTGCTTTGCTTCTGTGGCACATCCACAAAGCAATGGTGCTGTAGAACGGGCCAATGGGCAGATACTGCAAGGCATCAAAAAACGTGTTTTTGATCGCCTTAAGACTCGCTCGGGGGCTTGGGCAGACGAGCTTTATACCGTCCTATGGGCACTTCGAACTACCTCTAGTCGAGCCACCGGTGAGACGCCCTTCCATCTAGTTTGTGGGGCCGAGGCTATGTTGCCTATGGAAGTTAGTATTGGGTCTGTTCGGACAGAACAATTCGAACAAGTTGATCAGCCCGAACAGCGATCACAATATCTCATCCTCTTAGAAGAAAGGAGTGATCGCGCTTTGATCAAATCCGCGGCATACTTGCAAGCTTTGCGCAAGTATCACAGCAAAAGGGTGCGACCACGTAGTCTTAACGTGGGCGACTTGGTGTTACGAAAAATCCAAGACCAGTCTAATCACAACAAGTTCTCCCCGAAGTGGGAAGGCCCTTACACTGTCGTCTCAATGCCGCGACCAGGATCCGCGCGGTTAGCCATGGAGGATGGTCGAATTTTGTCCAATACTTGGAACATCGATCAACTTCACAAGTTCTATGTGTAAGTACTCAATCCCTTTTCCTGTTGAATTAGCATTTTTTCATAAAACAAAAAATGTTTTGGTTTCATACGTTGAATACTTCCCTTTATGCCCATGTGCTACGAATTTGGCTCGGGGGCTGGTCGCCGGTGGTTAGATCATTTTAACGTTCTAGTCAGATTCGCTGGTCGATCTCATGACCGCTTCCAGACAAGTCACTCCTAAATAAGCCGTTTCTCAACACACACAGGGCTTTCTGGCAAGTTCTCGGTCCTCTGAGTGGCTGTTGGTTTGTAAGCAAGGCTAGTCGTTACACTGATCACAGTTGCTGGTTCGATCACATATTCCTGGTCGTTATATTCACTCCTCTCCTGCGTTTGTAATACTAAGTCTTCAGTATCTACAATCACAGGCAGGGGCTAGGGGGATATGTTTATAATATGAAACAACATAAAACAAGAATATATTTGAAAGTATATTCATTTTCAAAAATGAGTTTCAACATACATCGCATTTTATATAACTGTTTCTATACAAATGTAGGGATCATTTGATCCCAAGCTCAGTCAGGAGTTTATTTACAAGGGGTCTGATCTCCTCCATGATGGCCTCTAACTGTTCCTCACTCTCGACCTCAACTGGTCCCACCAATGGATTCAGATCTGCATCTGGGCCATGGTGAAGTCGAAACCGGCTGAGAATGGCGGAAGTGGCTGACCGAACCCTGGTTCTGATCGCCTCTTCTCATCGCCGTGTATCTTCAGGAAGATACTCGAGAAGTAACTCCACCTGGGCAATGACTAGTGTAGACCAGTCATTTAGGCTGAGGTTATCTCTTGTGGTTTCGACCAAATCAGCCCTCAGGAGATGAGCCACCGCCTTCAGTTTTTCGAAGATTGAACGGCTCAGCTCTCTGTTCGCCCTTTCGGAGGTTTGAATAGAGCCCTGGAGGATCACCTTGTCCTGACTGAGTTGTCTTATTTGACCCGCTTGCGCTGCAGTAAGAGAAAAGATTACTCACGTGTTATGAAGTTAAGTCTTCCTAATCAGGAATCGACTTACCAGAGAGTTGTGACCGCAGCTTGTTGATTTCGATCCCTTGGTGTGCAGTCACTGAGATCGAATGAAGCTTGACCGTGGCCACTTCTTTTTTCAGGAATGCCACCTCTCTGTGATAGAACAGAAGGAGTGGTCATAACCAATTTGTATCTATACAAGTTGAAGAGTAATGATCTTTACCTGCGCAAGTTGTCTCGTTCTTTTTGTATGGCCTCAACGCTCGCTATCATAGCACGCGACCTGGCCGTCATCTGGGATAGCTCCTATGATGCAAAAAGAAGTTAAAGGTGTCCTATGTACAATCCAGGCACCAAAAGAGTTCATCATACCTTTGTGAACTCCCGGAAGGAAATGTCTTCCGGGATAACAGGAGGACTCGTTGAAGGCCCCGTTGCGGCCACAACAGAGGCAGCCAGTGGGCGTGCCTGCTGGGCACTACCCCCAGTCGCTGTTGCTTGCGACTGGGTCTCCGCGCCTGCTTCTCCCCTCACGGCCCGGACTGCTTCCTGGACCAAGGGGGCGGAGCGCTCCTCACTGGAGGCTCCGGCACTAGCAGCAACTTCAACCCTCCCTGGAGCGGCTGAAGGGCTGGATGCTGTCTCTTTTCGCCTGACAAAGAAAAGATGAACCAAACAATCACAATTCGTGATCATCACAACTTATTTTAATACAACCAAGATAAGGGTTCTTACCTTATCTGAAATCCCATCAGTTTTTGGGATTTCAGGGAAGGCTCTCCTCGAGAAAGGGTACAATCGCCGTCTGTCCTGGTCTTCCTCTTGGTGAACAAGGCATTTTCCCCCTAGGTGTGTTCCTCTGTAAGCACATTTCTAAGGGAAAATAAAGACAAATGGTAAGAGTTTTTACCTGGGCAACCTGTTCGGTTGGCGGGGTTGCATTCGAAGGCCTGAAGGGCTCCTGGACTTCTGGGGCCGGCACCTCGTCTGCAACTGCCACAGGGTCTTGTTCGACTACCTCCACTCCTGTCCACGGGGGTGGAGGATTTTCCTCCTTGAGACTCACAGGAGTCGTAGGGGGAAGCTCTTCTCCCTGGATAAGCATCAACTTAGTGAATATACAGGGGGAACTGAAGAAAACAAGACTGTGAAAGAATCTTACCATGGTCACCCCTTCGACCAGGGAAGTAGAGGCAACTGGCCCTGAAGCCTCGGGGGCTTCAGGAGCAGGGGTGTTATCCCCGACCACGGGGCTTTCGGTGGCCGCGGAGTCTGCTACAATCGCCTCTGCGGTAGTAGCTGTTTCTGCGGGACGAGTTGGAGCGTCACCGGATGGAGAGCCCGCAATCTTCCTCCTCCGGCGAACTAGGGGGACATCATCATCCTCCTCCTCTTCGCTCCCCTCTCCCTGTACGACGAAGAAGTGATTCCAATCTGCACCTGGAAAAATAGGAGGAACGTGATATCTTACCGCAGTTTTCCTTGCGGTAGGAGGGACGCTCCGTGAAGACCCCTCCCCGAGATTTAGCCTGGTTTTCTTGGGAGTTGGATTCCTTGTCCTGGGTTTCGAGGAAACCTTCTTCACGTGTTTCATCGTCGGCTTCCCTAGGGAACTGACGTTCTCGCTTGGGAACGTCGCCTCGGCAAACCTCCCTAGGAGCTGTTCTCATTCGAATGGAATTGTTAGTGCTGGACATACATAAGAACTGCAAAATAGAGGCCAAGTAAAAAATAACATACCTTTTGGCGCTCCTGTTTGAGGTCGTCACCGGAGTGAACCAAGCTCTGGGGTCGAGGCGATCCCTTGGGGCCCTCTACCTCGGCGTTGTAAGCCCTGAGGAGATAGTTAGTCCACCTCTTGATCTCGGATGAGGACAGGATTGTTCCAAAAGGCAAGTTAGCTGGTGCATTTCAAAAATAAAAAGATTTCAGTGCCAGAAATGGGTACCTTCATTGTAATCCAAGGTACTGTCCGCCATGGACTTGATCTCCCAAGCCGGATGAGCCCTTTCACGCAGGGGGCTCACCCGGTTCTTCACAAAGTCTCGGATGACGTCGCGTGCTGTCAACCCTTGTCCGACTAAGTGAAGGATCACCTCAGCGTGCTTCATGAACTCCGAGTTCATCGCCGGGAGGGAGTCCAACCCGCTCGGCTTCTCCGGCCGCGAGTTCTCGAACCACAGCCCGCTCTCGGCTGGCGGGGTGCAGTAGAAGCATTTCTGGTGCCACCCGTGCACTGAGTCGCGTAGGGGTGGGAAGGGATAGTCTTTCTTCTCCCTTATCCGGAAGTATATGCATCCGGCGGCGTTGGCACTCTTTGACCACGTCGAGAAGTAGAAGCGTCGGAAGAGTTCCACATTGGGATACACTCCGACGTACGCCTCTCACAAATGTTGGAATATTGCGAGGATTAGGACTGCATTTGGGTGGAGGTTGATCTGCTCCAACCCATAATGCTCAAGAACGTCCTTCAGGAACCGACTCTTAGGGAATCGGAACCCGCACCGCAGGTACTCCTCAAAAACCACCAGTTCGCCCTCTCTGACGACTGGGGTTTCTTGATCCTTCTCCGCTGGCCGCCAGTTGATTAGCAGCTGCGGAGGAAGGATCTCCTCCTTCTCCAATGCCAACAAGCTCTTCTCAGAGTGGTGGATTGATCGGCTCCAAGACGCCATTTTTGGTGAGGAATTGTGGGAAAAGTTGGCGGCTTTGGGAAGATGGAGATTGAGAAGAGCGAGGGTTTTGTGCGGCGGGAATCGCAAGGGTTTTGGTTGTGTGGCTTCCTCAAGAAGCTACCTGCTCCTTTTATAGACTCCAGGAGGCGCACTTCTGTGAGTAACGTTCCACTGGATATTTTATTCATTTCCCATAATGGATACTGTTTCTGGCGGACCTGTTAAAGTACTCCAGGCATTGGATCTGAAACAAAAAGACTTCTTTGT